>PYHX02000494.1:74478141-74729040 GCA_004302925.2 Cochliomyia hominivorax | reverse complement strand
CTATAATTTAGTTCATTAGCTGAACTATATTCTGTACAACAATCTAGTCAATTAACTGGATTTTAGAATATATTCTGGTTCATTAACTAGAAAATATTCTAGACTAGACTCAATACTATAATATAGTATATGAACAGAGCTATAGTCTCGACTATCATTCAGAGTAATAACTATAGTATAGAGTGAACTATATCTAGTCTATTGTCTGGACTTTTGTCTAACCTAAAATATAGTCTCTGAAGTAGTCTGTTATCTAAAATATAACCTTGTTTGTCAAACTATAAACTATAGTTTAGAATACAATATAGTCTTTTAATTAGTGTATAGTCTAGATTCACTCACTGGTTCCCCACCTAATCAATTTTACCTTTAATTTTTAGCACTAATTTTATACGATTATTTTCTCTCTTTCTCACTTAATTAAACATTTCTTTTCATTTTAATTCAAATATTATTTATGTCTCCACACTTAACATCCTTGTTAACATTAGTACTCAGCATTATTTATATTAATTAACTATAATTTATGATAAAATATTATTGTCTCTTCCTTTTCAATAGTTTTTATAGACAATCGTTAACCACTTTTACAACATCTTTAACGAAATGAATGAAGGAAAAACACCTTAAATAAATGATGCAACAATAAAAATATCGACAATAAACATAAATCTTGAAATGAAACGAAAAAAAAAGTTTATTTCTCTCAATGATATTTTCTCTTTAGGGGGGTTTTAGAAGTCATTTCCGTTGCTTATATGTGTGAGTGTGTGTCTGGGAATATATAAATAATATTTTTTCATGTAGTTGTTGTATTTATTTTAATAGTCATGTTTAACAATAATAAATGAAGTGAAATACATAAATTATATAAATATTTTTATAGTCAACTATTTTTGAGAGGGAGAGAGAGAGAGTTTTACTCGCCATAAAAGACATAAAACTAGTAGGGATGTTAGAGCCGATAAAATCCGACTATGTAATACCCTAAACCACAATGTTGATTATAAATAGTATTTATGAAAAAATAACAAACGATCCTCGTATAATTTAATTAGTGTGCAGAACATTATTGTGACACTAACATTTAGTTCATATAAATGATTAATACGTTTTAGAAAGAGTTTTATTGTAGGGCTATAAGAAAGTTAGAAGAAATTATGGACCGACCCTCGTATAATTTCGCACAAAAGTTTTTTGCTTATATTTATCTTAATTTGATCAATTATTATTACAATGCCAATGTATATGTAAGATTTATGCCCTTAAATAGGATATTTGGAAGGGAGTTTGTATGGGACCTACGTGATAAAATGGACCGACCCCAGCATATTGAGGCACATCGTTTAAGAACACTATGAGAGCAAATATTATCAAGATTTATCAAAAATTACGACTTGTAGACTGTTCACAAAGTTTACATGGACTGCCATCCGGACAGACAGACGGACAGACGGACGGACATCATTATATCGCTTCAGAAAATGATTCTGAGTTGAACGGTATACTTAAAGGTGGGGGTAACACCATTTTTTCTGCATATTACAAACATGAGCATAAACGTATTATACCACAACCACCACCGTAGATGGGTAAATGTACTAATATTAGATCCTGAAAAAAGAGATTAAAGATAATTCAAAATTGATTCCATTATCAACTTCCTTATAAAGCTTGAACTAATCGAAATACATTCAAGCCCTTTGTTTTCTCCTAATTAAAAGACTATAATCACTTACCATCGGAAAATTATTTCGGGTGACTGAATATGGGGACCCATATTCCCCCGAACTTCTTCACAAGGCTTTCAAAAACTATTCAAACTCATCTGATTGTCAAATATGATTTCTAGAACTTTTATATTCAAATTTATTAAAATATTCCAAGTAACTTTTAGATTTCAGTTGTATGTAATACACTTACATACACCACAACACAAACAATACATACATTCATTCCCACATTAGTAAAAATATTGATGTTGTTGTGTATTTTGTGGTTTTGTAATTCCAACAACTCATTGAAATGTGTAAGTAAAGGGAACATGTTTGATAGATAAGATCCATTACTTAATAGATTTACACACTTAGTTACTTCTGTAAAGCACAAACAATCATGCATACACGAGGGTAAACAAAGGAATTGTAAGAAAATGTTTACTAACATTTGTAAACAAATATTTATCCTCCTATTTATGCATATATGTATTTATTCATATATTTGTATATATGTGTGTGTGTTTCCTGAACTATTTGTAATCATAAACATTCATTCATTCATTCAGTCATTGAATGGAAATATTTATCTTGAGTAACATGACAATCATTACGATTACGGTAATGACATTATTGCCAATTTCTAGATTTTATAAATAAGACTTACACACTTATATACACACACATACATACACGTACTGAGATATGTATGCACATACAAAGACAAACACACACACAAGCCTTTCAACTTAAATTCCAAACAAAATCTATATAAGAGATGTAGAAGTATTGCAAATAGTTATTTCGATGTATGCACAGTGGGTCAAAGAATGGTTAAAAAACTGACTTCAGTAAGGAGTAAAAATTAATCTATTAAATGGAGCGTCAAGATTATAATAATGTCGATTTCTAGGTTTAAGTCGAAATTATAAAATAGTCAATGGGTTATAGTCCTACTAAAAAAGCATATTGATTGAACCATAGTCTTTTAACTAAACTATAGCCTAAATAAAATTTTAGTCTATTAACTAAAAAGTCTCTTAATTAGACTCTAATCTAGACTATAATGCAGCCTATTCACTGGACTAAATTTGAGACTTAAATATAGTTGATTGGCTTGATGACTATAATTTACACTATAATCTGTACTAGATAGTCTTTAATATCGCTAGAAAGTAGTCAAATAATTGCACTATGGTCTTGTCAAATAGATTATGGTCAGAAATCTGGTCCTCTATCTTTACTATAGTGTAGACAGAAATATACTCTATCAACCTGACTTTAGTGGGTAGAATAATATTGTCTATTAACTGGACTCTAGTCTACTGGACTCTCGTGTAGACTATAAATAACTACATTATACTATAATCTGTTCTAGTCATACAACTGCACTGTAATCTAATTTAAAATATTGCCTATTAACTGGACTTTGGCCCCTGGGTATTAACTGAACTTCAATCTAGATAAACTGGACTCTTGTCAAGACTATTTGCTAGTATAGTCTTTTCACTGGACTCTCGTCTAGATTATAATCCAGTCTGTTAACTGGATTCAAGATTCCACTATAATTTAGTCTATTAATTGGATTCTAGTCTCAGCTGTAATCTTGTCTGAACTGGAGTCTAATTAGTATTTTAGCCCTTTAATTGCACTCTGCTCCAGACTATAATCTAAGCCAATGACTGGACTGTAGTCTTGTCTGTAATCCTGTTTGTTCTTTATCCTAACTATAATCCTCCTATTAATAGAATTATAATTTCACCCTTAAAATAGTCTTTTATCAAGACTATAGTCTCAACTGTAATCTAGTCTATTTTCTGTATCTCTATAAACAGTATTCTAGTGTATATTAAAATGTAGTTCATTAAATGTTTTCTTGTCTTTAATGCAATATGCTGTATAAACTGGACTCTAGTCTGGACTATTCGGTTTTCTAGTCTTTCAACTGAACTCTCGTCCAGATTAAAATATAGTTTATTGACTAATTATATTATGAACTCAAGCATATTTACTGAACTCCAGTTTATCTAATATGGAGTCAAACTATAGTCTAGTCTATTGACTATACTCATTATTTACTAAATAGTCGTGACTTTTATTTTGCTTTTAACAGAATTCTATTCTAGATTCTAATCCAGTCTGTTATCAACACTCTAGTCTGAACTATAAAGTCTATTATGGGAACAATATTAGTGTAGACTATAATCTAGTCTATAAACTGGAATCTAGTCTTGAATATATTCCTTTCTCAACTCCTGATGGGATAAAAATTTAGTTCATAGACTGGACTCTAGTCTAGATTACAATCTTGGCTATTAAATAACTCTAGTCTAGACTATAATATAGTCCTTTTGATTGGTCTACAAACTTGACTATAAAATACAAAATATAAATTTTTTCTAAATCCTTTAATTTCATCCCACTGTTTATATGCTTAAGTATTTTGTAGTTGTTTTGTAATAAATGTCATAAGTTATTGTTGTATTCCAAATAGAATCTAGGATTATCACCCATAATGTGATGACTACAACGACGACGACGATGATAATGATTGTAATCATTTTTCTCTGTTATAAGTATTTTTTGATAGGACTCTTCTTTGTAGTAGTTTATATTAGTGTTTATGACATGTTTGTATGTTGTTTGTAATTTTGTTGTTGTTCTTAATACACACATATCTATACATAGACATGTGAACCAGAATAAAGGTTATTGAGAGTGAAGTTGTAGGTTCTAGAATTTTAGTTTAAAAATTATTATTTTTTTTGTAGAAGAATTTGTAATAATTTTATCTCTAACAAACAAACACACACACACCCATATATTTTAAATCATTCATGTGATTTTATGCAAATATTAAATAAAGAGAATCTCTCAGAGATAAATATATGTGTTTGTATGTGTGACATAAGGGGGAGGCTTATTTATATGGGAAGAAATATATAAAATCTGTTATTTTAGTCATTCGATTTTGTGCTCTTAATGTTTATAAGTTTGATTGTATTTATTTTTCGCAACATCCCTAATATTTGAATAGTTAACTATTCATAAATCTATAACTATATCACTTTACTTTTATGTCAAATTCTTTAGGTGAATGAATGTATTTAGACATCGATTATGGAAATTTATGTTAAATCATTTATGATTATATTTGGATGATGAAATCGTTCATATTTATTACACAATCAATCAGAACGAAGTTTTAGGCATAAATTTTAGAAAAATATTTAAAATTAAATTAAAGTTATTTGGTGAGAGGAGATATAAAATAAAGGAGAAAGAAAAAAACAACAACATCTCATTTGTCTAGAATCTCTAGTGGAGACTAAAATCTAGTCAAATAACTGAGTTATAGTTAATCTGCTATAAGATAGACTTGAATTAAATTTAGTCTACAAATTGGACCATGGTCTAGACTGATGTTTAGTTTATTTAATGGCCTAAAGTCTATACTATATAGTTGAGACTATAATCGTGTTATAGTTGATCAACTGTTATATAGTCTAGAATAAAATCTATTTAATGGTCTGTAGTCTAGACTGTTAAGTAGTTTAATTACTGGAATGTAGTCAGACTAAAGTCTCAATATACTTGACTATAGCCTGATAAATGAAATCTAATCTGTATTATAATATATTAACTGCAGTCTTAACTTTTAACTGACCTTCAATTTGGAGTATAATCTAATCTTTTAACTGGGTCCTGGTCAAGGCTATCATATAGTCTTTTAAATAAATTCTAATCAGGATTATAATTTAGTATAATAAATGGACTCTAGTCTGGACTATAATCCAGGTTATTAAGTGAATTCCATTCAAGACTATAATCCGATTTTAAAATTAATTCCCTTCTATATTTTGATCTTGTTTGTTTAGAAGTTTTTATCGTAGACTCTTGGTTATGACTGTGCTTTAGACTATAATGTTGTCCATTAACTGGGCTACAGTCACTAAAATATACCAGTCTACTGTCTGTAATCGAGTTCAATTAACTGGAATCTAGTCTAGAGTAAAATCTAGTCTATTAGCTGGGCTCTAGTCTTGTCTAAAAACTAATCTGTTAAATTGTATCAAGTCGAAACTGTAATATAGGCTATTAAGTGGACTCAACTCTAGACTAAATTATATAGTCTATTAACTGAGCAATAGTATAATATAGTCCACTGAATGGACTCTAGACTGGCCTATAATCCGGTCCATTAGATGGATTTTGGTTAAGGCAATAATAACTTAATTCTAGCCTGGATTTTGAACTGGCTTGTTAAATAGATTCCAGTCTGGACTATCTAGTCTTATGTACTGTACACTAGACAATTATCTAGTGTATCAATAGGACCATTATCTTAAATATAATTAAATGGACTTAATTCTGGTCCTCTAGATTATAATCTATTCCATTAACTAAATTTTTGCCTTGACTTAAATCTGGCTTATTAAAAAGATTATAGTCTTGACTATAGTCTGGTCTAAACAATAGGTTCTAGACTAGGCTATTATTTGGTCTAAATAGTGGACTTTCGACTAGGCTATAGTCTAACTAGTCTATCCACTAGACCATAATCTTTTAGCTGGACTCTATTCTAGAGATTAATGTTGTTTATTAACTAAAATCAAGTTTAGATTTCGACCTGATTTTTTTAATAGATTCTCGTTTAGATTATAATCTGCTCTAATATGTAGGCTCTGGACTAGGCTATTTTCTGGTCTAATATACATATGTACTCTAGATTAGACTATAATCAAGTATATTAACTGGATTTAATGCTATAAAATAATCTAGAATATTAATTGGACTTTAATCTGGTATAAAACCTTATCTTTTAACTGAGTTGGATTACGGATTATCATTTAGCCTAACAGATGGCTGTTATCTGGTCTAATTCCTGTACTTGAAACTACCCATAGTCTTGACTATAATCTGGTTTTTTAAATGAGCTCTTTAAGATAATATGTCCTTGATTATTAATTCTATCAGTGTCCTGACTTTATCTTGGTTTGAGAACTGGATAATAAACTAGACTAACTGGGGCTTTGTAGGCAATCTCTTCTATTACTTGGAGTGTATACTAAAGTTAAGACTTTTAACTAAATTTTTGAGTAGATTTTAATCTTTTAATTAGGTTCTGGTTTAGGTTGGATTCTGCTCTATTGATTTGGCTATAAACTCCATTGCAAATTAGTCCTTTAATTTATCTCTAGTTTAGTTTATAATCAAGTGTATTAATCAGGCTCTAAACTGAATTATATGTCGAAATTGTCTCTACTTTAATTAAGACTATTTACTGGGCTCTTATCTAGACTATATTTTCTTGTCGAAATCTGGACTACACAGATTTTGTTCAATTTAAATTTTTTTCCTCTTTTATCTTAAAGTTTCCTAAAATTCAAATCTGAAAATTTTAATATTTTTCCTCTTCCTTGAACTCCCTTAATTAAGTGTTATCATAAAAAACGCCTTTAATTCACTTTAAGAAACCATATGTCTCATGTTGACCCATTATTTATTTATTTATTTCCTTATTCTCTTGTTTTTTTTCTGATTCCTTCATATAAAAAGAGAAAACACAAATTTAAAATTATTATAATTCATGTCTGTGTGGTCCATAGGTTCAATATCAAAAAGGCGCCTTTTTACACAAAAACGAAAAAATTATGATTATAGGAAATTATCACTTGTTTCTCCATATTTCAACTTGACCCTGACAAAATAATGAAAACAAATTTCAAAAGTTTTTTTTTTATATTTGTTATGACTGATTTCCGTTTTTTTATTTTTATTTTTCTAGTAAATTTTATATTCGGCAACGCCGAATCTTCAATACCCTTCACAAATGCGTCTGATGTAAATATACACTCACACAAATACTTACAGACGTAAACAATACATAAAAGTTTTTCTGAAATATAACATGGGACACTTAATGAGTCATAAAATAAGTAATATTTTTAGCTATAACTTTTTCTTTTACTGAACCGATTTTGATATTTTTTTAATGGTAATAAAGCACTTGTAGCGTAATATTATGAGAAAATATTATTCTAATTTGTCAATTTATAATTGACAATTCTACGAAAGCATGCTGCTTGAACTTAGAGGTTGCCTCAGATATCGGTCTATATCTTTTAATATACTGAATAAGTTTTGCTGGTTTTAAATAGGAGACTTCTCAGTACTATATTAAGACGGGTAGACGGACAAGCAGACGGGCTCCTACTGAATTTTATTCTAATTTGTAAATTTATTTTATGAAAGTATGTTGCTTGAACTTAGAGGTTGCCTCAGATATCGGTCTATATCTTTTGCAGGTTTTCAATAAAAAATTCTAAGGACTATAACAAGTGCTTAGATCAAATTTTATTTAGATTTGCCAATTGTTGTGGATGTGATTGTGCCAATAGCCGACAGCCAGACGGACGGACAGACAGACTGACATAGCTAAATCTACTCAGATTTTGATTTGATGCAAGAATATATATACATAATGGCGTCTAAAATGATTTCTTCTTAGCGTTACATATGGAATGACAAAGTTAATACACGCTCAACCTCTACTTGTGGTGGTGTAGAGTATAAAAATAAAAGTGACAAAACAAAAATTCAAAGTTCTAATGTTCCCATCATAAACTAAAACTCAAATAAAAGTGACAAAATTGATGAAATGTTGTTTTTGTTTTTAATATAGAAAAAACTAGATTGAAAAGAGCGAGATTTTGAGAAGCTTTAGGGCGATTAACAATAAGTTTAGTTATATTAGAGAAACATTTACAGACCCATTGTGCAAAGCATGAGTCTGAAGTTTTAGTTTTATTTTTGTTGTTTTATCTTTTTAGCGTTATTTGCAATTATTGCTGTAAATTGTTACAAATAAATAATTGCAGTTCATTTAGCAAAACTGTGTGAAATCAAACACTTACTGTGCGAAAAATAATAATAAAGAAAAATAAAAATAGTTTGATGCGAAAGAGTCAACATAGTGGCACTTCGAGACATGGTTTTGTAAGGAGGGGGGGGGGTAAATGTCCAAAGGTGCCGAAGTTTAGGTTCGATTTTAAATAAATGTAAAATTTTTTTATTCGAATACTTGATGTTACTAAATGAAGAAAATAATCTATAAATATATAAAATAGGATGTGTGTATGTATGTAAGTATGTATGTATGTATGTATGTATGTATGTATGAATGAATGTATATATGCATTTATGTATGTATGTATGTATGTATGTATGTATGTATGTATGTATGTATGTATGTATATATGTATATATATGTGTGTATGTGTGTATGTATGTATGTATGTATGTATGTATGTATGTATGTATGTATGTATGTATGTATGTATGTATGTATATATGTATATATGTGTGTATGTATGTATGTATGTATGTATGTATGTATGTATGTATGTATGTATGTATGTATGTATGTATGTATGTATGTATGAATAAATGTATATAATCATTTATGTATGTATGTATGTATGTATGTATGTATGTATGTATGTATGTATGTATGTATGTATGTATGTATGTATGTATATATGTATGTATGTATGTATGCATGTATGTATATATGTATGTATGTATGTATGTATGTATGTATGTATGTATGTATGTATGTATATATGTATTTATGTATTAACGTATGTTTGTATTTATGTATATACGTATATACGTATGTTTGTATTTATGAATTTATGTATGTATGTATGTATGTATGTATGTATGTATGTATGTATGTATGTATGTGCATTTGTAACGTATAGACTCCAAAACGGTTGTCCCAATTTCGATGAAATTATTAATATTTCCGAAAGTAACAAAGGCTCTGAAAAATTCACATTGGACCATTGGACCCGTACAAAGTAAATATTGGTTATCGAATATCCAAAGAACTATAACAGAGAAATTTCTCAAATTTGGTCCTAAAAACTTTCTCAAAGAACTGATTTACTCGACAAAACGTTTGACTGTAGTAGGCAGCGCACTAAAAGTTTAGGAGTACAGGTCATTATTTTGTAATGGGCGTGGTCGGTGACGTCCCAAATTCGACCATCTTGGTTATATTGAGGTTTTTGATCAAACCTCAATTTAAAATTTGAAACATAAATCAAGGAAGCAAGATCCAAGAAGATCTCCTGTTCTGACATAGGGTCCGATGACATTGACTAAAAAGTTTCCATAGCTCCCATAGTCTTTCCTATAATAAAGATCACTTGAAGGAGAAAAAGTCTCTTAAAAATTGTATTATAATAAAAAGTAAATTCAGATAAGCACAAATCGCAGAAGGGTACTCTACAAAGACCAGAATGTCATAAGGTTTGATTAGATGGACATAAATTTTTCCGCAGCTTCCATATAGTCCTATAAGAAAGGTCTTTTATATATGAACAAGTCTCTTTAAAAATGTACCTAAATTTGAAGAAATCGGTTATAGAAAAGAACAGAAATATGGCAATGATCAGGTGACTATAGGGTCCGACTACAATCGGCCTAAAATTTGTCATAGGTTCCATATACAATTCAATGAGAAAAATAAATCACTTGAAGATAAAATCTCTCATACAGATTTCAAATCAGAAGAAATAATCACATAATCAATTTCTATAAGGATCAGGGTATCATAAGGTTCTACTAAAAATGGGCCAAAACTTCACATAGCCCCTACATACTGCCCTGTAATCACTGAAGGAGAATTTATCTCTAATAAAGTTTACTTAAATAAATTTTTGCAAGAATAAATCCTGGAATGGAATTCTGTAATGATCACTAAATTATAGTATTCGAGTAGGATCGGATCCTATCATCCCATAGCTGCCATAAACAGTTCTACAAAAAACACTTAATAAAGTTAATAAATCTATAATGAGAACAATTTTATCATATTTAAGTAAAAATCTCGAATTCGAATTCAACGCAATAAGATGATCATAGATTTTAGCGATGTTTGGCCTAGACCCGTGGGGTGAGGTTCGGCCTAATTTTTTATTTGAATATTAATAAATCTCTTATTAATGTTATTAAGATCTGATGAAGTAAAATGTAGATAACTTCAATTATAGAGCCAAATGCTACAAGAATAATGTCATTACAGGGTCTGACGAGGATGGATCCAAATTAGACCACAGCTTCCATCTACAGTTTTAAAAGAAAAAATCGCTTATTTTACTATAATCTGTAGAAGTAGTTTTAAGATATTCAGGAATTACAAAATCATGTTCTAATCGGATCAAGTGATCGTGGTATGATCGTAGCCTTTCTTAAGCCCAAATCCGTTCCATTCTGATTATTATTAGTTTTGTTCCTGTATAATGGCATTACGTTTCATTTTAGAGTGGGATATCTAAAATTGTTTTGATTCAATGTTTATGTAAATATCGCGATAGTTTTCTTGTCCAAAGTCCATGTGCTGCCAGGAAGCTGGGAAAAATTGTCTGCTAACAATGAGATGATGGACTCTGAACTCATTTTGTTATTAAAATATTTTTTTAATAACAAAATGAGTTCGGATTTATATCCGATTATAATGAACATAAGTGAAACATAATTTCCTTAATAAAATTATCCTTTAAATGATTTCCTTTAGTCAGGAAATGTCATCCTTTTTATTGTCATGCATTGAAAATGCATTAATTTCAAGTTATATTTATTACAATTGACATAAATAAAATTCTGTTTTATTAACAGTCAAAAAAAGTTTATCCTTTTACAGGGAAAGAGTAAAAGCTTTTAACTCTTTTATTAAACAAATGTTAAAGCAATTAAAAGAGCGCAACAGAGTGTGACAGAGAGAGAGAGGTTTTAAAATTATAACTGTAATACAAACTTTTACTTAAAGCTAAGAACAATAACAAAACCTGCGCTTTAGATGACGTTAGATGCCAGAAAGGATATCTAACATAACAGGCATTTAATGTTAACTTAACATAATGTTAACATAAACATTAACAGAAAGTTTGTTTATTGTTGACATAAATTTTATTTAAATAAATTTTTTATATTGAAATAAACTTCAAACAACAACTCTGCTGCTAAATAATGTCAAAGTTTACATTTTAGTTTATTTTTATACGTTACAGATGAAACAACACGTTTATACGGGAAAATTTACGGTTTTAATTAAAAGAATTTAAAAAAGATAAAGAAATTTTATAGAAAGAAAATTGAAAAAGAAAATATTAATTTTAAAAATAAAATAAAAGAAAATAAGATAAAGAGTTAAAGTTTTTTTGTATTAAGAAATTAAAAATTCGTATAAAAAATCAAATAAAAAAGTTGTTTTGTAAAAAAGAGCCAAAATTAATTAAAAAATAATTTTAGAAAAAAATATTAAATTCGAAGAATTTTGTAAAAAATGTAAAAAAAAATTTGTTAAAAAATTATTGTTGAATATTGTGAAAATAATGTTAATTGTGTAAATATTTCCAAAAACAGTATTTTTGAAAAAAAATATTAAAAAAGTTTTCATTGTAAATATTTAACGAAATTCCGCAAAAATGTGTTTAATTTGTGAAAATGTATTTTTACTGCAGTAAATTTGTTTTTTGTCGCGAAATTTCTAATTCATGATTTCCGTTTTCGTAATTTTGCGGTAAATGTTGTCATCTTTCTTATCGAATTCTATTTGTCTTGTTTTTGTGTCATTTTATTTGTTTGATTTATTTTATTTCTCATCAAAATTTCAAGAGTCTATAAATAATGCGGTTTAATTTAGAGTTTGTGACTGAAATTTGTGATTCATAAAATATTTTGAAATTTGTAATTTTTTTTGTTGTTTTGTTAGTAGAAGTTGAATTCTAAATAACGCGAAATTTATAAAGAAAATGATATTTTGTATGCTAAAAATTGAATAATTCATAATTAACCCTGGAACATCTTCTCCAAAGCACTGACTTGGAATGACATAAATTAAATGAATAATAAAAAATGGAATAAAGTGATAAAAAATCGATAAAATGAAATATTTAAGAAAATCAAAATTATTTTGAAATAATAAATTGATCCAGTTTATAATTCCAGGGTTAAGACTTTAAAGCAACTCCAAAATAACAAGTAAAAATGTTATGGTCGGTTAAACCTGACTATATAATATCCCACACCACATTGCTGGTTACAAATGATATATACGAAAATTTTATGAACAACCCTCGTATAATTTGCTTTTCTGATTTATGTCTATGTGTGCAGTGCATTATTACTGATTGATGAGCCAAATTTATAAATTAAAGCCATATTGTAATAAGGATTTTTATGGGATTTTTCTGGAAATATAGTTTCCCAGAAGACATTTGTATGGGAGTTACCTGAAATATTGGATCAAACACAACCATCTTCAGTAGACATCCTCCTTAAGCCATAATATTATGTGCCAAATTTCATCTTGACATCTAAAAAATAGCGACCTGTTCAGTATTCAGAACGTTTACATGGACAGCCAGCCGGACGGACGGACGGACGGACATTGTTAAATCGGCTCAGGAAATTATTCTGTTTCGAACGGCATACTTTAAAGTGGGTTTTACATAATTCTTTTCGTAACAAACACACGCCCTAACGCATAATACCCCAACCACCTTCGGAGGTGTATTAAAATTATTTTTATATAATAATGTTGACCCAAATTATACTTTTAGGGTTAAGACTTTTAACGAACTTCAATAGAATTAAATAAATTTTTAGAAAGTGACTTTAATATAAGTGAATTAATAATATCAAGTGAAACCAAAACCACTATTTTTTCTTTAGAAGTTTACATTGACCCCAGAATCTCTGTTAAGGGTTAAGGGAAAATTAATATCATTGAAGTAAATTTACTACAGATTAAAAGCCGCTACAAAAATGATACGCGTTTATGAAACCAAAGTATATTTTGGGCTGTATGTAGTGGGTATATATAAAGGAATCAAAACTACCCTCGTAAATGGCTCTATGATTTCTTTACCATAATAAAAATTTTCAAAGATTTATAAATAAAAAAAATTTAACATTAAGTGAAAGTTATGAGAAAATGAGAGTTGATCCTCATGAAATTTGGAACTAATTAAGAAGATAACTGTGGGAGCATAAGTATCAGTGTTGGCCATGAAAACGATTGCAGAATGAAGGTTTTACTACCATACGATCGTGAATTAAAATCCATGATTACAATGATGTAAATATCACTTATTATGAAAAGTTGTCATTTTTATATTACATCACAGTCGTTATACGGTTCTCGTAGTCTATTCTCTTCTCAATCAAAATTTCACTTTTAAGGAAAAAAATAATTTTAACAGAACTTTAATTTTTTAATAAGAATTTCACTTTAAACAAAAATTTTTATAAAAATTCGTATATTTGACGTAAATATCAATTAATGACGTAAATCAATTTTTAGTGAAAGTAAAACTTATCAGGGGAAAAGTAAAGTTTTTAAGCTACATGAAATGATCATGAAATGAATTTCTTGGTAGATATTTTACTTTTTAGGAAAATATTTTAAGGAAAAATTTAGTTTTTAACGAAAATTTGAATTTTTAACAAAAAAAAAAAAAAAAAAGTTTGAATTTTTAACGAAAAATTAAATTTTTATCGAAAATTTAATATTTAAACAAAAATTTAAATTTTGAAAAAAATCTAATTTTTAACAAAAATTTTATTTTTTAACAAAAAGTTATTTTTTTATTGAAAATTTTTAACAAAAATTCAATTTTAGAAAAAATTTTTAATTATTTTTTAACAAAACTTTAATTTTTTTTGACAAAAATTCTTATTTTTAACAAAAAGTTTAATTTAAAAAAATATTTTTTATTAAAAATTTTTCACATAAATTCTATTTTAAACAAAATTTTGAATTCTTTTTAACAAAAATTTTAATTTGACAAAAATTCTAATTTTTAACAAAAATTTTAATTTTGAAGAAAAATTCTAATTTTTAATAAAAATTTTCATTTTTAACAAAATATTTAATTTCTATTTTTTTTTTGAAGAAAATTTCAAAATTTAATTTTTAGTGAAAATCAGTTTTTAACAAAAATTTTAATTTAAAACAAAAATTAAAAATTTTAATTTAAAATAAAAATTCTAATTTTTAATAAAAAATTTCATTTTTATCGAAAATTTGAATTTTTAGCAAAAATTTTAATTTTAAACAGAAATTATCATTTCGATCAAGTCCGGCTATATAATGTCCTACACCATATAGTTTTTTTATAAAATTTTCCGACGAAAAATATGAACCGACCCCGTATAATTTGGTTTAATATCTCTATTTCTTAAGTATTTTAAAACGAATTTTTTTCCGGGTGGGGGAGTTATGAAAATTAGGGTTGCACTGAATTTGGTTCATCGATTACTGTTTATAAGCAAAAATACAGTAAAAATCTTATATGTAAGATTTTTGCGCTTTAAATATATAATCGGCAGAAAATCTGAACAATATGAAATAATGGACCGATCAGAAATATATAGTCAATTTAGTTGTGCCAAATTGCATTAAGATTATTGTATAATGAGGACATTTATGATTTAAGACCTCACTTCGAGGTACATTATATATGGAACTTCAACTTGAATTTGATCACAAATTTACATGGTCAGTCAGCTGGATGAACTGACAGACATATTGAATCGGTTGCAGGAAGTCATTTTGAGCCGATAGCACTATTTTTTCTATCAGCTACAAACACTTGCACAAAGGCACCACCTAATTTGTTGAAGGGTACAAAAACGATAGAAATACACATTAAATTGGAAATTCAGTTTATCGCGATCAGAACAGATTTTATTAAATCCTTTTAAAGCCTAAAAGATATACGATTTCAATATTATACCAAAATATATTTTAAATCTTCCAGGATACAAAATGAAAAAATTTTCCTCTCAGTGGTTTATATTTGACACTTGAAAACAGACTTTCTTAAGTTTTTATTGCCAAAAAAGGAAGTTAATGGCTTTTGTCTGAGATGGCTCATTATCTTTATATTTTCTTTAGAATTGTGGGTTGTAAACCCATTCAAATAATACTCTAATATTGCTTTCTCCTCCACACTCCACTACTAAAGTCTGGTCCCAGTTCTTATTCGTCTTTATAACGCCTTCGAAAGAAATCATCATTATTATCATTTTTATTTAACTGAAACAGATTTCAAGTTGTTTTTTTCACTCTTCTTTAAGCACTCAAAAACAAAAAATCACTTTATTTTACACAAAATGAGTCTTGTAAAAAATCGTAATAAAAAAGCCCAAACCAAAAGTATTAAAATAATGTTGTAACAACCATATATTGTTTTCTATATTTTCTTCATTTTATATTTCTAAATGTTTTTTCAAGGTACGGTTTTTGACTCTTTTTTTGATTCTTCGTAAGATCGGATCTTTCAAGAGGTTTATTTGAATTTTTAAAAAAGAGTTTTATTTTTTATTCGCTTTTTGAAAAGAGCTTCAATTCCAAAAACTAAAAAAAGAGCGAAATAGGAAAAAAGAGTTTAAAAATGAGCAATTGAAGTTTAAGTAAAGCAGTCAAAATTTTTTTAATTTAACTGAAAAATGATGTTTGTATGTCTACAACCTTTGTATGGGTATGCAAATGTATTCACATATTAGAACCCTTTTTATAATCCTTCTGTTTTTACTCTTAACTGAAAGAAGAGTAAAAAAAGATTTTTTCAACTTTCAACGGAGCAAAATCGAAGATAATAATTTTAATCGAAAAAATAAAGAGTTTTATTTTTTTAATCTTCGCAGAGAAGAGTAAAAACTAAGATCATTCGAAAATAAAGATTCTGCTCCAAATATTTCCATACTCTGTTTTTTATAATCTCAAGGATTTTAAACAACTTAATTTTCTTTTTCGTTTCATTTTCTGTGCTGCTTTCGGCGGGGGTTAATTAAAATGTTAATGTAAATTTCATTGTAATAATCTTAATAGACTTAAGGAAGGTTTTGTTGACTGTTTTCGATTTCCCACAAACTCAATTGTTAATAATTTTTCTTTGGATTTTTTACTTGTTTTTTTGTGTGAAAAGAAAATCACTTCTTTCTTTTCAGTTACAACAAGAAGTTGCGGTTAATGTGGTTTTGCAGGACTCTTTTAAAGGAGAAGGAGGGTTTCTCTTCAAAACCACATTGTTGTTGTATGAAAAACATTTAGGTGATTTTTTTTTGGGAGAAAAAAATTCTTTTTTAATATTCAAAAGTGACTCAGAATAATTGTTCGGAATTGTAATGATTTTGAGGTTTAAATAACAATTTATTTAGAATTGAAAGAATTATGGAGAAAAACTTGAAATGGAAACTAATTGTAAATAAATTATATTAAAGTGATTTTAATGAGAAGAATTGCAATTAAGGAATAATTTGAAAAGCAATCATTAGTAATAGAAAGTAATGAGAGAGAAAAGTGATCAAAAGGAGTATGTGTATATGTCCTTTTTTCCAAATAATCGATAATCAATTAAAATTTGATTAAAAAAATATTGACTTTAATTGAGATTAAAAGAATATGAAATTATGGGTTTAAATTGTCCACGAATTATTCTTAAAGAAAGTAGACGAAACGTACTAAAATTAGAATCTCAACAGAAATTTGAACTATAATCTGAAGTAAAACCTTCAATGGACTCTGTATTAGAATTTGAATTAGAACTAGAACTGAAATAGAAATGAACTAGAATTGAAGTAGAACTGAAATTAGAACTGAACTCAACTGAACTAAAAACTGAACTAGAACTGAAGGAGAACTGAAATAGAAATGAACTAGAATTGAAGTAGAACTGAACGAACGAACTAGAATGAAGAACTGAAGCTAAAACTGAACTAGAACTGACCAGAACTGAACTAGAATCTAAATAAATCTGAACTAAAACTGAACAGAAATTAACTAGAAGAAATCTAGAATAACTGAACTAGAAACTGAACTGAAAATCTGAACTAGAACTAATAGAATCTGAACTAATTGAACTGAACAAGCAACTAGAATGAAAATCTGAACTAAACTGACCTGATGAATAGAACTGAACTAGAACTGAACTAGAACTGAACTAGAACTGAACCAGAACTAAACGAGAACTGAACTTGAACTGAACTTAGAACTGAACTAGAACTGAACTAAAACTGAACTAAAACTGAACCAGAACTGAATGAGAACTGAACTAGAACTGAACTAAAACTGAATTAGAACTGAACTAAAAACTGAACTAGAACTGTACCAGAACTGAATGAGAACTGAACTAGAACTGAACTAAAAACTGAATTAGAACTGAACTAGAACTGAAATAAATTTGAATTTAGAACTAATTAGAACCGAGTTACAGTTGAACTGGAACTGAACTTAAACTGAACTAAATTTAAATTAGAACTGAATAAGAAGTGACTAGACTGACTAAAACTGAACTACAACTGAACTACAGTTGAACTGGAACTGAACTAAAGCTGAACTAAATTTGAATTAGAACTGAATAAGAACTGAACTAGAACTGAACTTAAACTGGACTAGTTTTTAGCTCGGACAGCACAAAAAATGGCTCCTCCAAATGCGGAAAGTGTTTAAGGAAAATACGAGAAATATTTCATAATAAAAACTCTTTCATAAATTGTTGTAAATATTTAATTTATTAACTTAAATAATTTTTTTTCAATTATTGTTAAATGAAAGTTTTTTATTTAGTTTTAAATCCATTTTTTAAATAATTTTTTTTATTTAAAGTTTATTGGCCTATAAAAAATTATAAAGTTTATTTTTGCTATAAGTTTTTATAGAATTGAAAAACTTTAACAAACACATTGTAATACAATAAATATCAATGTATAAGTATTTAGAAATGTAAGAGTGTATAAGTGCAAATAAATATTTTTATATAAAAAAATAAACAGAGGACATTGTTTAAATAAAATTATATAAATTGAAATAAAATATAACAATTTCTCCCCCATAAAACAGAAAATAAAAGGAAATAAAATAAATAATAATAAATAATGGAAAAAGAAAAACAATTATTTATTTAAACAAATACATAAACGATTGTTTGTAGGTGTAGCAAGTACAAAGAGAGAAAAAAAATATGCTCCAGGTTTAAAGGAGCATAAAAATAAGAGGAAAATATATCTATTTGATGAGAAAGGGAAGAAGTGGAGTTTTGAAAAAAATATGTTGTTGTTTGATTAATAATTCTGTTATTTATTAAAGATAAAAGCAAAAACAATATTCGGTATGAAAAGAAAACAATAAAAGTACGGAATTATTTCGGATAGTAAAAGATCACTTGTATTCAGTGCAGTTATTATAGCCTCCACCACCACAAGCGGTTAAGTGGGTATATTAAGTTTGTGATAACGTGTAAAGTTAGGAAGCGATCATCACAGACGGACATATAAAAATTTGCATCAAATCTAAATCTGTGTCGATTTAGTTATGTCCGTCCGTCTGTCTGTTTGTCTTCCTGATTAATATTTCATTATTATTTCAAAACATAATGACGTATGATTGATATGTTATTTGTTTAAAATAATCATACGTACTGTAGTTTAATACTTTTTCATACCATGTGTAATGCCAAAAAGGAATTATCTCAAACCGCATAATGTATATATATTCCTGCAACAAAATCAAAATTTTAGTCGATTTAGCACTATTCGTCTGTATGTTGTTGCCACGCTGACATACACAATAAGAGTGACAGAGCTTAATGCAATATGGCCTTTGGTATTTGTTATAGTCCTCAAAAGTTTCCTATTTAAAGCCAGCAAAATTGGTTCTGTATATTAAAAGATATAAACCGATATCTGAGGTAACCTCTAAGTGCAAGCAAAAAACTTTCATATTATTTTGTAATATAAATCGACAATTTAGAATGAAATTTTTTACATATTGCATACGTCTGTGGGTGTGTATGTACGAATCATAATATATTTACTTCACACTCATTTGTGGTGATTTTCAGATATTAAAAAAAACGTAACAAATAATCTCAGATAAATTTTATTTTAATCAATTTATTTTGTCATTGAAAGAACTTAAAAAGTGTGATCAAAAAATTTTTTACCTGCACAGTGTAAAGCATAAGTATTGGTACCCTAAAAATGGGGTGTTTAGCCTATTAAAGTCCAAGCTTTAAATGGAATTTGTCATTAATGAGTGTTATAATGTTCTAAACAATGTGCCAAGTTTTACATGATCCATAATTTATTATGGCTCCAAATCTATATTCCATAGTCCATATTCCGAATATCACTTGAAAGTGCATAAATCTCACAAAAATGTTGGTATTTTATTTATATTTGATTTTAATAAAGAATAAATAAAAACTTAAGTCAATGCTTGAAATTATACGAAGTTCGTTCCATAATTCCTTATAGTTATAAACTGGGAGTGATTTCATTTAAATGGAATGAAAAAAATGTCCACTGATGGATCCAAATAGGATATAGAAGATAAACATATGGACTACAAATAAAAAAAATCACTTTTTCAAAAAATAATTAGAATTATTTGGAAATCATTTCACTTATTCCACTATTATAGATCCATTAAAGGCCCCCTGGAGCACTATTTCTATTTGTCCTTGAATGTGTACCACATTCTATTTTCCCACATTGTTCACGAATACTCTCAAGAAATTACACGATATTCAACTCGATTTTTCTCGAATTCCAAAATTATTTCAGATATCCCACTCAGCGTGCTCCATTAGAATAACCTAGGACTATAATACCTATAAAGCGCAATATGTGTATCACGCACCATTTTTCCATACTGACCAATTCTTCCAAAAATTTTAAGTAATTTCATATATTTTAAAAGAGCGATATATTGAATACCAATTATATTTTTGGTAGTGTGTTGTTATGGACCAATGGCTGGCATCTTGGAGAGCTATTTCCATGATATAAATGTTTGGAACATGGTTCCTGTTACTCACATTGTCCATTTTAGTATACTAGTCATTTTCTTTCCATATTCGATAATAACATTTGGGCTTACTCTCACCCCACTCCTTTCCATCTTACATTCTGTCCAGCTAAACTGCTTCTTGAGAAAGCAATAGGGAGCAGATTTAAAACTGTCGTTTCAAGAGTTCTTTGGATATTTGATGATCAATATTTACACCCCCCCCTTGATTCTATCCGTCTTTTTTTGTTCAGTAAATCTATAACGTAAAAGAGTGATTGGGACGATATTTTAATACTCTCATATGCCTTGTATGGGGGTATCTTTCCTTTGATCCTATCTGTCCTATATTTTGTACAGTAAAGCAGTATCTTGATAAAGTTTTCGGGATCAAATTTTGTATTAATAATTTTATCTATGTGGAGTAAAACTCTTCCCCTGATCCTATCTTTTATGGCCAAAGTTACTTTCGGGTATGTTGACACCATTTAAAGGATGTTAGAATTTCCTTTAAATGGTAGTTTAGATGTCTATAAGTCTCAAAAAAGATTAGATTTAGATTTCTGAAAATTTAGAAAATATTTCAGAAAAATGTCTAGAAACAAAATGTGTATTAAAGTCTTTTCGATTGCTTTCCTTATTATGTGTTTTCTCTCAGCTCTAGTGTCTTAATCCTTCATAAATTAAAAGAAATGACCATTCGAACATGTTTTATTATTTAAGCGTATGTGTAGTAGTAGACCAAAGAAATGTGTGTGTTGGTGTTAAAAGTTTTTTTTTTTTTTTTTTTTTTTAAGTGTGTGCGTGTCTTTAACACAAATGCATATATTAATGTGTTGATAACTAAAATAAACAAATAAATAAATAAATAAACAGTTGATATCGCTAAAAAAACCTTAAATAAAAGTGCTAAATAAATAAAACGTAAAATTGTGTTAAAGAAGAAAATATAAAGAGAAAGAAAACACTTCAAATCACAAAAATCAGCTAAAAATATCTCAAGCTTCAACTTCTACTAATCCAAACAAAAATTGCTAACAACTTCTTTTATAAAACCCTTTTTATACCCTCCACTACTACAATTGGTGAAGAGGGCATATTAACTTTGTCATACCGTGTGTAACGCTAAGAAGGGATTATCTCGAACTCTATAATGTTTATATATTCTTGCATCAAATCAAAGTCTAAGTAGATTGAGGTATGTCTATGTGACAGTTTGTCTGTCTGTCAGTCTGTCTGTCTGTCTGACTGTTCGTCTGTCTGTTGTTGACGCGCTCTCACCCACTATAATTAATGGAGCTCAATGAAATTTTTGCCCGAGTATTTGTCATAGTCCTGAAGAGTTTCCTATTTAAAGCCAGCAAAATCGGTTCAATATATTAAAAGTTATAGACTGATATCTGAGTTAACATCTTTATTCAAGGGAAGAACTTCTAAAAAATTGTCAATTGTTCGTCGATAAATTAAAATAAAATTTTGTCATATATAACTCCGTTACCATTATTAAAATCGGTTCAGTAAAAAGAAAGTTATAGCCAAATATATAGCAGATTTTGTGACTCATTTAAGAACAGCTTTAATACATTATATACATCTGTGACTGTTTATATATATATATGTAATATACATAAAGTATTTACCTCGCACTCATTAGCGGTGGAGGGTATTAAAGATTCGGCATAGCCGAATACAGCATCCTTACTTGTTCTCTTTTTAAATAAATTTCTTTAGGCATTGAATTTCTTCAAAACTGTTAACTAAACATTAATTTGTTATATAACTACTGAAAAAAGAAGAAGAAAACGAAAACAAAATACAAATGATAACAAAATCGTTTGTATTATTTTTATCTTAAATAAAAAAAAACTGACAACAACATGCCAAAACCCCATTTGTGTTGGGAGTTTTTGATCTTCCTGTTTTTGTAAATAAAATCAACCAAAAAGATAAAATTAACATTTTTTTCTACTTAAACTCTTCGTGCTAAGAAAACAACTAAAATTCATCCAACATCATCACAAAAAAAAAGAAAAGAAAACTCCGTCCTTTATTTTCCTGCAAACTTCTTTTCAACATCATGATTATTTTGGACCAAAAATCTTAATTCTCTTCCTTTTTGGGTTAACAAAATGATAAACAATTTAATGGTGAGTTTTTTTTGTTTTTTTTTTTTTTTTAGATTTTAATATTAATTTTTAATAATTTTACTTAATGATAATAAAAAAATATTACAATTTAACCTTTTGGCTCAAGTATGCGAGAGTTTGGTCCTAAAAAGGCTTAAAATTTTAATCCTTAAAAGCTAAATAACAAAAAAAAATTCCAGTGTTGCCATAAATAATACATCATTTTTTTGTTTTAAAAAAGGAAACAAAAGAATTTTTATTTGAGAGGAAAAAAAATATCCTGAATTAAGGTAGTTTTTTCAGAAACACATTAAAAATTTAAAAATAACTGCAGAACTTTTGGTTTAAAGCAAAAAATGTAATAAATTGAATTTAGTGAAAATTTTTAAAGAAATTTAAGAAACCCGTATTTAAATTTACTTTTAAGTTTATGATCCTTTTTGTAAGGTCCAATTTGGACTCAAGATAATCCTACATTTAGAGCTATGCTAGTTGTTCCAATTTCCTGTTTGCGATTTCTTCTTAAGGCCCTTTTATTATTCCCCCACGTTTCAACCTTTTTCAACTGATCACAATTTCAGAAAATTTGGGAGATCGACTTTTCTTAGCGCCGTTGCAAATGTCTTGTTTCAAATTCAGACTTAATTTCTTAATCAGACCAAAATTAAATCATACAATTTTGTTAACATTTCAAAAAGTAAAATGATGTAAGTGCTGAGCCAAAGTGATAAGAATCATGCGGGAGAATCATGATTAAATGATTTCTTAGTTATTAAATTACTAGCTAGGGCCCGGTGTGCTTTGCTGCCCCTATAAATGAAATAAAATTCTAAATACTCTCTCATCATTAGTTCTTTAGATATTCGATAATTAATAATTGCTTTGTATGGTCCTCCGTTTTGAGATTTTGGGGCCCTGAGAAAGCCATTGACACTAATATTTCAAACTCTCGCTATAAAAGTTCTTTAGATATTTGGCATCGGGGACATATTTCTCCCCCTGGTACCATCATATTAATTAATTCCATTCTGTGAAAATTTCTCACAATCAGGTTGAATATAAGAAGTGAGTTTGAAACATTCTTAAGTCAAAATTTTTAAAAACTTCTTGGTATAAGAAATAATATTTAGTTGCGCAAAATAAACTAATTATATGCTATAACGGGCTCTATAAATACCGAAATTTATATTAAGGAATTTTCACAAAAAAGACTGCTTTTATTAATGAGACTTATTTGGCATCCTGTCACTGTGGTAAAAAATCTCCTGAGTAGTAAAAAAACAAAACTAAAAGAGGCAAAGGCCAGTGGAGAGATATTGGACTCTTGATAAAAGCGAATTGAAGAGCACAAAAAAGTGTCCAAAAGTGCGGTTGATTTTTAACGAAGATGGACTACATGTTCAAGTATATATTTATGTTAAAAATCTCACAACTTTAAAATAATAAATTTTAAAAATTATAAAATTATAAAAATTAAAAAAATTATAAAAATTATAAAATTATAAAAACTATAAAATTATAAAACTATAAAAATTATGAAATTATAAAAATATAAATTTATAAAATTATAAAAATTATAAAACTATAAAAATTATGAAATTATAAAACATAAAGTTATAAAATTATAAAAATTATAAAATTATAAAAATTAAAAAATTATAAAAATTATAAAACTATAAAAATTATGAAATTATAAAGATATAAAAATTATAAAATTATAAAAATTATAAAATATAAAAATTATAAAATTATAAGATTACAAAAATTATAAAATTATAAAAATTATAAAATTATAAAACTATAAAATTATAAAATAATAAAAACTATAAAAATTATGTAATTGTAAAACTATAAAATTATAAAATAATAAAAATTTTAAAAAATTAAAAATTATAAAAATTTAAAATTATAAAACTATAAAAATTATGAAATTATAAAAATATAAAAATTATAAAATTATAAAATTATAAAATTATAAAATTATAAAATTATAAAAATTATAAAATTATGAAAATTATAAAATTATAAAATAATAAAAATTATAAAAATTATTAAATTATAAAAATTATAAAATTATAAAATAATATAAATTATAAAATTATAAAAATTATAAAATTATAAAACTACAAAATTATAAAATAATAAAAATTATAAAAATTATAAAAATTTAAAATTATAAAACTATAAAAATTATGAAATTATAAAAATATAAACATTATAAAATTATGAACATTATAAAAATTATAATATTATAAAAATTATAAAATTATAAAATAATATAAATTATAAAATTATAAAAAGTTATAAAATTATAAAACTATAAAATTATAAAATATTAAAAATTATAAAAATTAAAAAAATATAAAAATTATAAGTTATAAAAATCACTGAATTACTTTAATTTTTACTTCATTCCCAGTGCTTTCCCTAAAAATTCACTCCCAAAAATTTCTCTAAATTCTATTACGTTTTTCCTAGCAAATTTTGTGGTATTGGTGGTGTATTATGCTTAGAAAAAAAGTTTCCATATTTATTGATTTTATTTCCCCTTGTTTCGCCATTATTATTAGTTTAATTTGTATTTATTTTGGTGTTAACCAACATCAATATTTTCCCTAAATGTGGTCTCGGTGGTGTAATATTACGTAGTTTTTTAATAATTGTCCGAAAAGTAGGTAAACAGATGTGAATGTGAATAAATTTAACCCCAAATAAATAAATTTGTATTTTGACATTTAATACACCGAAAATTTACACACACACAGACATAAACATTTTTATAAAAAAGTGTATGGAAAAATAATTTAATTATGATAAACGATTTATTTTATTAATAATCACACATATACACACAATCGCACATTTAATCTAGAATATTGACTCTAAATGATAAATGACTTTAAAACAGAAAAACAATACAAACAAAATTTGTTCATAATAAATTAAATTTAAATATTTTGTTGAGATTTTTATTATTAAAAGTGATAAATCAATTAAATTAAATTAAATTGAAAATATAATTACGTTCTTAAATATAAATAAGAATTTAATCGTATAAATAATTTTTGAATAAAATTTTGAAATCAAATTTATAAACAAGTAAAAATACTTTATTCAGCTATGACGAATCTTCAATACACTCTATCACTATTTTACGAGAGGCTTTAACATGACCTTAGGGGTTGTCTCAGATATCGGTCTATATCTTTTAATATACTTACTCAATTTTGTTGGTTGTAAATAGGAAACATCTCCGGACTATAACAAATACTCGGCTTAAACTCTGCCAATTATTGTGCATGTGAGCGTGTCAACAACTGACGGACACACAGACGGATATAGGTAAATAGACTTAAATTTTGATTGATTCCTTCTTATTGATGATTCCTTCTTAGCGTTACGCATGGTATGACAAAGTTCATATACCTTCTTTACCACTTGTGGTAGTGAGAAAAACTACAGTACGTATGATAATTTTACACAAATTACATATCAATCATACGTCATTATGTTCTGGAATAATAATGAAATATTAATCATACGCCACAATAAAATCATGGTAAAAATCACATTTTCTTTAATCAAAATCCTGAAACAAAATCATATTAATAATTCTTAGAAAAATTCTGACTTCATCAATTTTATTTCGAATAGAAATTCTCACTAAAATTTATCAGATAATTTATAACAAAATTTTATTTGACCAAATTTTGTTTGTTTATAATTCAAGACAAGACGATAAACCATATAAATTTATAACTCAAAATAAATTAAAGCCCAGACAAATACATCTTCATTAAAATAACCTATAAATATCGTATAATAATTTGAAACGAAAAAAAATCTATTTGACACCTGTAGTTTGACAATCAATAAATTTCATATTATTGTTCGATACCACAAGTTTTATGTCTTTCTTTTTTATGGATTGATATGGACATAAAGTCTACATAATAAATACATTTTATAGATATAAAATGTTATTTTAATGAAATCACCAAAAATGAAGAGAAAATGAGAACAATAAGTTCAAATTTTATGAGCAATTTTCACTGGAAAGAAACCACAAAAATGAAAAAGATAAAATCTTGATAAAGTATGTAGGTTAATATAAAATGGAATTATTTCCGAAACAAGGGAAATATGTCTCTTTATAATAAAATTATGATTGCAAAATTTAATCATAATTTTATAATTTTCATAACTTTAAAATTTTATAATTTTTATAATTTTATAACTTTTATAATTTTTATAATTTTCATAAATTTAAAATTTTTAAATTTTTTATAACTTTAAATTTTACAATTTTTATAACTTTTACATTTTAAAATTTTTTAAAACTTTAAAATTTTATAATTTTATAATTTTGTAATTTTATAACTTTTATAATTTTTATAATTTTATATTTTTTATTATTTTATAAATTAATAATTTTAGATTTATAATTCTATGGTTTTATAATTTATGACTTTATAATTTTATGATTTTATATTTTATAATATTATAATTTTAAAATTGTATAATTTTATATTTTCTATAATTTGATAATTTTAGAAAATTTTTAAATTTATAACTTTTTAAATTTTGTAATATTATAATTTTTATTTTTTATAATTTTATAATTTTTTAATTTATAAAATTTATAAGATTTATAACTTTATATGTATATAATTTTTTATCTTTATAATTCTAATTTTTTTTTAATTTTAAATTTTTAAGATTTTAAAATTTTTTGAAATTATAATATTATAATTTTTTATAGTTTTTAAGAGAGAATTATCCCAATAAGTAATATTTAGGTGCCAACAATTGGTTATCGTATTATAATACATATGTATATAGATATATATTTTTTGTGTTAGAATTGTATAATTTTAGATTTATAACTCTATGATTTTATAACTTTATGATTTTATAATATTATAATTTTAATATTTCATAATTGTAAAATTGTATAATTTTATATTTTTTATAATTTTTATAATTTTATAATTTTTTACATTTTTAAAGATTTTATAATATTATAATTTTATATATTTTGTAATTTTATATTTTTTATAGTTTTATAATTTTATAATTCTTTAGTTTTTAAAATTTTAGGTTTACAACTTTATCATTTTATTAATTTATAATTTTATAATTTTATAACTCTATTATAAAATTTATAATTTTATATCATAATTTTATATTTTTATAATTTTAGATTTATAATTTTACAATTTTATAAATTTATAATTTTTATAATTTAATAATTTTTATAGTATTTAGGAGAGAATAGTTAATATTTAGGTGTCACCATTCAGTTATCGTATTATTATACATATGTATATATAAATATATGTTTATTTTGTCATCATATATCTTTTGTTCTAATGTTGATCAAGTAATTTCGCATATAAAAAATCAACCAACTGGAAACAAATTAAATTTAGATTAAAGTAAAGATAAAATAGGAAGAGAAATATGTGCGATTATATGTTTGTATTTGTATCTGATAGATACATATAAATTTGCTATTAACAACTACATAGACAAAACAACATAAACAAGTAAGAATGTTATATCAGTCTATGCCGAATTTTTAATACCCTACACCGCAAATGTGTGTGAAGTATATACGTTATGTTTTCAGGACTAAAACAAATACTCAGGCCAAATTTCATCGAGCGCCGTTAATTATTGTGGGTGTCAGCGTGTCAACAACAGACAGACGGACAGACAGTCAGACATAGCTAAATTGACTCAAATTTAGCGTTACACATGGAATGAAAAAGTTCATCTCTTGTGGTGGTGGAGGGTATAAAAACACCTTTAAGTTGAGCGAAAATGACACATGAAAAAAACCACAAATTTAACAAAAATAAACAGTTTGCAAACTCACACACTCTCATGATTTTACACGATTAACTCATGTAAATGTATAAGTGTAAATGTTTATAAATAAAAAAAGTTATAAAAATATTGGAAATTAAGTCAACCTTTTACGAGGTTCTGGATATAAATTTTATTGAATAAGAAAACATTTTAATTATTTAATTTCGGATATTGAAAATTTGAAAAAATTGGTCTTGAATAAAAATATTTTTTCAAATAATTTGTTAAAATATTAACTTTGTAGTTGAACTATTAATTGATGTCCTTTGTGTGTGTAAATGTGAATTAAATTTTATTTACACACGTGTTAAAAATAATGTATTCAAGGTTTTTATTTCATAATAAAATCCATATGTCTGATTAGAAAAAATAAATATTTTTTGGTTAAATTAAACACATGTCCACGTTTATTAAATAATGTACTATTAGAAATGTTTAAATAAGAATAAAATTTTTTAATTTTTGGTTTAAAATTGAAATTTAGTAAAAAATGAAATTTTAGTGAAAAATTCAATTTTATGTGAAAAAATTCAATTTTTTGTGAAAAAATCAATTTTTGGTGAAAAATTCAATTTTTTAGTGAAAAATTCAATTTTTTAGTGAAAAATTCAATTTTTTAGTGAAAAATTCAATTTTTTAGTGAAAAATTCAATTTTTTAGTGAAAAATTCAATTTTTTAGTGAAAAATTCAATTTTTTAGTGAAAAATTCAATTTTTTAGTGAAAAATTCAATTTTTTAGTAAAAAATCCAATTTTAGTGAAAAATCCAATTTTTAGTGAAAAATTAAATTTTTTGAGAAAAAATTCAATTTTTTAGTGAAAAATTCAATTTTTAGTGAAAAATTCAATTTTTAGTGAAAAATTCAATTTTTACTGAAAAATTCAATTTTTTAGTGAAAAATTAAATTTTTTAGTGAAAAATTCAATTTTTAGTGAAAAATTCAATTTTTTAGTGAAAATTAAATTTTTAGTGAAAAATTCAATTTTTTAGTGAAAAATTCAATTTTTAGTGAAAAATTCAATTTTTTAGTGAAAAATTCAATTTTTAGTGAAAAATTCAATTTTTTAGTGAAAAATTCAATTTTTAGTGAAAAATTCAATTTTTTAGTGAAAAATTCAATTTTTAGTGAAAAATTCAATTTTTTAGTGAAAAATTCAATTTTTTAGTGAAAATTCAATTTTTTAGTGAAAAATTCAATTTTTTAGTGAAAAATTCAATTTTTTAGTGAAAAATTCAATTTTTTAGTGAAAAATTCAATTTTTTAGTGAAAAATTCAATTTTTTAGTGAAAAATTCAATTTTTAGTGAAAAATTCAATTTTTTAGTGAAAATTTCATTTTTCAGTGAAAAATTCAATTTTTAGTGAAAAATTCAATTTTTTAGTGAAAAATTCAATTTTTAGTGAAAAATTCAATTTTTAGTGAAAAATTCAATTTTTTAGTGAAAAATTCAATTTTTAGTGAAAATCTGAACTGGGTCAGAATTGAGATCTGAGCCAAAATTATAATCTGGACAAAATGGAAATCTGAATTTATATTTTTTAAAAAATTTCCTTTTTATTTTTTTTTACGTTTGCGGATTTAAGTTTAAATTTATAAATCATGACAATAATTTCGAAATCACTTCATTTTAGTATCGAAATGTCTGCCAAACAAACTTTTCAACCGCAAAATAATTCAAGGTCAATCACCATTAAATTAAAGAAATATTTTAAATATTCACGAACAAATAACTCATTTCCCGCTAATTTTTTAACTCGTACAGAGAAAAGATTATTTGCCAAAAAATACTACAAATTTCATCCAACATTTAATGGCAAAATTAGAAATTTTATAATAAAAAAGATCCTTTCGCATCCAAGAATCCTTAAATGTTTACACTTCGATAATAAAAATAAATTTGCTTCTCTTTCAGGGAGGTATATATGAAGAAAAGCACAGATCTCTGTTCCTATATTTTAGGCTTTCAGTCTTTAAAAACGATTTTTTTATAATTTATTTATGACTTCATTTTATGGTTCCTTTCTTCATGTCCTTTTTTATTTTTGTTACTTATTATTTCAACCTTGACCGTAAAATAAAACCAAAAATAAAAATTTATATCAAAAAAAACATCAATAATTTTTATTCTCCTTTTTATTTTAGACTTTAATTGTTACAATTTTTTATTTTATTTTTGATAAATAGAGGAGTGAGAGGGAATATTCAAACTTCAACACATATGTCTTTTTTTATTTAATGTCTACAACTTAAAAAGGACATTCACAAATTGACTGACATTAATGGAGAAAGAGAAGCTTTTAGGACAAAACTAAACAAGCGGAATACTTAAACTGTAATGAATATTTGAACAAATGTTTTCAATAATTAATAATTTAACAAATTTTTTTCATTGTGTTAGTAAAGGGAGGGGAAATGAGCAGGAAGGAAATGAAGTAATTTTGAATGTTGTAAGAAAAACATTGAAATACATTTTTAATAATGAACTAGAACTGAACTAAAACTGAACTAGAACTGAATTAGATCTGAACTAGAACTAAACTAGAACTGAACTAGAAATGAACTAGAACTGAAGCAGAACTGAACTAGAATTGAAGCAGAACTGAACTAGAACTGAATTAAAACTGAACTAGAACTGAACTAGAACTGAATTAAAACTGAACTAGAACTGAATTAAAACTGAACTAGAACTGAACTAGAACTGAACTAGAACTGATGAAGAACTGAACTAGAACTGAAGCAGAACTGAACTAGAACTGAAGCAGAACTGAACTAGAACTGAATTAGAACTGAACTAGAAATGAACTAGAACTGAACTAGAACTGAATTAGAACTGAACTAGAACTGAACTAGAAATGAACTATAAATGAACTAGAATTGAAGCAGAACTGAACTAGAATTGAAGCAGAACTGAACTAGAACTGAAGCAGAACTGAACTAGAAACTGAATTAGAACTGAACTAGAACTGAATTAAAACTGAACTAGAACTGAACTAGAACTGATGAAGAACTGAACTAGAACTGAAGCAGAACTGAACTAGAACTGAATTAGAACTGAACTAGAAATGAACTAGAACTGAACTAGAACTGAATTAGATCTGAACTAGAACTAAACTAGAACTGAACTAGAAATGAACTAGAACTGAAGCAGAACTGAACTAGAATTGAAGCAGAACTGAACTAGAACTGAATTAAAACTGAACTAGAACTGAACTAGAACTGAATTAAAACTGAACTAGAACTGAATTAAAACTGAACTAGAACTGAACTAGAACTGAACTAGAACTGATGAAGAACTGAACTAGAACTGAAGCAGAACTGAACTAGAACTGAATTAGAACTGAACTAGAAATGAACTAGAACTGAACTAGAACTGAATTAGAACTGAACTAGAACTGAACTAGAAATGAACTATGAAATGAACTAGAACTGAACTAGAACTGAACTTCTAGTTCAGTTCTAGTTCAGTTCTAGTTCAGTTCTTGCTCAGTTCTAGTTCAGTTCTAGCTCAGTTCTAGTTCATTTCTAATTCAGTTCTGGTTCATTTCTAATTCAGTTCTGGTTCATTTCTAATTCAGTTCTGGTTCAGTTCTAGTTCAGTTCATAGTTTATTTCTAGTTCATTTCTAATTCAGTTCTAGTTCAGTTCTAGTTCAGTTCTAGTTCATTTCATAGTTCATTTCTAGTTCAGTTCTTGCTCAGTTCTAGTTCAGTTCTAGCTCAGTTCTAGTTCATTTCTAATTCAGTTCTGGTTCATTTCTAATTCAGTTCTGGTTCAGTTCTAGTTCAGTTCATAGTTTATTTCTAGTTCATTTCTAATTCAGTTCTAGTTCATTTCTAATTCAGTTCTGGTTCATTTCTAATTCAGTTCTGGTTCAGTTCTAGTTCATTTCTAGTTCAGTTCTAGTTCATTTCATAGTTCATTTCTAGTTCAGTTTAAGTTCAGTTCTAGTTCAGTTCTAGCTCAGTTCTAGTTCATTTCTAATTCAGTTCTGGTTCATTTCTAATTCAGTTCTAATTCAGTTCTAGTTCAGTTCTAGTTCATTTCATAGTTCATTTCATAGTTCATTTCTAGTTCAGTTCTATTTCAGTTCTAGTTCAGATCAAGTTCATTTCTAGTTCAGTTCTTGCTCAGTTCTAGTTCAGTTCTAGCTCAGTTCTAGTTCATTTCTAATTCAGTTCTGGTTCATTTCTAATTCAGTTCTGGTTCAGTTCTAGTTCAGTTCATAGTTCATTTCTAGTTCAGTTCTAGTTTAGTTCTTGCTCAGTTCTAGTTCATTTCTAGTTCAGTTCTTGATCAGTTCAGTTTATATTACTTAAGAGCCTCAAAAATGAATATACTGAATCAGAGCATGGGACTAATGCAGAATCAAAAATCAAAATAATATTAAATTATGATCAAAATTTCAGTTTTAAATTCATTTCTAAAAAAATATTTCAATTATTCTATATTAAATATTTTGTAGCCAAAATTAATAACTTAGTTTCACAAAAGACGTTATTTTTAGTTTCCGTAAATAATATTAAAGCCAATTTCTTGTACAGTGAAAATAATAATAAAATAAAGAAAAATCTATCAAAAAAGTACATCATTAGTGACATAATGAACACATTCATTAAATACTATTTAATCATAATTAACTGTCATTTTGTAAGAACAGTAATTTTTTAGGAATTAAAGTCATAAAACAAATGCTTTGGTAATTCGGCTATTTTCTAAGTTTTAATAGAAAAATTCCTGAAAAAATACCGTCAAGCTGACAAAAATCGCTAGAAATAGAAAATGAACACTAATGATTAAATTAAGTATTCATAATTATTATTTTTTGGAAATAATTATGTAACATTTGATTCATTAGAAACATCTTAATTGCAAGTTGGTACTTTGAACATTTTCTGCCCACAAACCCAGACCAAAATTAGGAAATTAGAAATTAACTTAAGAATTTAAATCTACAAGTTCCAATGTCCTTATAGCTACCAAATACTTATGTTAGAAGTTTTCAAATTGGCTAAAAATCCAACATGGATTAGACTTCTTTTAATGAAATTTTCCTATTTTCCCGACAAGTTTACAACAAGTTGGTAAACTTGTCGTAACTTGAGTATCATCAACGACTCCCTTAACCATGTAAAATATTGTTATTCTTCAAATCATTTTGAAGGTATCTCAGTTCTAATTTTGTAAAATTTCATTTAGAAATCTCTTCCAAAAAATATCGATTTGGTTTGATGTCCAAATGTTAATGGAAATCCTTCCATTAACGTTTTCACATTACTTTATGTCACTTTGCTGGAATACATAGTCCAACCCAGTTAAAAATGGACCACAGTTTTAGATACCTATTTTGTGCTCTTCAAATCTCCCTTAACAAGAGCCCAATATCTCTCCACTGGCCTTAGTTTCGGTCTATTTGCAGGATTATGTTTCTTGTACCACTCAAGGGTCAAGTGAGGTCAAAAATAAATGGACACATTTTGTAGTCTTTCGAATGGAAGTAACTTTTTTTGGGAACATGACTTAAATTAAATTTCTTTATTATTAGTGCCCACTGTGACAAATGATTAGCTTCTTTTGCCGCTGCCAACTGCATACTGCTGTCATGCCAAGAACTTTTGTGGAAATTCTGACTGCATTTGGTCCTAAACTTTTCTTAAAATTTGTTGACCAGAAAAATTTTGCCAGTACATATATTTCGACTTTAATTATGGAACAAGAGAACTTGACTTCAATTTCCGTGCTTTGTTTATGGCCTCTAAATTTTTAGCAGCATTCCTTTCACGAACTTCTTGAGACTTGAATGTTTTTAAACCTGCATTAGCTTTCACTTTTCGTATCAAATGGTCCGACTACCGAGCTAATAGGGCTGCTTTCCCGCCAGATGTGTTGGGAGCTCTTTTGAAAATGCTTTGTGTTATTTTGGCTTTAAAAACATCAGGTGGGCAATGCCTTCCAACTGAAAAAGGTTTTCTATCAACTGGCAAATGCTTTCGGTACTGTTATATATTATTGGAAACAGCTTGATGGCAGAATTCACTCACTTAATCGGATTAATAATATATTAATTTCTTGTACGATAACTGACATATTTTCCAAAAAGGCAACTAAAAATATTACTTCGCTTAACAGTTTGAATGGAAAATGTTTGTTAAGAATTTTTCGATCTCACTCCTTATATAGTTTGGCTAAGAATCCTACCTAAACTGGCCATATTCTAGTCAATTTTAGCTATTTTCCATAATAAATTTTTTAAACAAGTGGACAACTTTAGAGGGTCACACTCGGTTCTAAGCAAGTGAATTTGATATTTCTCACGGTTCAAAAGTTACCAAATTCTTTCCAAAAAACTTTGATTTGGATTCTCTTTCAGCATTTATGCAAGAGGAGGATGTAAAATTATACATAATTCAATAAATCACTTAATATTTATTGTAATGACAAAAAACACTACAACTATTTAATAGTTTCGTTTTTTTACCATATTTCACCCTTAATTAAGGATCCAACCAAAAAAGTAAAAAAAATCTCCTTAATTTCCAAAAAAATATTATTTTCCTCTGTGGTTTCCTTTAGCGAAATTTCGTTTAATTAATTTATCAAATGTGTTAACTGTATTCGGTTCTGCAGAACTCTTTTTTGTGATTTCCATTTAAAGTGAATTGCTAGTGAATTCACTCAATTGTCTACGTGCAACACATATTTGAACATTTTTCGGTAACATGAAACAGAATCATTTAAATGATTTCATTTAAATATTTTTTCCATTCCTTCACTTAATTTTAAACAATATTTTTTTTTTCGTGGCAAAAATTCATATTTTGTTGATAAAAAGTTAAAAAAGGTGAAATTAATCGCAGGATTTTTACATGACTGAAAGTGAGCGAGAAAAAAAACACTGTTATTATTTTCTATGAAAAAAGCAATTAAAAATGTTAAAGTCGTTAAAGCCCGACTATGTGTAATACCCTAAAAAAATTTATGAACAACCCTCGTATAGTTTTCTTTCCTTATTTATGCTTTGGCGTGCAATAAATTATTATTTTTCTAACAATTTTGTAAACTTTTTCCGTTTTTAAGGGATTTTTCTCTGAAGGGTTATATGGGAATTCGAAAGAGATTATGTACCGAACCTCGCTAAATTCCCTATAGCGGTTTTAGCTTATATTTATCTTAATTTGACGAAATATTTTTACAATACCTAAATTTTTGTGCGGTTCATGAATTTGAAAGTGAAGGGTGATTGTATGGAATCTATGAGAAATAATGGCCCGATCCTCGTATAACTTAGCACATAGTTTTAGTATGTAATAAGAGTCACTTTCGCAAAATTTGCGTAAAATTGTTTTATATTTAGGAATTTTATTGACTAAAAACCCAATTCCGGGGGGGACATTTGTATGGGACCTATATAAAATAATGGACCAATTATAATCAATTTTAATAGGCATCGTTCTTGAGCCAAAATAATAGCGCTGGTCAAATTTCCTTGAGATATCTTCAAAACTGCGACATGTACTTTGCAAACAAGCTCTACATGGACAGCCAGCCGGACGGACGGACAGACATGCCTTACTCAGGAAGTGATTCTAAGTAGAACATAAACTATATATATAAAAAGTGGTGGTAGGACTATTTATTTCTGCCCGTTACAAACAGCTGCACAAACGCATAATACCTTCATTTATGGTGGTGTAGGGTATCAATATGTTGAGATATTTGTGATAATATTTATCAGCACGTTTACAATAAATACATTAGTTGAACATGACATTTTTTTCCAGAATGCCAGGTGTATGGTTAACAATTTTGAAACATGTTTTGAGGTTATTTTTAGAATTTTTAGTAGGTGGTTTTTAAAATTGTATGACATTAGGGTGGTTCGGAAAATATTGTAGCTGTTTCCACTAAATGTAAGAATAAATTATAGATTTGAAAAGACCAAACAATTTTTTCGGGCATAATGGAGGACAGTTTACAAGGTTCCAAAATGGGACACCACTGGAAGTGCCATTGTCAGGCTTTGACATAATTGAAATTTGTGCATTCAAAAATTTAGATAATTGCAATGCACCGACTTTCCGTTAAAATATGGGAGCATTTCGTTTTACATTTGAAAAGTGTGGATCAGATATATAATTATATATCAAGTTAAAGCAGGCATCATGACCTTTCTGGACAACGTAAATTTCATGCAACTAAAATTTAAACTAAAACGCTAAAAGAGACTAACATTGTTGAGAGTATTTCTATTAAAATTTAAAAAAAGTGTTACAAAGATGGGTCCAGATTGGTACAAAGGTGTTTTGGGGTTAAAGGGAACATCCTCATCCTTCTGTTGGCAGTAAAATTTATTTAACCCTTTTTGTTCTTCAAAACTTTTATTGAAGAGAACTTAAAATTACGACAGTATTATGACTCAAAGTAAAAAAATGCTCTACTGCCAATGGGTCCAAACAGGTTCAAAATATATATTAAACTAAAGTGTACACTTTTACTGTTGTTGTGATATTGAAATATCCTGACCTCCCATTAATCCACACCAATTCTATGGAACTAAACTTCTAAAATGGACTACATAAATTGTATTTATAATATTTGGTAGATCTATTAAAACTTGAAAAAGTTTTAAACAAATGGGACCAAATAAGTACAAAAGTATATTGGGGTTAAAGCTAACACTTTGGTCCTTCAGTTCGTTGTAAAATATATTTGACTCTTTTTTGTTTTTCGATATTTATATGCACTTGAACTAGAAATTTTAATCAAAATTTTGGGACCATTTGGTTTCAAATTGAAAAAGGTGTTCCGCCGATGGGTCCAAACAGGTCTAATATGCGTATTAAATAAAAGTGCACACTTTAAACTTTCTTGTTATAGAAATCTTTGATTTCCTATTAACCCTCAAACGTTCTATGCAACTAAATTTCAAATATTTATCAAATAAATTCCATTAAGAATTTTTGAAGATTTTAATTCAAATTTTAACTGTCTTAAACAAATGGGACCAAATGGGTACAAATGTGTAAATGGGGTTAAAGCGAACAGTTTGGCCTTTCTTTTGGCGGTAATCATGATCGGTTATTGGCTTCTTCAGCCAGGCATCTTTCTGCTTAGTTTATCGGGAATCGCGAATATGATCGTTTTTCGGCTTTGTCTATCCGCTAAAGAACTGGTAAAATTAATTCTGAACAGATTCCTTTTGGTACATTCACCTAATGTTGTCTTAAAGAGCATAAGAACCCGGAAATTTAAAAAAATTAAATTTCAAATTAAAATTTAAATAAACTAAATTCCAAAATTTTTTTAAAAATCACCATTTTCCATTTGTCAATCAATTTATTAATATTTAATTAGCAGCATAATTTCATTAATCAAATTCATTTTTAATTCATAAATTCATGTTGTTTATGAAAACTTCACTTAAATACATTTCTGTTCACCTGAAATGTCTTTATAAATTCAAAATCATTTACTTAATAATAAAAAATACATACGTACATATACACTCGCATACATACATCTTTACACCAATTACTTACACTTACATACACACACACACACACATACACTCAGACACCTTTACTTTTATCACCATTCACGTTTTTCCTATTTACGGAATATTAAATTAAAATAATTCATTTTATATTTTTATTTTCTTCATTTTACTCATATTTTTATCAGCGTTAGAGTTCTCATGTGCTTTTGAAAAAAAAAATTGTAAATTTACACAAACATGTTGTAAAGTTTACACACTTATACATTCACACATTAATTATTCATTTATTTATGGGGAAGTTTTTTCTTTCATAGTGAAAACGAAAGAGAGAAATTTATGACGGTTTTAAAACGAATATTGAATGAGGGAAATTAAAATTGGATTTAATCAGGATAATTTTAAAAGCCTCCCTTAACCATAAGTAGTGGATAAGTTTACAATAAGCTTGTCATTCTATGTAACTACTAAGTTAAAAAAGGAAACATATTTTTGGAACCAAATAAAAAATTTGAGTCAGTTTAGTGATAATGACATACTGCACAGCGCAAAAGAATAGATTTTTTTTGGAAATGGAGCTTTAACCTTTGATCAGCTGGATGGATTCGTATGAAATATAACACAATAAAAGCAAATGCTTGAAGCTTTAAAACTTTGGGATAATAAACTCCACATGAGCTACATGGGCAAAGTAGGAACATTCAACTAGAATTGAACTAAAAGTGAACTAGAACTTAACTAGAACTGAACTAGAACTGAAGTAGAACTGAACAAGAACTGAAGTAGAACTGAACAAGAACTGAAGTAGAACTGAACTAGAACTTAACTAGAACTGAATTAGAACTGGACAAGAACTGAAGTAGAACTGAACAAGAATTGAAGTTCAACGGAACTAGAACTGAACTAGAACAGAACTAGAACTGAACGAGAAATGAACTAGAACTAAACTAGAACTGAACGCGGAATGAACTAGAACTGACTAGAACTGAACTGAACTAAACTGAACTAGAACTGAATTTTAATTGAACGAGGAATGAACGAGGAACGAACGAGGAACGAACTAGAACTGACTTGAACTGAACTAGAACTGAACTTTAATTGAACTAGAACTGAACAAGAACTAAACCAGAACTGAACTAGAACAAAACTAGAACTGAACGAGAAATGAACTAGAACTGAACTAGAACTGAACGAGGAATGAACTAGAACCGAACTGAACTAAACTGAACTAGAACTGAATTTTAATTGAACGAGGAATGAACGAGGAACGAACGAGGAACGAACTAGAACTGACTAGAACTGAACTGAACTAGAACTGAACTTTAATTGAACTAGAACTGAACAAGAACTGAACTTTAATTGAACTAGAACTGAACAAGAACTAAACCAGAACTGAACTAGAACTGAACAAGAACTAAACCAGAAATGAACTAGAATTGAACCTGAACTGAACTAGAACTGAACTAGAACTGAAATTGAACGGAACTTGAACTGAACTAGAACTGAACTTGAACTGAACTAGAACTGAACTTTAACTGAACGAGAACTGAAGTTGAACGGAACTAGAACCAGAACTGAACTAGAACTGAACTTTAACTGAACTAGAACTGAAGTTGAACGGAACTAGAAATGAACTAGAACTGAACAAGAACTGAAGTTGAACGGAACTTGAACTGAAGTAGAACTGAACTTTAACTGAACGAGAACTGAAGTTGAACGGAACTAGAACTGAACTTGAGCTTAATTAGAACTGAACTTGAACTGAAGAACAATTATAATTCGTATTATTTTTACTAAAAAAAAAATTATCTGATGCAAAATGGTGATATTTCCAACATGTATTATGGTTCTGTGATCTGTTAGCAAAAGTTACCATTTCAGATAAAAAAATTACCAAATATAAAGATATTAAGATTCTGAATTTGTTTTTATTTTTTTCTTTTATTCAATTGTTTTATAAAAAACTGAATTTATTTATTTCGTTTTAAAAATCTTCCTTTTCAATAATAATAAAATTGTCCTTTTTATAACTTTTTGAAATAATCTTGTAAAATGTTACATAAAAATATAATTTCCTTAAATATCATTTTAAACTTAATTTCCTTCATAAAATTACTATTTAATCGGGAACTTTATTTGAAATGACATTTTTTGGAGAGGGAAAATTTGTGATGTTATTTTTTAAGATTTTATTGATTCCAAAGGGGCAGCAGTAATAGAATAACAGCAAGAATAGCAACTCTCTACAAAGTAAATAAAAAATACTTTTAAACAATTTTTAAATATGCTTTAAAACATAATTATTCTCTTAATGTGTCAACCAAAACAGTTGTCATTCTAAGCATACTCTATGGAAACGATGGTCAAACAAGGAATTAAAAAAAAACTATTTTGAAATGAGTATGAATGGTATAATGGGCAATGCCGAATCTTTAATACCCTACACCTCAAATGCGTATGAAGTATATACGTTTTGTTTTACACATAAACATTCACTCATACATTCAAAGAAATATTCACTATATAAAAGTTTTTTTTTTAATATGACACGAAACACTTAATGACTGATTAAATTGGTTATAGTTTTGGCTATAGCTTTTTCTTCTACTGAACCGATTTTGATAATTTTGAGAATACTAGTAAAGTGCGTATACTTCATGATTAATGTTTAAAATAGCAGAATTTCGTTTCAATTTCTCGACTTATAATAAGCAATTTTGCGAAAGTTTTTTGCTTAAACTCAGTGGCTCAGATATCGGTCTATATCTTTTAATATGTTGAACTGAATTTGCTGGTTTTAAATAGAAAACTTCTCAGAACTACAGAAAATACTTAGGTCAAATTTTAAAATTAGTTATAGTTTTAGCTATAGCTTTTTCTCTACTGAACCGATTTTGATAATTTTTAGAATGCTAGTAAAGTGCGTATACTTCATGATTAATGTTTAAAATAGCAGAATTTCATTCCAATTTCTCGACTTATAATAAGCAATTTTACGAAAGTTTTTTGCTTAAACTCAGTGGCTCAGATATCGGTCTATATCTTTTAATATGCTGAACTGAATTTGCTGGTTTTAAATAGGAAACTTCTCAGGACTACAGAAAATACTTAGGTCAAATTTTATTGAGCTCTATTAATTAGTGTGAATGTGAGCGTGCCAACAACATACAGACACTCAAACAGACAGACAGAGAGACAGACGGACAGATGGACAGATGGACAGACTGACAAACAGACAGATGGGCAGATAGACCGACAGACAGATAGATAGACATAGCTAAATCGATTCAGATTTTATATGCAAGAATATATGGACATTATGTGATCTGAGATGATTCCTTCTTAGCGTTACACATGCAATGACAAAGTTATCACCACTTGTGGTGGTGGAGGGTGTCAAAAAAAGAAAAATAAAATAATAAAAAGAAAACGAAAACGAACTTTAAATTGAAATTAGAAAACAAATAAAGTTCGTTTTGTTTTAATGTAGAAAAATAAATTTTGTCCTAAAGCATAATAAATTGTAAGGAGAAGAGGCGAACAGTGTTGCCAATTGTTCTCTAACGATTATGATCAATTTATTATTCAAAAAAACGCTGAAAAATCGGCAGGTTACGCCATTTCGATTTTTTTGGAAATAAAATCTCATAAAATAGATCGACTGATTGAAGAGAGGAGTTCAGCTTTAAAACTTGTCAAACAAGTTAAATGTCTGAGATAATATTTTTTGAGACCCCATAACATTGTGTTTAGACCCACTGTGGTGACACACTTTCAAAGTTATAAAGCTAAACTCCTCCGCTCTTTGTATACGAAATTTCATTTGAATTCAGCCAGACAAAACCAAAAGTAACAGAGAAGAGTAGAAGTCTCTTACATCCCCCTTGAGTACAGAAGAAATCAATTAAACATTTCGTTGCCTTAATGTTCTTTTTTTCTCTCTTCTTTGTTAAATAAAAAAATTGCCACTTTACACTGAAACACAAATAAGTAGACATTTTCGTTAAATTTGTCTCACCTCCAGGGAATCCAACTAAGAATCGAATCATAATTGACAGTTATTGAAGAAAAAAATTATCTTTTTAAATTAAATAATTTTTTTTTGATTGAAAAACAATTCATAAATATTTGACACGATTTATTTAATTTATTAAATCAAACATTTTTTTTCGAAAATAATAAATTTATTTGTAATTTTTATAATCAAATAAAAATAAAAATTCATATCGTATTTTTATTATTCATTATTATTCGCAATAATTTTGTAAAACACAAAAATACATTCATAAATTTAATGAGTTATATGCACAATAGGGCGGTTCGGTCTCCACATGAAAAAAAATTAAATTGTTGTGCTAGTAAACCCATAGAATGAAGGAATAGTTGATGCTGTTTTCAGAAATTCAACTATAATTTTTTGCCACGCCTCAAAATACCGCCCTTTTTGTTTTTAGTAAAAAGCACCGTCATTCTTAGTCTGATCGAACAAAAATAATATATTGTTGTAATTTTTTATAACAAAATTTACCTAAAATTTTCTTTAAAAAGAAAATTTACCTAAAATTTTCTTTAAAAAGAAAATTTAACGAAAATTTTCTCTAAGAAGAAAATTTTACGAAAATTTTCTCTAAGAAGAAAATTTAACGAAAATTTTCTCTAAGAAGAAAATTTAACGAAAATTGTCTCTAAGAAGAAAATTTAACGAAAATTTTCTTTAAAAAGAAAATTAAACAAAAATTTTCTTTAAAAAGAAAATTTAACGAAAATTTTCTCTGAAAAGAAAATTTAACGAAATTTTTTTCTAAAAAGAAAATTTAACGAAAATTTTCTCTAAACAGAAAATTTAACGAAAATATTCTCTAAAAAGAAAATTTAACGAAAATTTTCTATAAAAAGAAAATTTAACAAAAATTTTCTTTAAATAGAAAATTTAAGGACAATTTTCTTTAAATAGAAAATTTAAGGACGAAAATTTTCTTTAAATAGAAAATTTAACGAAAATTTTCTTTAAATATAAAATTTAACGAAAATTTTCTCTAAAAAAAATTTAACGAAAATTTTCTCTAAAAAGAAAATTTAACGAAAATTTTCTCTAAAAAGAAAATTTAACGAAAATTTTCTCTGAACAGAAAATTTAACGAAAATTTTCTCTAAAAAGAAAATTTAACGAAAATTTTCTCTAAAAAGAAAATTTAACGAAAATTTTCTCTAAAAAGAAAATTTAACGAAAGTTTTCTCTAAAAAGAAAATTTTCTCTAAAAGGAAAATTTAACGAAAATTTTCTCTAAAAAGAAAATTTAACGAAAATTTTCTCTAAAAAGGAAATTTTACGAAAATTTTCTCTAAAAAGAAAATTTAACGAAAATGTTCTTTGAACAGAGAACGAAAATTGTGGATAATCGACATAAGATTTTTTGGATCATAAAATTATTTTAGGACGATTTGAGGTATATTTAGTGATTTAACCATGTAAAATGTTTAAAATTCAAAACTATTTTTTTTCGCGTCCTCAAAAGTAGTCCCTTTGGGTTTATAGAGTATCACTACTTTCAATGCTATCAAAACAAATTGTATATCATTGTAAATGGTTTACGAAGAGTTCAATTTTGATGATTTTCAATTCTTTGTCAATTTCTAGGGGGGTTTCTTCCCCTTTTAGGTGCTTCTATTTTAATAAAAAGAGAAAGCTCTTTCAAAATCTAAAAATTTTAGCCAAAATCTAAATCACCTTTAATGGGAACGATCCGATGTACCAAAAGAAATTAACAAAGAATTCAAAAATCATTAAAGAACAAAATTGAGCTCTTTTTAAACCATTTACTATGATATACAATTTGTTTCGATCGAAGTAGGACGTGGTTAAAAAAATGCATCTTTATAAGTTTCTCAAAACAGCAACAAATATTGTTTCGTTTTTGTGGTAGTGACTAACACAACATCTTTTCGATCCACCCTAATGCACAATCAATGTGCATTTTTCTTTTTCATATATAAATTTTTCATTTTATTTATGGTAAAATGTTTATGCTCATATGAATATCCGTTTTATGGCAAATGATTTTCAATAATTCCATAAATATTTTTTAAAAGGGCAGCAGTAGTTAAACATAAAAAAGAAGGAAATAATTAATCTGGTTAATCTGATCCAATAAAAAGTTGGACAAGTATTCCAAGGTCTGTTGGCAAACTGTTTCCAATGTTACTAAACGTTTACGTGGGAACTTGTCCGTTTATAGAAAACCTGGTCAGGTAGAAAGTCCACATTTGTTTTTAAAACCCAAAAATAGAACTCACAATCCATCCGGTAGGAAAGCAGCCCGTTAAGCTCATTAGTCGGACTATTTGGTAAGAGAGTTAAAGTAAATGTAGGTTTAAAAGCAAACAAGGCTCAAAAGGTTCCTAACAGGAACGAAGGCTAAAAATTTAGAGGCCTAAAACAGAGCACGGAAATCGAATGTTTACAAAGGGGCCTAATTCCATTCATAAGACTTTATAATGTGTTCATTTATTTTTGGCTTCACCTGGTATTCTGTCATTATAGTACACAAACCCTTGAGTGGTGCAAAAATTCTAATATTGTATTTGTGCCAAAAAGAGCAAAGGTACGGATCTGAGTCTTAGAATTTCTATAGAGAAAAAAATGTATTAAAAAGCGTAATAGATGGACTACCTGTTCGAACAAAGTGACAGAAAGCAATATAAAACGTGCAAAAGTTCCTGAAAAGAGCTCAAAAATTCGCTAAGTGTAATAATAATTTCATCAAAATAAAGAATTAAAACCGTTAGTTTAGTGATTTCTTTTTTTATTAACATATATGTATGTTAAGAATTTTTTAATCTCACTCCCTAAGTTTCCAATGCCCCAAACCTAACAATATTTAAATTAAAATTTAGAGTCTGATTTGAATTCTTGTTTAGATTTGAGTTCAGATTCCTGTTCAAGTCTCCTTCGAGATTTCAGTTCATATTCTATTTGATGTTTAAGTTTAGATTTTGAATTAAATTCTTTTTGGATTCCAGTTCCGATTGAAGGTCAAAAACTTGTACAGGATTTTGGTCAGACCCTACTTAAGATTTTAGTTCATATTCCAGCTCACATTTTAGTTCAGATTCTAGCTTAGGTTTATGTTCAAAGTCCAAATCCTTTTTTTAGATTATAATTCACATTTAAGTTGAGATTCCAGTTCAAATTGTAATTCACATTTTAGTTTAGATTTCAGTTCAGTTTCTGGTTCATATTCTAGTTCTGGTCCTTTTTCAGTTCAGTTTCTTTCTCAAATTAAAATTCAGATTCCGTTTAATTATCCCTCTTCAGATTTAATTTAAAATTATAACTAAGATTTTCGTTACGGTTCTAGTTCGCATCCGAGATTATATTTTTGTTCGGATTCCAGTTCTTATTCTAGTCTGGAATCCACTCCAGATTCTAGTTTAATTTCTAGTTCAGATTCTATCTCAGATTTCAGTTCAAATTTCTACGCCAGAATCTAGTTTAGATTCCAGTTCAGGATCTAGGTTAGATACTTGCTCAGATCTCAGTTCAAGACCTAAGTCAGAGTCAAGTACAAATTCTAAATGAGAACTAATTCATATTTCAATACAGGTTCTAAGTCAGAATTTAGTTCAGATTTTAGTTTTGATTCTAATTCAGCTTCCAGTTGAGTTTCTAATTTAGATTTTAGTTCAAATTTTGGTTTAGATTCGGTTTCAGGTTCGAGTTCAAATCCAGATTCCATTGAATATTCAAATACAGTTTCTGGTTCAGATTTCAGTTCATATTCCAGTGTCACATTCAAGTTCAGATTTCAATTCAGATTCCATTTCATATTCCAGTTCAAATTCTAGTTTATATTCTAGTTTGGACTCTAATTCTGACTCTTGTCAGAATTTAGTTCAGTTTTTAGTTTTGATTCTAATTTAGCTTCCAGTTGAGTTTCTAATTTAGATTTAAGTTCAAATTTTGGTTTAGATTCGGGTTCAGGTTCGAGTTCAAATCCAGATTCCATTGCATATTCAAATACAGTTTCCAAATTTTAATTCAGATTCTTAATCAGACTTCAATTTCGGTCGTAGTTGAAATTCAAAATTAGATCTGAATTCAGACTTTTATCCAAAGCTTAGAATCTAGTTTTATTCTGCTTCAGATTCTCTTTCAGTTATATATTCTTATTGTTGTGCTTTTTATAATTCAGGTGCCAGTGAAGATTCTGGTTCAGACTCTAGTTCGGATTTGAGTTTACATTTCCGGTCTGAGATCCAATCAAATAATATTGTGCAAAAATCAAAGAGTGGATTTGAGGAAGCATTTATAGTTTTTTCAGTCTCACTCCTTATTAGAAATTACTTAGTGAATTTGTTAACTCCTTTTTGAAAATATTTTACATTTTTTGTCCGATTTCTTTAATTTTTAGCAAAATTTATTTTTAGTCTTTTTTTCTCCTTCAAAGTTCAATAAAGATGAAAAGTTTTCTGAAAATTTTTTCGATTATCTTGTTTTTTTATAGAAATTTATTATGAATTGAAATTGATGATGATGTTTAATATAAATATTTCTAAAAAGTTTTGTTTGGCCTTTGAGTTTATTTTTACTGGAACCAGTTAATTGAAGTGAAGTTTTGTAATAAAAAGAAGTTTTTTATAAAAAAAATATTTATGGAAGTTTCTACAGATCATGGAAGACGTATGATTAATATTAAATATAATAATAAAAGAACAGGCTGTCGTATGAGTGTTATTTGCAAATTAAATTAAATATTAAGTATACGTTTTCTATGAAAATGTTTTAAAATTTTGTGAAATGTAAAAGTTTAATATTTTTAAAAATTTAGTTATTTTTTTTAAATTAAATAAAATTTAATTCTTTCTAATGTTCTTTTAGTAAAAAAGAATTATGAAATTTTTATTTAAAAATAGTTTTTATTAGTTTAATGCATGTGGTCTTTTGACTTTTTATAACCTTAAAATGAGTCATTATTTTTCACATTTTCCTGATAATTTTTCTGCTGTTGCAGTTGTTTTTGTTTTTTATATATAAACAAAGACTTAAATTTACTACAGTCACAGGAATAAAAGTTTATGTCTCCCAGGATAATTTCGATAAAACAAAAATGAATGAATAAATAAATAAACAACAAAAGAGGAGAATAATGTCCGCATTGTTTTATTTATATTATATTTATTCTTGGTTTTCTCTTTTGTTTGAAATTTCGAATGTAAATAAATTTATTTATTTTTAAAAACAAATATTTTGCATATTCATGTTAAGTAGTGCACAATGGGCTAGAATTAAAATTGTTGGTCAACAAATTTGAAATCACTGACGAGGTATTGCGATTTACATTAAACAAAATTAAAATTTTAATAGTGATCGACATTTTTTTCGCATTAAAGGTTGCCTATTTTAGGCGCTCCTGAATGAATCACAGGTGACTTTATCTAAGCCTGAATCACTCCACTCCTGTAGAATATTTGCAAAAAAATCCAAATGATTTATTATCAAATAATTGAGTGTTTTAATTTTGTATAGGTTTTAGTTATTTATTTTAATAAAAAGTGACCTAATTTGGACCACTATAGCTTGGTCCATAAACAAGCAGTTGCGTCGTTATTTTTGACTTATTAAGACTTACTCTTCTGCTAAATTTATGTCCAGTTTAAAAAAAATCACGATAAAAACAATAAAAAATATATTAATAAATTTTAATTTATCTCCTCAGAGGTACCCTAATTTGACTCTGAGTACACTAGAACCTGGATAGCCAGCAGCGCCCTTCTTTTAACCATATTATAGCATACTCCTCTGCTATGATTGTACAAAATAATATTAATATCTAACAATTAGCAACGAAGTTATAGTTATTTAGCTTAAAACAACTTTAATCTGTCCTAATGTATATGGAATTTTTATTTTTAATTCCAAGAAACAAATATTAAAATTTAAAATTTTTTTCTATCACAAATTGCTTTCTATATTTCCTAGTACTTAACCTCTTCCTTTCCTTGAAGGTGGTCACCTCGTTTTATGTCCTGTTTGTTCGTCCTTACGGTTAAAAAAATGTTTGGTTGCAAAACTACAAAAAATTGTGGTTTGATTTACCTCTTTTTTACTGTTTGCACTTTGATTATGGATTTTTCGTTTTCTATTGTGTCATTTTTTTCCAGAATTTTCCATTTGCCGTTTATGGTTCATTTTACTTTCAATTTCTTGTTTGTATTCCGTTCTCCTTTAACATCAACGTTTGCTGTTGGAAAATTACGTATTAACAAAAGTGACCAAGAGTATTTTTAAGTTACGTTTGAGTAAACAATGGGAAACTCAAGTGCAATTTACTGTTTATCCTTTTCTTCTTATTTATTCTCTATGTGAGTGTGTTTGTAAAAGCTCAATGGTCATGTCACTATTAAATGGAAGCAGGACTTTATATGTTATTTTTTATAACCCAAGTGATTTAAAGATTCTATTACATCGGGGGTATGAAGACTGTTTGATTATGGGTCACCAGAGCTGGTTGGTGATGATTTAAATTTGTTTTTCCAGCAAAAGATCAACAGATGAGAATTATTTAACAATTTTTAAATTTGATTTAATGCCAAATAGAAATGACTAAAGAAACAATCTAAAAGAAATAAATTTAATATAATTTTATTCAAAATAAATACAAAAAGCTTACGAATTTGATGCGATCGTTCAAGGACAGAGCAATAAACTGAGGAATATAATCAAGTACAAGATAGATGTATTCATCAAAATTCTCTCAATTAATTGAGAGTTGTACTTTAAATCTAGTACTTGAACTCTAGTTCAGTACTAGTTAAGTTCTAGTTCAGTTTTAGTTCAGTTCTATTTCAGTTCTAGTTCAGTTCTAGTTCAGTTCTAGTTCAGTTTTAGTTCAGTTTTAGTTCAGTTTTAGTTCAATTCTAGTTCAGTTCTAGTTAAGTTCTGGTTCAGTTCTAGTTCAGTTCTAGTCCAGTTCTAGTTCTGTTCTAGTTCAGTTCTATATCAGTTCTAGTTCAGTTCTAGTTCAGTTCTAGTTCAGTTCTAGTTCAGTTCTAGTTCAGTTCTGGTTCAGTTCTAGTTCAGTTCTAGTTCAGTTCTAGTTCAGTTCTGGTTCAGTCCTAGTTCAGTTTCTAGTTCAGTTCTAGTTCAGTTCTAGTTCAGTTCTAGTTCAGTTCTAGTTCAGTTCTAGTTCAGTTCTAGTTCAGTTCTAGTTCAGTTCTGGTTCAGTTCTAGTTCAGTTGTAGTTCAGTTGTAGTTCAGTTCTGGTTCAGTTCTAGTTCAGTTCTAGTTCAGTTCAGTTCTAGTTCAGTTCTAATTCAGTTCTATATCAGTTTTGTTCAGTTCTGGTTCAGTTCTAGTTCCGTTCTAGTTCAGTTCTAGTTTAGTTCTAGTTCAGTTTTGTTCAGTTCTAGTTCAGTTCTATTTCAGTTCTAGTTCAGTTGTAGTTCAGTTCTAGTTCAGTTCTGGTTCAGTTCTAGTTCAGTTGTAGTTCAGTTGTAGTTCAGTTCTGGTTCAGTTCTAGTTCAGTTCTAGTTCAGTTCTAGTTCAGTTCTAATTCAGTTCTATATCAGTTTTGTTCAGTTCTGGTTCAGTTCTAGTTCCGTTCTAGTTCCGTTCTAGTTCAGTTCTAGTTTAGTTCTAATTCAGTTTTAGTTCAGTTTTGTTCAGTTCTAGTTCAGTTCTAGTTCAGTTCTAGTTCAGTTCTAGTTCAGTTCTAGTTCAGTTCTATATCAGTTTTGTTCAGTTCTATATCAGTTTTGTTCAGTTCTGGTTCAGTTCTAGTTCCGTTCTAGTTCAGTTCTAGTTTAGTTCTAGTTCAGTTTTAGTTCAGTTTTGTTCAGTTCTAGTTCAGTTCTAGTTCAGTTCTAGTTCAGTTCTAGTTCAGTTCTATATCAGTTCTAGTTCAGTTCTGGTTCAGTTCTAGTTCATTAGTTCAGTTCTAGTTCAGTTCTAGTTCAGTTCTAGTTCAGTTCTAGTTCAGTTCTAGTTCAGTTCTGGTTCAGTTCTAGTTCAGTTCTAGTTCAGTTCTAGTTCAGTTCTAGTCCAGTTCTAGTTCTGTTCTAGTTCAGTTCTATATCAGTTCTAGTTCAGTTCTAGTTCAGTTCTGGTTCAGTTCTAGTTCAGTTCTAGTTCAGTTCTAGTTCAGTTCTAGTTCAGTTCTAGTTCAGTTCTAGTTCAGTTCTAGTTCAGTTCTAGTTCAGTTCTAGTTCAGTTCTAGTTCAGTTCTAGTTCAGTTGTAGTTCAGTTGTAGTTCAGTTCTGGTTCAGTTCTAGCTCCGTTCCAGTTCAGTTCTAGTTCAGTTCTATATCAGTTTTGTTCAGTTCTAGTTCAGTTCTAGTTCAGTTCTAGTTCAGTTCTAGTTCAGTTGTAGTTCAGTTGTAGTTCAGTTCTGGTTCAGTTCTAGCTCCGTTCCAGTTCAGTTCTAGTTCAGTTCTATATCAGTTTTGTTCAGTTCTGGTTCAGTTCTAGTTCCGTTCTAGTTCCGTTCTAGTTCAGTTCTAGTTTAGTTTTAGTTCAGTTTTAGTTCAATTCTAGTTCAAAATTCAGAGCTAAGATTAATATTATTCAGAAATGCTCCTTTTCGACCAATTCATCTGTTAGTGGATTTCTCTAAGTGTACAGTTTTCAGTAAAAAATTTTAACAATAAAAAGTTTTTTTCTCCTTAAAAGAAAACATTTTAATGTCAAAAGGATTTTTCCAAATTTTTTCCTTCTTATTTTGTTCTTCGTATTTTCTTTTTGGATTGCAATCTTCAGTTGCACACTAAAATGTGACAATAAAGACAAACTTGCCATAGTAAGATGACAACTTGAGACATAAAGTACCAATTACATTGTAAGAAACCGAACACTTGAATAACAATAGAATTATGGAATTTTTATGAAAAAACAGAAAGAAGAAGTAACTGTAATTGAAGAAAGAAAAGAAGAATAAATAATAGTTTTCAGAGAACTGAAGTCACTGAAGAGAAAAGTAATGTTACTTGAGGAATAATGAAGGTTATGATATGGATTTATAGAAATCTTTGATATAAGGAAAATATCGGTTAACTTAATACTTAATTAATTTGCTTATTTAATTTTAAATAATTAAAGTGATTTTTTTTAAATCATCATTCATTTAAAATTTTGTGTTATTTTTAGATTCTGCCATTTACATTTTTGTTTTTATTAAATATTGAAGTAATGACATCTCATTTACTTTGTCAATATCAATGAAAATGTAAATAATATATTTATTTTTTGATTTATATACCCTACACCACCACAAGCGGTGGGTTTTTAACTTTGTCATACAGTGTGTAGCGCCAAGAAGGAATCATCTAAAACCCTGACTCTCCGTCTGCTTGTCCGTTGTTGGCACGCTCACATCCCAAAACAACTAACAGAGCTCAAAGAGTTTTTGCTTTGGTATTTCTTATAGTCCTGAAAAGTTTCCGACTTAAAACCAGCAAAATCGGTTTACTTAACTGAAACGTATAGACCGATATCTGAGGCAAACTCTTAGTTTAAGCGAAGAACTTAAGTAAAATTGGCAATTAAATGTCGATAAATTGGAATGAAATTTTGCCATAATCTACCACCATTCCAAAAATGGTCGAAATCGGTTTAGTAGAAAAAGAGTTATAGCTTAAATGTCTGTGTTATATTTATTAAAAACATTTATTCATTGTAAACGTCTGTGATTGCAATTGTGAGTGTGTATGTACGAACATAACGTAATTACTTTACATGAATTTGTGGTGGAGGGTACTGCTGGTTCGGTATAAACGATTATAAAAATGTTTTAATATTAATTTTTATTCAGCCAGAAATTTATCAAAATCATCATTTATTTCGTCTCTTCTTTTTTTTTTTTTTTTGTAAATTTATTTTGACATTTCTATACAGATGTCATATGCATCAGGGTGATTTACATTTTATTCCAATTTTTAATATTAAAAAACATTCAAGAGAGTAATAATACATATACACATATACAGATACCTTTATACAAAATTAACATAACGTCAATTGTTTTATTTTAATTTAACTGCAGATATTTATTATAGAGAGAGAGAGCAAAAGAGAGCGAGAGGAAGGATAAGAGTGTTGGGGAGTCTGAAAGAAAAATAAAACAAGTAAAAATGTTATTGTCGGTTAATCCCGACCATATAATAACCTACACCAAATTTTGGCCTGCAAATGACAGCTAAGAAAAATTTTGCAATGGCCCTCGTATAATTGATTTTCTGATTCATGATTAAGTGTAAAATACATTATTTTTCTACTAATTTGTGTGTGAAATTTATGTGTTTGAAAAGGATTTTTCTAATGGGTTATATCGGAGCAGGAAGAAATTTTGGTCCCACTCTCGTATAACTTCGAGCATCTATTATATATTATTCTTATCTTAATTTGACCAATTATTTTCTCAATACCATCGTATATGTGATATTTGTGGTCTTCAAAGTGGTATTTGGAAGGGGGACCTATGAGAAATAATGGACCGACCCTCACTTACTTTGGCATATCGATTAAGAATACAAAAAGACGTTTTATGTGTTAAATTTCGCTTTATATTAAGCACTTTTATAACCTTACAAAACACATAACGGAGGGTCTTTGTATGGGAGCTTCCATTGTACCAACTGTCATCAAGTTACTTCAAAAATTACTCAATCGAATCAGCAAATGATTCTGAGTCGAATGATGTACTTAAAAGTGAGTTGTTCGCAATTTTTCTGTATGTTACAGACATCAACACAAACAGTAACTACAGTAGTGTAGGGTATAAATATAACGATTTTTATAATTGAAATTTATGCTTCAATAGCATTACACGACCAATGAAAAGAAAAACTAATTTTATCAACAGGTAAAACTGGAACCAAAAATAAAAACTTAAATGCAAATAAAAATCCTGGAAAATTGATTAAAATAATTGTAACATTGGAATTTTTCTTATTCACATGGAGTTTATGTAATTTTACATTACTGTATGAATAAAAAGTTTCTTTAAATATTAAAATTATTAAAATTTTTATAGTCAAAAAAAGTCACTTTTTCTGTTTAGTAAATGTTTCCGGAAAAAAGCTTTTACTATTAAATTTCAATTACTTTAATGTTCCTTCACTTTTACGGCCCAGTTTATGTAAATGTAAGCTTTTGAAATCAACTTCTCACACATACAGACAAACAAGCCTCATTTACATAAAATGCTTGCATGTGTGTGTGTGTTGTGAAATTTTACCAATCGTTCTTTTTATATTTTTGAGGAAATAGAGAGACACAAGTACTTCAATTTTTGGCAGGAACAATTTTATTTTTTTCCTTTTTATTCACAATATTTTTTTTTACTGTGAGAAAGAATAATAATGACTCTGAATACTTAACCTCAATTTCAACAGTCATTTTGTTAAAACAATATTTTCCCCAAGTATTTTTAATGTCGCACACACATATTCGATCCAACATATGCAATTGGTTCATGTACACAAATAATATTTACATAGACATGTTTTAAGGTGAAATGGAGAGAAATATTGGAAAAGTAATATTTTTTAATAAAAGTTAATTTTTTGAATTTTTAGTGAAAATTAGAATTTTTAGTGAAAATTTGAATTTTTAGTGAAAATTTGAATTTTTAGTGAAAATTTGAATTTTTAGTGAAAATTTGATTTTTTTGTGAAAATTTGAATTTTTAGTGAAAATTTGAATTTTTAGTGAAAATTTGAATTTTTAGTGAAAATTTGAATTTTTAGTGAAAATTTGAATATTTAGTGAAAATTTGAATTTTTAGTGAAAATTTGAATTTTTAGTGAAAATTTGAATTTTTAGTGAAAATTTGAATTTTTAATGAAAATTTGAATTTTTAGTGAAAATTTGAATTTTTTGTGAAAATTTGAATTTTTTTGTGAAAATTTGAATTTTTAGTGAAAATTTGAATTTTTGGTGAAAATTTGAATTTTTGGTGAAAATTTGAATTTTTTGTGAAAATTTGATTTTTTTGTGAAAATTTGAATTTTTTGTGAAAATTTGATTTTTTTGTGAAAATTTGAATTTGAAATTTTAACGTTTTGTTAAAATTTCTTATTTTCTGAGTTCAGATACCAGTCTAATACTCCTATTGGTTTTGCAACAATGTTAACTTTTAGAAAACACACACACACACCCATAGAGTAAATTGTTGATAAGAGAACAAATATGTGACTGTGTGAGTTTGAATAAAACATAAATTCTTTAATAAACTTTTATGGAGAAAACAACAAAAAAATTGAAAAAAATATCTAAAAATAGATACAATAAAGAGAAGGACTGAATGTAGGAAAATAGAACATTTGAATAAAATGATAACAATAAAAGCAAATGTGGCATTCTGTAGGGTAAATCGAATATCTATGACGCTAACCACTGCGCGTAATAATGTCTTTGAAATGATTCTGTAACTTTGGAACTATCAAATATTTTTAAATAAAATTGCACTTCCGTATTACTGGGGTCTCTTGAAAAAGGACAAGCTCTTAGTGGATCCTAGGGACAGGGGGTGGACCACTAATTTTGGATCAAAGTTATGAAATTTAAAAATATTCGCCTAAAATTTATTTATGTTAAGATTGCAAAAACTCTTGCTTGAAGATAGTTTCTGTAAAACGATTTCTAGACATGATTTGTTTTAAGTTTTTCTTAATTTGTTGGACTCAATCTAGATCAAAATAGTTTTTATTGGACTCATTCTTTTGGGAGCAACAAAGCAAATGAAGAGTTAAAATATGCTTACAAAATCCCATATGGTTAATATGACTTCTTTACTTTGAGTAAAAAAGTATTCTTATGTATTCATATGAAAACATTTTTATACGTATATGTATGCATATTAGTTAGTTTGTGTGTGTGTGTATGTGTGTGTATAAGTGTTTATAAAAATATCATCATAAACTAATGCATCATAAAAAAGGAAACATGGTATTACTTCCTCTTGAGTAAAAGAATCCTTATTATAGATATAAAAGTGTGCATGCATGCTTGCACACATACACAAACACTCACATGTATACAAATATATATATACAAATTACTTTATACACAATACATATATATAAAGCAGCAAACTCTTATAAAAGTTAATAACACCAACAAGAAGCTTCAGCACTTCTTGTTTCAATTGTTTATTTTATTTTTTAGTTTTTCTTTTTGCTCGTATGTATGTGTGTCTTGTTATAAGACTCCACTACACACTCACATATATATGTATGAATGTTCTTACATACATGTCAATGTTTACTGAGAACGTGTAATAAACAGCACTTGGATAATTTTTCTTATACTCATGTTTTTATAACCTCCACCATCACATGTGGTGAAGAGGTTATATTAACTTTGTCATTCCATGTGTAACACTAAGAAGGAATCATCTTTGACCCTTATATATGTATATATATGTTTTTGCATCAAAATATTTTCTGAGTCAATTTAGCTATGTCCGCCCGTCCGTCCGTCTGTCTTTCTGTTGTTGGCACGCTGACATCCGCAACATTTGACAGAGCTCAATGAAATTTCGGTTGAGTATTTGTTATAATCTTATTTCGACAAAGCCAAATCGGTTCAGTAAATTAGAAGATATAGACCAATATCTGAGGCAATCTTTAAGTTAAAGCTTAAGCTCTCGTAAAATTGAGAATATTTTAATCGATACTTAAGAATAGCATTTTTCCAGTCCAAAAATTATTGAAATCGGTTTAGAAGAAAAGAAGATATAACTAATTTTATAACTCATTTAGAGTTATATTAAATAAAAACATTTAAATATCTTGTATACGTCTCTTAGTGTGTGTGTACGCAACACAACGTATTTACTTGTGGTGGAGGGTATTTAAGATTCGTCATAGCCGACTGTAGCATGCTTATTTTTTTTGTTTTTTCTCTTACAAAATATTTTTTATTCTTTCGAAGAAAAAAAATTGTAAGCAAAAATTGTTTTCTCTTTCTTTTCATTCCTTTTTAAAGTTAATGTATTGTTGTCATCCTGTTTTTGTTTTCTTTGTTCTTTAAAGTTTTTTGTTTTTGGGTTCTCTGCATTTTAAGTGTTGGTCCTGATAAAATTCTTTAACATGCACTTTATACAATTTCATCAAGTGCCATTATAAGGATGTTGAAAAGTTTTTTCTTTCTTTCTTTAAGTTGGCAAAAAAAAAGAACTCATGTTACCATAATTTGTTGGCTCATACATGAAAAAGGACTGTAATATAAAGAAATATTGTAGTATTTGAAAAAGTAAAATAAATAGTTTATATATGGAATTGTTTTATAGGATTTTTAATTTTTTTTTCATATAATTTTTGTAAACTAGAATTTTATTACAAATTTATGTAACACATGGAAGGTATCAAGAGTGAGAATGAAAAAAATTTAACATAAATAAAATTTAATAATTTGATAGTTGTTGTAATGTTAAAGTTGTTATTATTTGTTTGTTATTAATTAATATTTATTAATCCCTTTTAATTATGGAAATATTGGAATCGTACTGTGGTTCTGTACCTCACGAATCGTTGAACAGTGTTTCCAAATCTTTTTTCTTTTAGAAAAACTCGGTAATTTTTGTATCGTTAGAGATGTATTAATAAAATTTTTCATAGTCACAGCGGTGAATATGGTGGAATACAATTCTCTATCTGTTCAGAGGCGTAGTCCATGAACCTCCAAAGTTGGTAACTTGGTGCATGTTAATTTTTTAACAATTCTTTAAAAATTCATATTAAAATTGAGAGAAAAAGTTTTGTAATAAATTTTTAAATAACTCAGCTTTTACCATGTGAAATTTCACTTAGATATATTTAACGGTTTAAAAGTTACAGAACCGATTTGGACACACTGTGGAGATGCAGCCACTACTCTACTTGACCCCTAATAACTCGCACTACTTTAAATGAACTCAGCTTAAACCTTATGAATTTCCATCGTTTTGGAATTACATCAATACATTGATTGATAAGTTTTCAAACTTTCTTCTTCAATCATGGTTATTTGCGTTTGAGTCCATCTGTCTTTGTAAACTATTTTTTTTACCTCCCAACGATGTCAAACTTTTCTATCATCTTAAACTTGATGGTTTTGAATTATCTCTATAATTGTTCTTAGAACATAAGTAGTTTCCCTTGTTATTAGAAAAAAATGACTTTAATGTAGTTATTTAGTTCTTCTCCATTTTGCCATAAGTAAAAAAATTATTGATTAAAACAAATGACTTTTGATTATAAAACTTGTGAAATTGATACATCGTTAAGAACACTTAAGGTTGAGGCAGTGAAATCTCAGTATTTAAAACAAATGAAAATAAACAAAAGTCTAATAATCGATTAAGAACGACTGTATTTTACCCTACACATTTTTGAATGGAAGTTGGTTGAAATATTAAACTGTTCATTACTAATTGGATGGGCTTCGTTACTGACTCAAATAAATCTTATCCAGCAAAATTTAAAGAGATATCCCACGATGTAACATGGGCAGAAAAACAGCATATCTGACGGATTCAGAAAGTGATTAAAATGAAAATGACATAAAAGAAAAAAATAAATAAAATTAACTTATGGTTAATGGTGACTTCTGTTGGAATGTAACATCACATTGAGAGCGCAATCCCCTTCCAGTCATCTATGAAATTTCGTACTGGCTGATGTGAGACTCCCTTTAGGGTCTCATCAACAACCAATCAAATATGGTAGGGCCGAGTAATTTCAGATCTATTAATGGCAACCAGTCTGCATTACCACACTTAATCTCTTGTGAAACTTAAAATTTTCTTATCATCCAGTTTCGACACCAGATTATCCGGTAAATGACTCTATCCATACTATCTGATCCGTCATAGAGGCTCTTTGCTCTTTCCATATAGTAATTGCCCAAAGAAGTACCTATCGTCAAGAACTACGGGTCCCGTGGGTAGGGATGCTCCTAAAGGGAGTTTATATATCCCATAATTCTACCATCGACTACAAAAACAGCCTAATTAGTGATGGTGGAAGTATTCATAGAGTGACATTCTACACTGTGTTAAATCTACAGACTTCTAGAATGTCTTCGACAGGCTCATTCACTGTGTGTTTTGGATTTATTTGTGGTTAGAAATTCCCTCAAAAACTCATACTGCTCATGATAATGATATTTTTGTAGGATACAGTATTTTGGGTAAAATAGTAAAAGTTGAAAAAGATTTCAGGCAAAGTTGTGTTCTATCATATCTTTTAGGGTAACGTTGGTAGCAGGGTCAGCAAGTTTTAAAGTGAGTGTATCAATGCATCCTCTCAGGATTTATTATCTGTTAATTCGTCATCTCATTCATGCCAGAACTGTTCTTGTTTCTGCTCAGATTCTGTTCAATGTACAGTGAGCGGCTGCCAAGTACAACATTTATACTTCAAACCGTGGAATAATTGGCGTCTTTTTAATGTCGTGCATAACTGTCATAAGAGGAGGATTCCTTTATCTGAGTGTGCTTTGTTCGTGTATTCATAGATCTTTTTTTAAAATGCTTCGGAGTAAATTCCAATTGTGAAATTGAAGTTTGGATGATGACTTCCCAGGAGGAACTATCTACTTCATAATGCTTTCTTCATATTGTTTGGTAATATGTACTGCTGTTCGTCCTGGAAGAGAATGTGGTTGACACTATTAAAGGCTTTTAACAGGTCAAGAGCCTCATGGATTATGTAATCACACGTGTATGGATGTATTGGACAGTGTTAAATTCATGTTTAACGTTATTTTCAAGAAATTTTACTTAAAAAATTGATATTTTGATAAGGACATTTAAATGTTATCATCCAGGATGGTGTAAATAAATAATTTTATTGCATCACAGAGATTCACTTCTGTAATATGATCCACATTTAGGATTATTATTCTTACATTTTTTAATGGCTTCATGTCCTTTCCAATTTTGCAAACTCGTTAAAACTCTGATCAGATCCTTCGTCATTCATCTGTATTATTTTATTACCATCGACTACATCTCCATTTATTCCTTTTTTATCCTGTTGATTTATTTACTTTTTTATCGTTGTTGCAATGTCCTTAATGTTCTTGTGTTGCATAAAGTCCTTGTTTCAATTTATAAGAAATAATACAATTTTTTCAACTTGATATTCTGTAAAATGCTGGTCTGGCTTTATGGCATAAAATAAGGAAGAAAAAGATTTCATTTTAAATAAAAGTAGTTACAATCTACTCGATAATCGATAATAGATTTGGGGATAGAAAAACGTACATGTAAAATAAATGCAGCGCATCCCTTTAAAGTGTCCTGATAAAATGTTACTGTTAAAATTTGAAATAAAAAAATTTGTTGTTGAAAAACTCAGTGGCAGCTCTTTTTTTAATTAAGTAAATCAAATAAACTGGACGACAGTCAAGCGTTTTTTCAATCATGATTGAAAAAACCGTTCACCATTCACTTGTATTAGCGAACAGGAATCATGATTAATATCTGCTTCAAGGATGCAGCTTTGGAAATTGTTTTAAGCGAAAAATCACTTAAATTGCAGATTTCTTAAATGAATTTTAATTAAAGTTGTTCGAAAACTTAATCAGCAACTAACTAAAATACAAATTATGTTTTTAGTAAATATTCCATTTAATAGTTCCTTCATTTCACTTTTCATTTTATTGATTTCCTTTCATTTTCGCATAAAACATTTTCAGTTTCCTTTGCATAAATTTTATTTCTTTTCCTCTCCCTCTCTCTCTCTCGCTCTCATTTTATTTAACTTTATATTCAAATATTTATAGATTCATAAATCATAAACGACAAATTGAGCAATTTTATTATTTGCAACATGTTGCAGCTTGTTATGTGTATGAGTTGATTGTATTATTAATACTGTCTTATGTATGTGTGTGCACACACATACACTTATACATACTTATTACAGTTTACAATACTTGTTTGCAATATTTTATTTTCTCAGGGAATCGTTCGTTATAATATTTTTGGAGAAAAATAAATTTTCGTTATTGCAGTCAATTTTAATCAAGATAAATATCTTTAAAATGCAGTGTGTTAGCGCAGAAAGAAGAAATATTTTTGGTGGTTTATGTATTACAAGGAGTTTTTATATTAAGGAGAATTGTAATAGAAAAGGAACTAGAACTGAACTAAACTGAACTTGAAGTAAACTTGAAGTGAACTTGAAGTGAACTTGAAGTGAACTTGAATTAAAATAGAACTGAACTACAACTGAACTAGAACTAGATTGAACAGGAACTGAACTAGAACTGAACCAAAGTGAACTTGAAGTAAAATTGAAGTGAACTTGAAGTGAAGTTGAAGTGTACTTGAAGTGAACTTGAAGTGAACTTGAAGTGAACTTGAAGTGAACTTGATGTGAACTTGAAGTGAACTTGATGTGAACTTGAAGTGAACTTGATGTGAACTTGAAGTGAACTTGATGTGAACTTGAAGTGAACTTGATGTGAACTTGAAGTGAACTTGAATTAAAGTAGAACTTGAAGTGAACTTGAAGTAAACTTGAATTAAACTAGAACTGAATTACAACTGAACTAGAACTGAGTTAGAACTAGATTGAACAGGAACAGAACTAGAACTGTACTAGAACTAACTAGAACTGAACTTGAATATGAACTCGAATCTGAACTACAATCTGAATTAGAATCTGAATTACTTCTGAATTAGAAGCTGAATTGGAATCTGAACTAGAATCTTAAATAAGATTAAATTAGAATGGAAATAAATTAAAGTTTTCTTAAAGTTTTAAGTTTTCTTGACCTTGACATGTGACTGCCATTTTCCATATTTTCTTAAATCTTTGCAATCAATATTTATTCCATTTAAAAATCTCATTTATTTCCTTTTTGTTTTTGGTTTTCTATAATCTATAACCATCTTAAAGTGGTTCAAGTTAATCTTCTCTTTTCAGTTTTTTATTCCTTTTCGTTTTCTGTGACTTCCTGTCATCACATAAGGTGGGCCATTTTATATTTTCTACCTTCCGGTAGAAGGTAGCAGTATATAGGTGTGTGTACGTGTGAGAGTCTTCTAAATATAAGGATTTTAAACTAAAACCTGTTTCCTCGTTTTCCCTTTTTGTGTATTGTTTTAATCCCAAACAATTTCCGTTTGTGATTAGAAAATTTTAGTAAAACTTCCTTTTAACTTAGAAATAAATAAAGGGAGGGATTATAAGAGAAACAATAAGAGAAATTTTATAGTAAAAATGATAGAAAAAAAGTTATTTTTAAATGAATGTTAATAAATAGTTCGTGTTTGTAGTAATTAAATGTATATGGAAATGAAATTAGTGTCTTAGAGGAAAAAGGAGTTTTATAGTAAATTATGGGTTTTGTGATTATTCTCAGACACGCTCTAATAAATTCATAAAAATTTGTGATCCATTAAGGGCAGATATGCAATTGAAAATAATGACAAATTCATAAGGATAATTATAATTTGAAGAAAAAGAAAATAATTCGAAAATTAGTTTATTTTCATTATCAATAAAATTTTAGTTAAATTAAAGAATAAAAACAATAATTTCTATAGAGTTTTAAAAAATAAGCATAATTTAATACCTGTTAAAAAAATATCCAAAAAAGGATATTAAATTATTGTACGTTTATATGTTTTTCAGGATCTTTAAAACTCGCAAAAAACGCTTCTCTCTCTCTCTCTCTCTCTCTCTGTTTCTTATCTATATGACTGCTTGTCAAACTGTCTGGCTTCCTGTCTATCTTGTTGTTAGTTTTCTTGCTCTTCTATTTTTGTTCCCTTTATCCTTTTGTCTACAATTCTCACTTTAGCTCTACCCTTAATTAATTAATTAGTTCTTATCCCTTGTCATTGCATCTCTGTCATATGTGTTTTTTTAATTTCATCAACTGTCATCGATTTAATGCGTCTGTATGTCTGTGGTTTCTCTCAACTCTAGATGTTGAAATTTAGGTCATAAATGGAAAAAAATACTTAAATGTCTTTTTGTCAATTTATAATTGAAAAACAAGAGATTTAGTTTAACTGTCAGTTTCATATTACAAATGACAGTTTTTCTTTTATAAAAAAAAATCAAATGCAAAACAAAAATTGAGACTTATGAATATTTGACTTTAGACATGAAAGTAAATGCCAAACTTGTCTAACACTTTTTTGATTCTTGAGAAAAATTCTCAAATTAAAGACATGAAAAATTAATAGAAACATTTTTTTAGAAATTATACTTAAGAAAAAATTTTTTTGAATATTTTATAAAAAGATTTTTTTTAAATATTATTTTTGGAAAATTTTCTATAAAAAGAATTTTTTAGAAAATTTTCTATAAAAAGAATTTTTAGAAAATTTTCTATAAAAAGTTTTTTTTTAGAAAATTTTCTATAAAAAGTTTTTTTTAGAAAATTTTCTATAAAAAGTTTTTTTTAGAAAATTTTCTAGAAAAATAATTTTTTAGAAAATTTTCTAGAAAAATAATTTTTTAGAAAATTTTCTAGAAAAATAATTTTTTAGAAAATTTTCTAGAAAAATAATTTTTTAGAAAATTTTCTAGAAAAAGAATTTTTTAGAAAATTTTCTAGAAAAAGAATTTTTTAGAAAATTTTCTAGAAAAAGAATTTTTTAGAAAATTGTCTATAAAAAGATTTTTTTTAGAAAATTTTCTATAAAAAGATTTTTTTTAGAAAATTTTCTATAAAAAGATTTTTTTAGAAAATTTTCTATAAAAAGATTTTTTTAGAAAATTTTCTATAAAAAGATTTTTTTAGAAAATTTTCGATAAAAAGATTTTTTTAGAAAATTTTCGATAAAAAGATTTTTTTAGAAAATTTTCTATAAAAAGATTTTTTTAGAAAATTTTCTATAAAAAGATTTTTTTAGAAAATTTTCTATAAAAAGATTTTTTTAGAAAATTTTCTATAAAAAGAATTTACATCTTCTTTAAAGAAACATTAAAAAGAATTTTTCAGAAAATTTTCTATAAAAAGAATTTTTCAGAAAATTTTCTATAAAAAGAATTTTTCAGAAAATTTTCTATAAAAAGAATTTTTCAGAAAATTTTCTATAAAAAGAATTTTTTAGAAAATTTTCTATAAAAAGAATTTTTTAGAAAATTTTCTATAAAAAGAATTTTTTAGAAAATTTTCTATAAAAAGAATTTTTTAGAAAATTTTCTATAAAAAGAATTTTTTAGAAAATTTTCTATAAAAAGAATTTTTTAGAAAATTTTCTAGAAAAATAATTTTTTAGAAAATTTTCTAGAAAAATAATTTTTTAGAAAATTTTCTAGAAAAATAATTTTTTAGAAAATTTTCTAGAAAAATATTTTTTTAGAAAATTTTCTAGAAAAATAATTTTTTAGAAAATTTTCTAGAAAAAGATTTTTTCAGAAAATTTTCTATAAAAGATTTTTTTATACATTTTCTTTAAAGAAACATTTAAAACTTTTTTTAAAGGGAACTTTTTTAGAAAAATGTCTCTACACAAACTTTTTTTAATTTCTCTTATTTTCACTGAAGAAAACTTTAAAAAAAATTTCTCTGAAGAAAACTTTTTTTTTTTAATTTTTCTCTAGAGGAAACTTTGTTAATTTTTTTTAAAGGAAACTTTTTTAGAAAATTTTCTTTGAATTAAATTTTTTTAGAAAATTTTCTCTAAATTTAAATTTTTTAGAAAATTTTTTGTAAATTAAAATTTTTTTGAAAATTTTTTGTAAATTAAAATTTTTTTGAAAATTTTCTCTAAATTAAATTTTTTTAGAAAATTTTCTCTAAATTAAAATTTTTTAGAAAATTTTCTCCCAAAAGAATTTTTTTAGAAAAATTTTTAATTGTCTAAAAATTTTTAATTGTAAAAGATTTTTTAATTTCTCGAAAGACAATTTTTTTCTATAAAAGAAAATTTTCTGAAAACATTTTCTATCAAAAAAATTTTTCCAATAAATTTTTATAAAAAGAAGTTTTTCTTAAGAAATGTTTCTCAAAAATAAAATTTTCGAGAAACATTTCACTTTCTATATAATGGGAAGTTTTCTATAGAAAAAAAGATTTTAGAAAAATTGTTGTAAGATTTTAATTTTGTGAAGTTTTTTTTTCACTTAAATTTTAAATTAACCTCCTTTTCTTACCACAACATGTCTTTAGTAACTATAAAATATGAACACATATTTGTCTTTATTTCATGCTGCTTGTTTCATATCACAAAATCGTATTAAAAATTAAAATAAAACGTAAAAAGATAAGTACATGCTGTCTTAAATGAAATTTCCTCCTTTTCTGATTATGACTAAATTATAAACATCATTTGTAGTTTTCTTACGTTAATTACAGAAACAAAATATTGTATTTATGAAATTTTAATCTCTAGATAATCATCTTTAATCGTTGGCTTATTAACAGGAAACATAAAGACACACAAATACTAACACAAACAACATGATTATCGTCATCATTAACAAATAACACAATTTTGAGACATTAAGACACGCACACACTTAAAATGTTATTAACACTTGTAGAAATTCTCAAGGAAAATCATCCAGTAAATGACAAATGAACATTTAAACAGGAAATAATAAAATGAAAAGAGAAAAAGGAGGGAAAGAGAAAAAGGAAGAGAATTTCGAAGAATGGAGTAAATAAAACAGCAGGAAGGATTTTAAGGTTTCAGACTTGACAAAAGGTGGATTTAATCTGGTATTTAAAGGATTTCTTTTAAGGCATAACTTAATACATAAACATGTTTATGCATATTTAGACACATAAATACATGTTTGCATGTGTCTGTGTATGTGTGCTTGTGTGTAACAAAAGTAATTGTATTTGTAACTTAAATACTTTGAGACTTAAATAACGAATTTCCTTAAATAAAACTGCCTACAAAATACTTAAGTACTAAATATGTATGACATTTTAATGACACTTAAACTTAACTTGACTCAGTGTTTATGACTTTAATGATATGACATCAGGGAAATTCTACATGTATGTAAACAATGTAAACATAAATATTAGATTTAGAAATGAAATTATTATTTATAATTTTCCTGTTATGAAAATTTTCATACAACTGAAAAAAAGCTATTTCGTCATTATTTGAAAACAACTTTAATCTTCTTGAAAAGGAAAATGGAATAAAGAGGAATTTAAATACTGTGATCCTGTAATTAAATTATACTTAAAAAGCTTTAAGAAAAAGTCTAAATGACACTTTAAAAATTGAGAATACAAATTTATGAAAAAAGTGGATGAAAATTTTCATAAAATAAATTCAAAATTCGAGAATATTTCTTTTTATAATTTTCTATTTCTGTAGAGAATCTTCGAAAAATTTTCATTTTATAGAAAATTTTCGAAAAAATTTTGCTGTATAGAGAAAATTTCGTTTTATAGAAAATTTTCGAGAAAATTTCGTTCTATAGAAAATTTTCGAAAAAATTTCGTTCTATAGAAAATTTTCGAGAAAATTTCGTTCTATAGAAAATTTTCAAGAAAATTTCATTCTATAGAAAATTTTCGAGAAAATTTCGTTCTATAGAAAATTTTCGAGAAAATTTCGTTCTATAGAAAATTTTCGAGAAAATTTCGTTCTATAGAAAATTTTCGAGAAAATTTCTTTCTATAGAAAATTTTCGAGAAAATTTCGTTCTGTAGAAATTTTTCTATAAAATTTCTTTCTATAGAAATTTTTCCATAAAATTTTGTTCTATAGAAATTTTTCCATAAAATTTCGTTCTGTAGAAATTTTTCCATAAAATTTCGTTCTATAGAAATTTTTCCATAAAATTTCGTTCTATAGAAATGTTTCCATAAAATTTCGTTCTATAGAAATTTTTCCATAAAATTTCGTTCTTTAAAATTTTTCTAGAAAATTTCGTTCAATAAAAAATTTTCAAGAACATTTCATTCTATAAAAAATTTTCGAGAAAATTTCGTTCTATAGAAATTTTTCTAGAAAATTTCGTTCTATAGAAAATTTACGAGAAAATTTCGTTCTATAGAAAATTTACGAGAAAATTTCGTTCTATAGAAAATTTTCGAGAAAATTTCGTTAAATAGAAAATTTTAAAGAAAATTTCGTTAAATAGAAAATTTTAAAGAAAATTTCGTTAAATAGAAAATTTTAAAGAAAATTTCGTTCTATAGAAAATTTAATAGAAAATTTCGTTAAATAGAAAATTTTAGAGAAAATTTCCTTAAATAGAAAATTTTTGAGAAAATTTCGTTAAACAGAAAAAAACAGTAAATTCACCACGACGTATACTTAATATTTTAATTTTTATAATTTAATATAACTCATACGCCATCATAATGTTAACCTTGATTTCGTGTCTTAAAATAAATGTTAATTAAAGTTCTAAAAAGAGAATGGCATTATTAAAAGTAAAAATAGCAAAAAAACGAAGACAAGTCTTGACACGGTTAACGACAAAAATAACTTAAATTCTACTTCAGGTCATTTTGTGTGTTTCTAGTTCAAAATTAACATGAATTTTGAATTTGTGTCATAAAATTTATATTAAAATATTTAAATTGTTTTGTGTTGTGGCGCTGCCATAAAAAAGATTGTAATTTGTGATTAAGTTAATTATAGTTTATTCTTTGTTTTGGGTTTTTTTTAATATTAAATAAATTGACAGCAAACATATTTTGATTTCTTGGAAGAAAAGAGGACTATCTCACTTGTACTGTGGTCTAGTCTATAATATGGACTACAGTCAACTATATAGTGTAGTTTATAATCAAATATAAAACCTAGTCTCTGATACAGCTTAAAGGCCGTACAAGAAACCTGACTATAGTTTGTACTATAGTTTTTATGGTTTAGTTCATAATTTGGCTTATAATTTGGTTCATTGTATGGGTTATTGCTTGGTCTATAGTCTCAATTGCAATTTAGGCAATTGTTTATACAGTAGCTTAATCTATAGTTTAGGCTATAGTTTTGTCTATAATGTGATTTATACTTTAATCCATATTATAAACTACAGTTTAGTCTATTGTCTTGACTATAGTTTAGTCGATATATGCTACACTGTAGTTTGGCCTATAGTAGTGACTATACTAGACTATAAGTCTATATTTTAGTTTATGATCTGGACTATACTTTGGTCTGTAAACTGGACTATGGTTTGGTCTATAATCTGGACTGTGGTTTGTTTAATTGTGTGGACTATAATTTATTCTATAATCTGGATTATAGTTTGGTCAATAGTCTAAACTGCTTGGTCTACACTATACTTCCATTTATAGTCTGGACTGTAGTTTGATCTATAATCTGGTCTAAAATACAGTTTATAATCTGGATTACTATTTAGTCTATTATTTGGACTTTAGTTTAGTTCAGTCTAAAAACTTGAATATAATGTGGTCTGTAGTCAGTTAGTTCAGAGTCCAGATTAAACTACATATTTCAGAACAGTTCAGGCTATAGACTTAAGTCCAGACTAGCTATACTATATGTTAGACTTTATATATAGCCTGGACTGTATTCTAATTAGTAGTTTAATCTGGACTCTGCCATTATTCAGGCTTTTAATTACACTATAAAAACTATTTAAGTCTTTTTTAATTTTCTTCCTTTTTCTTATTTTCTTCTTTTTTACCATAATTGAATTAAAATCAATAATATATTTCTTGAAAAAGGTAAAAAAAAGAAAAGAAATACAATTATCATATAATTTATTAAGATCGAAAACAAACTTGTCAAAATCAGAACACAAAGTTAACAAGAAAATGATATAAATTTCAAGGTTATATTTACATTAACTATTAAAAACGTTTATCAAATAAACATATCATTTTCCCTTCCACAGAAAAAAATTTCCCTCGGAGTTCATACAGTTTTCTTGGTAAAACACAGACTTCTTGTCAAACCCACATCATGTTGTTGGCATTCCGAGAAGTCCAAAAATACTACAAATGTACTGCATTAATAAACTCAAGTCGAAAATAAATGACAGCAGGAATAAATAAAGTTTTTTTTTTCTAATAAGCGAACTAATTTCTTTGGCACATTCAAAACAAGTGTCGTATTAAAGTTCTAAACAGAAATGTAGTGAAATATAGGAAAAAACAAATGGAATAAATGAGCTAAAAATAAAAATACGAAGAATTTCTTACTTTAAATGTTGAATTTTATGGGGAACAAGAAAATTAATGTCCACATAAGTTTATTTTGGAAATAACAAATGTGTTTTTTTGTTTTGTTGGACAGCAACCCAGCAAACATATTTATTTAAACATTTTACAAATTTACATAGAAAATCTTGCCAGCGCAGGGATGAAATGTTAAGATGTTAATATATCTGGTTAAGGTATTATGCGTTTGTACAGATGTTTGTAGCAATGCAGAAAAAATGATGTTACACCCACCCTTAAGTATACCGGTGGACTCGGAAACATTTTCGGAGTAGATTTAACGATGTCAGACCATCTGTCAGTCCGTCTAACTGTCCATGTAAACGTTGCAAACAATCTCAATAAATAAAATCTCAATGAAATTTTGTACATATTATGATTTTGGCCTAAGAACGAAGCCTATTGAAATTGGCCATGTTTAGTCTAGTATTTTAGGTGCCTTCAATACAAATCTTCCTCCCGGAATTGGGGTTTTAATTCATGAATATGAAGCGATTTAAATGAAACTTGGCACAAGTGAGTCCTATAATGTTCTAAAACGATGTGCCAAAATATGCGAGGGTTGATCAATTATTTCTCACAGATCCCATACAAATCCCTTTTAGGGGCATAAATCTCACATATACCTTAGTATTGTAATAATAGCTCAAATTAAGATAAACTTAAGCAAAAATCTATGTACCAAATTATACGAGGATCGGTCCATATTTTTTTCTAGCTCTCATATAACCCTTCAGTAAAATTTATTTTAGAACGCAAAAAGGTTAAATAAATGTTAGTGTCACATTGGCCGTTAATTTTTGAACTACTATATGTAACCAACATTGTGGTGTAGTGTATTACATAATGGAGCTTTACCGACTATAGCAGCTTTATTTGTTTTATTTCACAGTTTAAAATGTATGTTTTCCTTGGAAATCTTTGCTGGATTTTGGATTTTAATAGTTAACAATTTGTCCCATTCCTTTTAAAAGTTGCATGTTTAAGTTTAAAATGTGTTTATTTTATTTTTTGTTTTAAAGTTTTCGTATTTTAAACATCAGTTAAATCAGGAGTAAAATAGAAAAGTGTTATACTGAATGCTGACTGCTTGTGTCCTCGTTTTAACAAAATTTAAAGAGATAAACTATTTAAGTCAAGTAAAAGGACCTAATTTAGTTAAAAAGTTATAATAACAGTTTCCTGTATTTTATACAAACGTCATAACGTATACTTAATAAATAATTATTGTTTCGTAAAAAAATATTGCTCATACGTACTGTTTTTTTCTTTTTTTCAAATCGATTATTGTTGGAAACAGTTGTGTAACTTTTGAACTAAAAAAGAGCGCAATTTCACTGAGTAAAATACGGCTAGAGCTGAGGTGTTTTCGAAATAAGGTGGAGGGGAAATGGTCACCTCTAATATGTTCAATTCTTTTAAATAACTCCTTCGACTAGAGGAAGTCTAGTTGTTATCGAAAAATTGTTATCACACATATATGTTTTAGTTTTTTATTTGAAGAAAATTATTTTTTAAATTTAGAGAAAAAATATTTTCAAAGTTTTAATTACAAGAGCTGAAATTTTGAACCTTTTTCGGAAACCCTACCATTAACGTTTTAATGGTACTTTCTGTTAATTCTCTTCATTTATCTTTTAACAACAGCCCGATATCTCTCCACTGGACTTAGCTCCTGAGCCTCCTTTGTTACAAATACCACATTATTATTCTGGCATCACTCAAGAGTTCGTTAACCAAAGTGACAGGATGCCAACTTAGGCCAAAAATAAAATAAGTCTTATGGAATCAGCCTTTTTATAAAGATTTCTTGATATATAGATCTGGTGCAACAAAGAATTGTCTTCGTTTGCCACAACTGCATATTGCTTCACATACCGGGAACTTTTTGACTTTAAAAGAAAATCTGTCAGAACATATGTTTCATCATCCATTATGCAGCAAGAATTTTTTCTAGAAAACTTAACTTCAATTTCCATCTTTTGTCAGGAAATTTTTGAGCCCTGCCTGTTTTAAAATCTGCTTTAGTTGAGCTAACCGAGCTGCTTTTCTACCGGATGTGTTGGGAGCTCTTTTGAAAATGCTTTCTAATTTGTGACTTTAGAAACAGCATATGGACCATTACTTCTACCTACACCAAGTTTTCTATCAACGGACAAGTTCGAAAGTATTATAATTTCTTATACAACATACACTGGGAATTAAAATTAATTGGGAACAAACGTCTGTTCACTCGTCTAACTGCTAATAAATGAAATGAAATTCTAAATACTGAATCGAAATCGTTTAACCTGTTTTCAAGAATCTAAATTTTAATTTTCAATCATAATTAAAGTCATTATAATTTAGAAATTCTTGTTATTACAATCTGTATAAGACTGTATAAGAGTTTTAAGTTATTCTTCCATTTCAAAACTTTGTAATTTTTATGAAAACTAAAAATATGAAAAAAAATTATTTAAAATTTATTTTATTGAAAACCTTAAAGAAATTTACATTTTGTATACAAAAAGAATTTAAAATATAAAAATAAAATTGTAAACTATTTTCTCTTATACTCTTTACTAAACAAATCACATCTTTAAATATCAATAAAATACTTTTTTTCCAAACAGTTTTTTTTGTATAAAATTTAAACTGTCAACTTAAATATTTAAAATAACTGGCATACCATCCTTTACAATACGGACACTAACACACTTAAACATATACATATATACACATACATATTCTTATACATATATACAATATTACTATGTGTATTAAAAAAAATATTTCTCTTTATTTTATTATAAACGAAAATGACACCAGGGAAATATTTTGTAAGGATTTTTTTTATACCCTACACCATCAAAGGTGTTTGGGGTGTTATGTGTTTGTGACAATGTTTATAAAATACAGAAAAAATTGTATTACCCCCATCTTTCTGAGTCGATTTAAAGATGCCCGTCTGTCTCGCTGTCCATGTAAAGGATGTCGCCGTTTTTGAGATTTCTTTATGTAATTTGGTTCATAAAATTATTTTAGCTCAAGGACAAAGTCTATTGAAATTGACCATATTCGGTCTAATATTTCAGGTATTTTCCATACTAATTTCCTCCCGAAATAAGGTTTTAAGCTTATACAAGTTCTAAATATAAAGCAATTTAAACGAAATTTTGCAAAAAGAAGTCTTACAATATTCTTAAACGATGTGCCAGATTATCAAGAGTCGGTTTATTCCTTCTCTTAGGTCCCATGTAAGCCCCCTTGAAATATCACTTTCAAGACCATAAATCTCACATATACGTTGGCATTGTAACAAAAATTGCTCAAACTAAGATAAATATAAGCTAAAATGAATGTATGAAATTATACGAGAGTCGGTTCATAATTTCGTCTAGGTGCTATATAAACCTTTAGAAAAATTCCTTTGAAAACTTTTAAATTTCACATAAATGTTGATGTCACTTTAATGTACTACACACGTAAGCATAGATCAGGAAATCAAATTATACGAGGGTCGTTATTTAGTTTTTCTTAACTATAATTTTTAATTAATATTGTGGTGTAGAGTATTAGCTGGTCGAGTATGACATTCTTGCTTGTTTTCAGTTCTGTTTCTGTTACAATGTTCGTGTATATGAGTCTGTGCATATGTTAGTGTTATAGTTTTCCCTTTAAACTACTATTTTTCCTCTCGTTTCCTAATACATGCACAAAACGCTTAAAATGTGTTAGGGGAATGTTATAGTATTTTTTTTATAACTTAATACAATTTAATATTTTTAAATGAATTTTATATGATTTTAAAAATATTTTATATTATTTTTTTTTGTGTTTAAATTTTAGTTAAAAAGGATGCAAATATTTTGTGTAAAAAGGATTTTTAAATAATAATAATGTTATGATTATAATTAAATATGCTCTATATGATATACTTATGACATAAAATTTAATTAAGTTTTATTTTTAATGTTATTTAAAGGTTAATTTAAAAAGAAAATTATGGTGAATGAGAATTTTAATATTTTTTATTATTATATCTCAAATGAAAGCTTTAATTTGGAACTTCATAAAAATAGAAATTTTTTAATCACATAATTAAAATTAGCTTTTTAAAAAGAGTCTGTCCTTCTGTCTGGGTGTTGGGTATGTAATGGAATATAACTTTTTAAGCTTTTTGTCGCTTAAGTTTCTTTTAACAAAAGTACAAAGTTAGAGTCATTTAAGTTCTTTTGTAGGAAAATTAGTTAAAAGGACTTTAACAGAAAATAAATTTATCAACAATGGAATTGAAAATAACTATAATCACGTGTCCGTCCAACCGTTTGAAAGGGAATTATTATATAAAAATATGATTTTTTTAGTCATTTTATTTTGAAATTATGAGACATGAATTAAATCTCCAATATTATAGCTAAAAACGTAGATATGGAGAGAGATGAGTATGTATTAACTTTGTTATTTTATACTTTTTGGAGTCTTAGAAATCTTCTAATACCCCAAAAAGTATAAATATTCATACATCAAACCTAAATCTATATAGTCATATGCGTCTGTATGTTCTGGAACACTCTCATCTATGCTAATAGATATTTCTATAAATGAATTTTATTTTATTCTCTGTTTGTCTTGTCTTTACTGTTCTCAACCAAAAGTAAAGTTGAAGTTTTTAATAAAAGCTTTTTTTGCATTATTCATTTGATCAAATGCTCATGTGCTATTTGAGTCAAATAAAAGTGGAAGTAAATAAATGGAAACAGTTTTTTTTGTACATTTCTTAACGAAAATTTCGGTATTTACAGAGCCTGTTGTAAAAAGTGATTGATTTCCTTAGTAGCAACTTCATATTGCTTGTCCTTTCAAGATTTTTTAGGAAATTTTGACTTTTTCTCGAGCATCTTTTCCATAAAATTTTTGACCAGAAACTTGCGAAAAAAAAATTGCCAAAATAAACGCTTCGTGTTTTTGGTCTCTAGATTTTTAGCAGTATTTCTGTCTGAAACTTTTTTAGCATTATTTGCTTTCAAACCTTTGTTAGCTTTAACTTTTCGTACCAAATAGTCCTAATACAGAGCTGACCAGGCTGCTATTCTGTGGGATTTGTTGAAAGCCCTTTTGAAATGCTTTCTATTTTTTCGGCTTTAAAAACATCATGTAGTCCATTCCTTTTACCTGAACAAAATTTTCTTTCCATGAACAAGTTCTACCGGTACAGTTTAGTAATACAGACTTTTGAATGCTTTGGCAACTTTTGGAAGAACCAAGTTGAGTTTTCTTTGAAAATACCCCGGATTAACAATTTTGGAGAGTCACCAATTAATCTCTTAACCAGATACCATTTTGTACACTTTCGGATCGACTCGAAGACATATCAGCTCTAACCATGTGAAGTTTCATTGAGATATCTTTAACTGTTCAAGAGATATAGAATTGTTTTCAAAAAAGTTGCTTTAAAACACACTGTGTTTAAGGACCTTTTTTTCGTTTATCTGCTGGTATGAGATTTTTACAATTTTACACTTTAATTACAGAAATCAAAATAATTTTAATAAAAGTACATTTCCCTTATCAAAATAATCTACAATTCAATTCAGCTCAGAAATTGACATAAATTCAATATTTAAGCTGAAAATTTTATATATAAATTCTGTCTGTATGCACTGTGTGAGGTGAAAAAGTGTCATTAAAAATCATAAATAGCATTAGTTTTGTTATATTGTTGTTGTTGGGGGAAATCACGTTGACAGTCAAAAAAAAAGCACGTCTGAGTGGAGATGCTGGTTGCTTGTAATTTCAAATTCAGGCTCTCAGAAAAATGACATAAAATTTTCAATATTTTAAGCCTCCGAAAATCTTTTATATATAATTCCTTCTTTGTTATTGCCAACTGTTTGAGTGTGAGAAAAAGCCTACATGCACATGGAATGTGTCGTGTACACTTCATTGAAACCACGTTAAACACATTTTCTAAATAGAAAAAGTTACTCACTCCTTGACTGAGTGTTAACATTAGAACACTAAACAGACACAAAAAAAATGATTCAATAAGTAAACTAGAATGCTTAAATGCAACTATGGGCTTCTTTCAAACTTTATTCCTTGTGAAGAGGTTTGCTTTATTGTAAATAAATGTCAATTTACCAGTATTTTAGCCATTATTTCGTTAGTTTAAATTTTAAATGAAAGAAGTACTTTTTTTGTTGATTTCCATAGCAGCATAAAGTACCATCAGAACCATTAAAAAGTACCAAATAATAAGCCATTTTATTGTTACCATTGAGGTTTTGTTTTTTTCATGATTTTATGTTAATTATATCAAGGAAAAAAGTACCATTGAAATTTTCATATTGTACCATAAAATCAATTGTGTACAATGTATCTCTGGAAGATGCAAAAATACCACAAAATCATATTGTCAAATCTCACTCAACTTGAAATGCTACATGCTATGTTTCGTAACATTCTACAGTTGAATTAGTTAAACAGTCTAAATAACCAAATAGTACCTTCAAAGAACCAAAAAGTACCACATAATACAACATCCAAAAAGCAACACCTTCAAAATTTCATCCATGGAGTATGTAATTAATAATTCCGTGATTTTAGGTTAATTATGTCAAAGTTTTCAAAAGTACACATTGGAAATTTCATATAGTACATAAATCCCTTTCCTTAATTTTGATATATTTCGAATAATGTATCTTGTGTGCATTATTATAGCCACTATAACAAGATCAAAAAGGGATTGAACCCGCTTCATTTTCATTTCATATAGAAGATTTAAAAAGTACCACATAATGTTCACAAAATATTTTAATTAACCAAGAATTCAAAAGTACCAAATTTTATTATTGTCCTCCAAAACATTATTCCAGAAGAGGTTTGCTTTATCCAAAATGAATTTCAGCTTAACCATTATCGGTTAGATATTGAAGAAAAAGAAGTACTTTTTTTGTAATTGTCAATGGGATCCAGGCATTAAAGTACCATCAGAAGATTACAAAAGTACCCAAATAACCAACCCATTTTATTGTTATCCATTTAGAGGTTTATAACTTTTTTCATGAGTTTATGTAATTGTATCAAGGAATTTTAAAAGTACCATTGAAATTTTCATATGTACCATAAAATCAATGTTACAATGTATCTCTGGAAGATGCAAAAAGTACCACAAAATTTCATATTGTCAAATCTCACTCAATTGAAATGCTACATGCTATATTTCGTGCTTCTACATTAATTATTGTGGAATAACCAAATAGTACCTTCAAAGAACCAAAAAGTACCACATAATACCATCCAAAAAGTACCATTTGATACCTTAAAATTTTCATCCATGGAAGTATTTAATTAATAATTCCGTGATTTTAGGTTAATTATGTCAAAGTTTTCAAAAGTACCATTGGAAATTTCATATAGTACCATAAAATCCCTTTCCTTAATTTTGATATATTTCGAATAATGTATCTTGTAGTGCATTATTATAGCCACTATAACAAGATCAAAAAGGATTGAAGCCCGCTTCATTTTCATTTCATATAGAAGATTTAAAAAGTACCACATAATGTTCTCAAATTATATTTTAATTACCACCAAGAATTCAAAAAGTACCAAATTTTATTGTTGTCCTCCAAAACCATTCATTGAGTTGCATATCCAAAATGCTCAGCTAATTAAAGTGTCCATGCTGAAAAGTCTTCCGTAAATTCTTAAAATATATTTTCTTCAAAAAAAGTACCATGTAATTATTTAAATTTGGTACTATTTATGAGTCCAAGAATAATCGCATTAAACAAGTTTATATTAGGATTTGAAAAGTACTAAACAATGTATTTAAATTAATATTTAATCTTTTAGGAAAATGCGAATCATATTGTTTCGAGATAAAAAAGATACTTTTTTACTCCCTCAGCATTCGAGTTTTCAAAAGGTACCAAATATAAATTATTACTTTTTTTAATTAGTTAAACTTATCAACTCATCTTTCATTACTAAATAAATGAGTTTTTTTTTTATTTTAACAAATTTCGTTTAAACACTTCAAATAGATATTAATTTCCCCATTTTCCCCTTTTTGATACTTTTTTCTGTCACAAAATTTCTTTCTTTTATCAAATTTTATAATTATATATTGCTATTTCATAATATTTAAACCATATTTTCCACAAAAAGAAAAAAAAACATATTGACAAAAAAGTACCAAAAATAAGTACTTTTTTTGTCAATTTCCAAAAAGTACCAAATTTATATTTTTTGTTTATAAATGGTTCCGAATGTAATCGAAATTTTATTTCTATGTATACAGCTATGAAAGATTTAAAAGGTGTAAAGAATACCAAAATATAGCTTTTACTATATTTTGGGCCGAATGGGCCGAATTTGAAAAAAGTACCAAACATTGAGTGGGTTTAGATATGTGCGCCTGTTCGATAGATTCTAAACTTCACAAAAATGAACCGATTCAAAAAAGACAAAAAAAGAAAGGTATGTTTGTTATACTTAGTCCACTTCAAATTTCTATTCAAAATCGCCAAAAAAGGAAAGAAGTAATGGGCCGATGTCTGCAAAAATGTGTAATTCCTTGTCATGCCAAAAATCTTAAAAATCGGAATAGTAGAGAAAAGATTATGGGACGATTGCTAAATTTACATTTATTTTGATAAAATATTTAATCCAAAATTAGATTGTGCTGGCACCGTTATTTGACACAGCTCTTACATAAGACCCTTAACCGGAATAGGGGTTTAAGCTTTTTTTAACTTTTAAATGTTGGCCAATTCTATTAAATTGGGACTCAAGTGCTTAAAAAAGGTAACTTATTTGACGAACATCGGTCCATATGTTTCTATAGCATTAAAATGGACCCGTTTCCTGTAGAGTGAATTTATAGCTCCCATTTAAGGCCTCATTCCAGAATGTGGTGGGTTAAGGAAATTTAACACATTTTCATTCCCTAAACATTCCAATTTCCAGCAAGTAAATCTATTTGTTGAGAGAAATCCACAGTCTAAATTCCATGTTTCTTGCTACAGCCGTTTAGGCTGTAACCAGTTAACCAGTAAAGTTAATATTTAATGTTTTCGTAAGATATATTTCCCATCCCATAGTGCATTATAACATATCGCTCTAGTTAATGTTCAGTTACCACATTGGCTTCTCCTGATTATAAAGTTGACTTTTTCACTCCAACAGACAGAAACAGTTTGTTCACAAAATAATGGCAAATTGAAAAGAAATGTGGACAAATGAATGTTCTTCATCTGGTTCATTCCTGCAAAGAGAAATGAAAAATATATTTTTATATTCTTCATAATGAAGTAATTTAGTTTATTAAGTTTTCCGAAGATGACATAAAATAAAAAGCGCTAAAGGGGGGGGCTGGGGTGTTGAACATTGCCGTCCATTGTAGGAGGACGAAATGAGATTGTAAATGTTTTTAATAAAGAAGTGATTATCACACTAAGACTGACATAATAAAGTTTATTTTTTGGAAAAAGAAAAATATAAAGTAAATCCTTGTGAGTTTTAATGCTTTAGTGCTACACTATCTCGCTTTCTCTCGCTCTCGCTCTCTCTTTCTCCCTCTCTTTCCTTTAACTTAAATAAACTTAAAATAATATGACAAATGAGCAAGTGTCATTAGCACTCTGCTATTTTAAGGAAGGCGAAAGAAAAAAAAATTAAATTTATATAAAAAAAAGCCTGACTTAAGGGACTGATCCAACAAGACGGGATTTTCGGACAGTCGATGGTGAAGGGAGTAAAAACGTATAAAATTTGAAACGAAAAAAAATTCACAATTTATTTTTTTTCTTTTAAAAATCAGATGTTTGGTACTTTTTTCAAAATTCGGAACATTTAGGAAGAAGAAAAGTAAAAAGCACATGTTGGTACTTTTTAGCACCCTTTAAATCTTGCAACTAATTATACATAGAAATAAAATTCTGATGACCTTAAGAACTTGTCAAAATAAAATTTGGTACTTCTTGGAAAATTCAAATATTTAGGGGGTAAAATTGGTACCCTCTTACATACTTTTTATTTTAAATATTAAGATATTTGGTACTTTTTTTTAAATTCTGCCATTTAGTCAGAATAAGGGTAAAAGCTATGGTTTGGCACTTTTAAATCGGAACATTCAATAGGGGAAAAGGCTAAAAATTTTATAAAGGTACCATTTTGGTACATTTCGTACCTTTGAATATATAATAGAATTATAGACGCATTCGGAACTCATCAAAAAAATTAATTTGGTTCTTTTTTAAAATTTTGTTTTTGAAAGTAAGCGGGTATTTATTTGGTACTTTCTCGAAATTAAGTTCTTTTGGAAGGAATAAGGATAAAGACTATATTTTGGTACTTTCTGTATCCTTTAGATCTCTTAGAGGAGCACACAAAAATATATATTCTGATCAAATCCAGAACTAATCAAATAACTAAAAATATAATTTTGGTACTTTTTGGAAATTTTACTAGTTACGGGGTAGAAAAAAGTACCTATAATTAGTACCATTTTGTAGATGTTTTTTTTTAATTTTTGGACAAAATGATTCAAATATTATGAACATGATAAAATCATTAATTTAGTTTAATTCAGTCACATATAAAGTTAATAAAGTAAATTTATCAAAAAATTAAAAAAAAAAAATATTTGGTACTTTTTTAGTTGGCAAAAAAAGTACCTATGCTTGGTACCTCTATCGTAAACAGATTTTTCAGTTTATGGACAATATAATTAAAATTGCTTATTAGGGCATCACGATATATAGCTATAATATTAATTGAAAGCAAAGCATTTTAGGACAGAAAAACGTACCAAAAAGTGGATAAGAACGGGAAATTACTATCTATTTAAAACCATTTAGCGAGATTTGCCAAAAATTTGTCAAAAAATTAGTAGTTTAGAATATTTAGTAACATAAAATGAGTTAATAAGTTTAATATTTCAAAAAAACAAGTTTGGTACTTTTTGAAAATTCCAGTGTTTGGGACTAATAAAGTTCTCCTTTCGTTATTAGTTCTTTTTCTCATTTATTAAGAATATGATTTAAATATTTTGTTATGGAAAAACAATGTTATTTTCATATTCATTGAAAAATGAAATTGGGACGAAAAAAAGTACCAAACGTAATATAACAATTTCTTTAAAGTTTTTAAGCCCAATTTTGAAAATATCATTGGAAAAAATCATTTGTTTGGTACTTTTATACATATCAAATTAGTAAATAAGTTTATTTTTTTAAAGCGTCCACCAAATCAAAAATAGTACCTCATTTGAGTAATATAGTACATTTTTAGAAAAATTGGTTCTTTGGTACCTTTTGACTTCTTGGTAACAATTAAGTTGAAATATGAAAATAAGTTTAGATAGTCCTAAATTCATTTTAAGTTATGAGGTGGTACTTTTTAAAATTCCTGCAAGAATCGCAATAATGTGATTTTATGTACTTTTAGAATTTTGTAATGGTACTTTTTTAATTGAAATAATGACTACATAGACCTAAAATTAAATTGAGACATTATGTGGTACTTCTCTGATGTTTTGAAAATACTTTTTTTGTAATAATTAATGTAAAAGTAGGACATTTATAATATATGACCCCATTTGGATTATAATCGATAAAATGGGATTTTTGTGGTACTTTTTGCATCTTCCAAAAGTTCTTTTTATATAAATAGATTTAAGATATTTATATACTTGGAATTATAGTCAAATTTTTTGAAATAGATAAAAATTAACAAAAGGGGATTTTTATGGTACTATTTGAAATATTCGATGGTACTTTTTGTATTAATCGATATAATTAATAAACAAAAACGTGAAACAAATTTTATGTACCTTCTAATGAACATAAAATAATATGATGTTATTAAGTGGTACTTTTTAGATCTTATGAAGGTACTATTTTTTCATTTAATCTATAAAAATGGTACTTTTTACATTTCAATGTTGTTTCAACGAAAAAGTCAGTAAAGTGTTAAGATTTTTTCTGTCTCACTTCTCTATTTGTCTCTATTTTGGATTTTATTGCTATGAAACTGGGAAAATAAGTTTTAATAGACTGAAATCATTAGAGTTAGGAAGCGGACATAAGGGAGTGAATGAGATGGGTTTACATTTAGTCCAGTAAAGTTAATGAGTCGAGTGTTGTTTTTTTTTTGAGAGAGAACAAAATATTGTCATTTCCCCGGAAACATTGAAATGTTAGAAGTAAAATAAGTCACAGGAAATGTAATAAACTAAGCAATTGTAAGTGGAAGAATAAGAAGAAGAAGTTGATTTAAAAAGTTTTATATTTTATATTAAACTTTTTCTTAGTTAATTAATTTAATTCAATTAAACCAGATAAAATAGAGTGTTGATAATTAACTGCCAAAACAAAGGACGTGTTGTTTTAACAACTTAATTTATAAAGAGAAAAAATTCAAAACAGGAAACTAAAATTTACTGTTTCAGAACTCTCAAAATCATATCATTTGTTATATATTTATTCATAAACAGACTATTGTCTATATTTATTTTCAAATATGTGTTTCAAAAGGAGTGAGATCGAAAAATTGTTAACATACATAAATGTTAATAAAAACAAAATCACTAAACTTCGAGATTAATTTTTTGATTTGACTGAAAATATTGTTACAATTTTAATTACAAGTGAAAAAATTTTGCATCTTTTCGAAAACTCTTTCATTAACGTTCTTCCTTTCCATTATCATTTCTGTCACTTTGTTCCAAGATAGACTACATCTCCATTTAAAATCAACCATGTTTTTGGACAATTATTTTGTGCTTTTCAATTTTTCTTTTATTCTCTCCACTGGCCTTAGCTCCGGGCATTTTCCTTTTCTGGTACAAATTCTACTCTATTGTTCTTGTATCACCCAAAGGGCTTGTTTAACATAGCGATAGGATGCCAAGTAAGGACCAAAATAAGTGTACATATTATGGGGTTTCATGAATGAAAGCAGCATTTTTTAGAAACATTTCTGGATATAAATTTCGGTATTTATAGAACTCGTTATAACAAATGGTTGACTACTTTTGCCGCTACGCCATATTGCTTGCCATACCAAGACCTTTTTAGGAATTTTTGACTGCTTTTGGATCTTAAACTTTTCTTCAATATTCCCTCGAGCATTAGCAACATAACATTTTTGACCAGGAAGTTACGACAAATCGAATGAAATTTTCGACAAGAGTATTCTGCTTTTGGCCTTTCAATTTTTAACAGCGTTCCTGTCAGGAACATTTTGAGTCTCGTTCAAGCACTGAGCTTTCCTACCTAATATTTTGGGAGCTTTTTTGAAATTGCTTTATAATTTTTTGGCTTTAGAAACATCATGTGAACAACTCCTTCTACCTGAACCAGGTTTTCTATCAACGAACATGTTTAGTAATATGGAGAGCAGTTTGATCGCGAAATGCTTGGGCAACTTTTTAAAGGACCCAATTGTTGTTTTTTCGAAATATTTAAAAACTTAGTACTCCCTTTTTGCTGGTCACTCGTTTTCTTTAGATTAAGAATTTAACGTTTGTTTGACATTAAACATAATACAAAGGTCACTTGACCTTCGGCTATGCCGAATCTTAAATACCCTACACTATAAATTCGTATGAAGTTAAATGGTCATAGCTAAATCGACTCAGATTTTGATTTGATGCAGGAATATAGACATTATGGGGTCTGAGATGATTTCTCCTTAGCGTTACACACGGAAAGACAAAGTTAATATACTCTCTTCACCGCTTGTGTTAAAAGCTTTCATCGTAAACGTGTGTTAAGAATTTTTCGATCACACTCTTTATGTGTTTTATATTCATTGCATACATTATATTATGAAATTATACATTTTATAAAATTCATATACATTTGGGATGATTTCAAATCAACATTCATATTTGAAATTGATTTGTATTCATATTCTCGATATCCCAGATATTAATCGACATAATTTTTTATCATCTACAACAAAAACATCATTCTGAATTATTAAATTCCTCTTTTTCAACAAAACAAAAGTTTCGTTTGAAATTTAAAAAAAAAAAAAAAAAATAAATAAAATTTAACAAAAGAGAAGAAGAAATTTTTAAAGAAGATTTACATTTACATTCACATAAAAGTCAAAAGAAAAAAGGAAAATTTAATAAAATAAAAAATTTGCATTTAAAAGATTTAAAGTTTTTTCTTATGGAAAAAGAAAAAAATTAATAAAAATTCATCAAAATAAAGATCTAAAAAAATGTCTTTGTGTGGGAAATTTCGTAATTTGGGTGGAGGAAGACCAGTTCGGATTGAAGTTTAAGCAAAATTTTTGCTGCAGTATTTGGCATTTAAGAAAAAGTGGAATTAAGGGGTTTGATAATTTTAAAGAAAACTAAAGAAAAATAAATTAAAAAAAAAAAAAATAATTTTAATTGAGGACAAAATTAAAACAAGAAAACAAGTAAATATGCTGAATCTACAATTCGCTCCACAAGAAATGTGTTTGAAATAAATACGTTATGCTTCGCACTTACAAAAGTATATATTCTATAAACGGTAAATATAATAATATAATATTATGCCGAAATCCCATTCATATTTGTCGATTTCTAATGAACAGTTTATTTAAACAACTTAGCTGTTCAAAAGTCATTATTATTACATGCAAAACAATTTTATGTAAAATTTTTAATTTTATGTAAAATTTACAATTTTATGTAAAATTTACAACTTTATGTAAAATTTACAAGTTTATGTAAAATTTACAAGTTTATGTAAAATTTACAAGTTTATGTAAAATTTACAATTTTATGTAAAATTTACAATTTTATGTAAAATTTACAATTTTATGTAAAATTTACAATTTTATGTAAAATTTACAATTTTATGTAAAATTTACAATTTTATGTAAAATTTACAATTTTATGTAAAATTTACAATTTTATGTAAAATTTACAATTTTATGTAAAATTTACAATTTTATGTAAAATTTACAATTTTATGTAAAATTTACAATTTTATGTAAAATTTACAATTTTATGTAAAATTTACAATTTCATGTAAAATTTACAATTTCATGTAAAATTTACAATTTTATGTAAAATTTACAATTTTATGAAAAATTTACAATTTTATGTAAAATTTACAAATTTTATGAAAAATTTACAATTTTTATTTAAAATTTAAAATTTTATTTAAAATGTACAATTTTATGTCAAATTTACAAATTTTATGAAAAATTTACAATTTTATGTAAAATTTACAATTTTGTGAAAAATTTACAATTTTATGTAAAATTTAAAATTTTTTTGTAAAATTTACAATTTTATGCAAAATTTAAAATTTTATGTAAAATTTAAAATTTTATTTAAAATGTACAATTTTATGTAAAATTTACAATTTTATGAAAAATTTACAATTTTATGTAAAATTTACAAATTTTATGAAAAATTTACAATTTTATGTAAAATTTACAATTTTATGTAAAATTTACAATTTTATGAAAAATTTACAATTTAATGAAAAATTTACAATTTTATGAAAAATTTACAATTTTATGTAAAGTTTACAATTTTATGAAAAATTTACAATTTTATGTAAAATTTACAATTTTATGAAAAATTTACAATTTTATGTAAAATTTAAAATTTTTTTGTAAAATTTACAATTTAATGCAAAATTTAAAATTTTATGTGAAATTTACAATTTTATGTAAATTTACAATTTTATGTAAAATTTACAATTTTATGTAAAATTTACAATTTTATGTAAAATTTACAATTTTATGTAAAATTTACAATTTTATGTAAATTACAATTTTAATATGTAAAATTTACAATTTTATGTAAAATTTACAGTTTTATGTAAAATTTACAATTTTATGTAAAATTTACAATTTTATGTAAAATTTACAATTTTATGTAAAATTTACAATCTTATTAAATTTCAATTTTTATGTCAAATTTACAATTTTTATGTCAAATTTACAATTTTTATGTCAAATTTACAATTTTTATGTCAAATTTACAATTTTTATGTCAAATTTACAATTTTATGAAAAATTTACAATTTTATGTAAAATTTAAAATTTTTTTGTAAAATTTACAATTTAATGCAAAATTTAAAATTTTATGTAAAATTTACAATTTTATGTAAAATTTACAATTTTATGTAAAATTTACAATTTTATGTAAAATTTACAGTTTTATGTCAAATTTACTACTTTATGTAAAATTTACAATTTTATGTAAGATTTACAATTTTATGTAAAATTTACAATTTTAATTTAAAATTTACAATTTTATGTAAAATTTACAATTTTATGTAAAATTTACAATTTTATGTAAAATTTACAATTTTATGAAAAATTTACAATTTTATGTAAAATTTAAAATTTTTTTGTAAAATTTACAATTTAATGCAAAATTTAAAATTTTATGTGAAATTTACAATTTTATGTAAAATTTACAATTTTATGTAAAATTTACAATTTTATGTAAAATTTACAATTTTATGTAAAATTTACAATTTTATGTAAAATTTACAATTTTATGTAAAATTTACAATTTTATGTAAAATTTACAATTTTATGTAAAATTTACAATTTTATGTAAAATTTACAATTTTATGTAAAATTTACAGTTTTATGTAAAATTTACAGTTTTATGTAAAATTTACAATTTTATGTAAAATTTACAATTTTATGTAAAATTTACAATTTTATTTAAAATTTTCAATTTTTATGTCAAATTTACAATTTTTATGTCAAATTTACAATTTTTATGTCAAATTTACAATTTTTATGTCAAATTTACAATTTTTATGTCAAATTTACAATTTTTATGTCAAATTTACAATTTTTATGTCAAATTTACAATTTTATGAAAAATTTACAATTTTATGTAAAATTTAAAATTTTTTTGTAAAATTTACAATTTAATGCAAAATTTAAAATTTTATGTAAAATTTACAATTTTATGTAAAATTTACAATTTTATGTAAAATTTACAATTTTATGTAAAATTTACAATTTTATGTAAAATTTACAATTTTATGTAAAATTTACAGTTTTATGTCAAATTTACTACTTTATGTAAAATTTACAATTTTATGTAAGATTTACAATTTTATGTAAGATTTACAATTTTATGTAAAATTTACAATTTTATGTAAAATTTACAATTTTATGTAAAATTTACAATTTTATGTAAAATTTACAATTTTATGTAAAATTTAAAATTTTATGTAAAATATACAATTTTATGTAAAATTTACAATTTTTTTATAAAATTTAACAATTTTATTTAAAATTTACAATTTCATGTAAAATTTACAATTTTATTTAAAATTTACAATTTCATGTAAAATTTACAATTTTATTTAAAATTTACAATTTTTATGTAAAATTTTCAATTTTTATGTAAAATTTAAAATTTTTCTGTAAAATTTACAATTTTTCTGTAAAATTTACAATTTTTATGTAAAATTTACAATTTTTTTGTAAAATTTACAATTTTTCTGTAAAATTTACAATTTTTATGTAAAATTTACAATTTTTTTGTAAAATTTACAATTTTATTTAAAATTTACAATTTGATGAAAAAACTTATGTCATTTTCCATTACATTAAATCACAAATTAAAGTCTTTTTTGTTTTAGGACTTCATTTTCTTGATGTTTATGAATTTAAATAACTCAATTTAATTTAAAACTTTCAATAAAAAAGAATTTCCATTATTTTAGCTTAATTTAATAAATTACTTTTCATTTTAGTTTATTTTATGATTTTTGTTATAATTCTGATCACTAACAAAATTCTTCCTTCCTAACGCCCTTTAAAATAAATTTCTACCTTTATTTCCCACATACACTCATGCATTTATATATATGTGTGTGTATGTTAGTGTATTTATTTTTTCATTTTATAAATTAAATTGTATAACACCATTTCCGATTCAAATTTTTCTTTGCCACTAGAATTTTGTACAAAATTCATTTGTATGTGTGTTTTCCCCCATTTTTCCTCTGGGAGTTAAAAATAAAATTGAAAAACAAAAACAACTTCATGTTTTACAAAAAATGATTAACATGAGTTTGAAATATGTCTGTGTGTGTAACATGTAATGGAAGTGGTTAACATATACAAACAGACATACACACACATACCTAAAAAGGATTGTGGTTGGTTAATAGTAAATATTTGTTACAGTTTATAAGTGTGAGTGTAAACACACATACATCCTGTTTTACAAATACAAATAACAAATATGAATAGTTTTCGTTTAAATAAGAAAATTCCTGTTAACCCACATACAGACGCACACATACCTATAGATTCTTTATGATAAATTTGTTACACACAGACACACAGTTAAGTGTAAAAGAAGGCAGATTTTTTTGGTCTCTATTAAAATTCTTCTTGTCCCTCTCGCCTAAGTATGTTTGTGGGTTTCCTTTTACTCTTTTTCTCAAAGAGAGGAATTTTTGTATCTGTGTTTATTGATTTTATCAATCTGCTGTTACAACAAAAAAACATTTTCCACACTTTACTTAAGATCAATTTTCATAATAAAGAAAAGAAAACCTTTTTGAGTAACATGATGCGTTTACGGGGACGAGGGGCGTATTGAGGGTACAACAAAAGGTGTTTCAGGAAAACAGTTTATTAATATTAAGAAAATATTATTCTTTCTCTTTTGTTTTATTCATTAAGTAATTTCAACAATAAAAACCTGACTTTTAGAAAACACCTATTAACCCCTTAAACTCGCTTTACATACTTTTGAACATATTTTAGGGCAAAATTAAAATCCAAAGTAAACAGGTGATTTTTATGGCTGCAAATTTGTGGTTTCATGTTCAACAAAGAAAACTTTGTTTTTAAAATATTTAAAACTTTAATATAAAAGAAAACAAATTGAAATATAAGAAAATTTCTGGACCAAAATGATGAAAACTATAAATTTTAACAATTAAAGTGATTTTTTGATATGAAAATATTTAATGGATGGAAATTTTAAAGAAGTCAATGGATTTTGATAAAATGGAAAATAGACAATAAATTTAGAATTAAATTTTTAAATCTTTTGATATCCAGTCGGATGCGTTTCTCCTCAGTACCAGTTCTCGAAAAAAAATTCACAGATCACAATTATATGTAAAATTTACAATTTTATGTAAAATTTAAAATTTTATGTAAAATTTAAAATTTTATGTAAAATTTACAATTTATGTAAAATTTACAATTTTATGTAAAATTTACAATTTTGTGTAAAATTTAAAATTTTATGTAAAATTTACAATTTTATGTAAAATTAACAATTTTATGTAAAATTAACAATTTTATGTAAAATTTATAATTTTATGTGAAATTTAAAATTTTATGTGAAATTTAAAATTTTATGTAATATTTACAATTTGATGTAAAATTTAAAATTTTATGTAAAATTAACAATTTAATGTAAAATTTTTAATTTTATGTGAAATTTACAATTTTATGTAAAATTTAAAATTTTATGTAAAATTTACAATTTTATGTAAAATTTACAATTTTATGTAAAATTTACAATTTTATGTAAAATTTAAAATTTTTATGTAAAATTAACAATTTAATGTAAAATTTATAATTTTTTGTAAAATTTATAATTTAATGTAAAATTTACAATTTTATGTAAAATTTACAATTTTATGTAAAATTAACAATTTTATGTAAAATTTATAATTTTATGTGAAATTTAAAATTTTATGTGAAATTTACAATTTTATGTAATATTTACAATTTGATGTAAAATTTAAAATTTTATGTAAAATTTACAATTTTATGTAAAATTTACAATTTTATGTAAACTTTACAATTTTATGTAAAATTTACAATTTTATGTAAAATTTAAAATTTTTATGTAAAATTTACAATTTTTATGTAAAATTTACAATTTTTATGTAAAATTTACAATTTTTATGTAAAATGTATAATTTTATGTAAAATTTAAAATTTTATGTAAAATTTACAATTTTATGTAAAATTTACAATTTTATGTAAAATTTACAATTTTATGTAAAATTTACAATTTAATGTAAAATTTATAATTTTATGTAAAATTTACAATTTTATGTAAAATTAACAATTTTATGTAAAATTTATAATTTTATGTGAAATTTAAAATTTTATGCAAAATTTACAATTTCATGTAAAATTTACAATTTTATGTAAAATTTAAAATTTTATGTAAAATTAACAGTTTAATGTAAAATTTACAATTTTATGTAAAATTTACAATTTTATGTAAAATTTACAATTTTATGTAAAATTTACAATTTTATGTAAAATTTACAATTTTATGTAAAATTTACAATTTTATATAAAATTTAAAATTTTTATGTAAAATTTACAATTTTTATGTAAAATGTACAATTTTATGTAAAATTTAAAATTTTATGTAAAATTTACAATTTTATGTAAAATTTACAATTTTATGTAAAATTTACAATTTTATGTAAAATTTACAATTTTATGTAAAATTTACAATTTTATGTAAAATTTACAATTTTATGTAAAATTTACAATTTTATGTAAAATTTACAATTTTTATGTAAAATTTACAATTTTATGGAAAATTTACAATTTTATGGAAAATTTAAAATTTTATGTAAAATTTACAATTTTATGTAAAATTTACAATTTTATGTAAAATTTACAATTTTATGTAAAATTTACAATTTTATGTAAAATTTACAATTTTATGTAAAATTTACAATTTTGCGTAAAATTTACAATTTTATGTAAAATTTACATTTTTATGTAAAATTTACAATTTTATTTCGCGATTTAAGGAATAATCTTCTATCGGATTAAATATCGATGATTTTCCTCTATTCTTTAACTTATATTTTCCAAAAACTATACACACACATGATCCAGTTACATAGTTTTTAGATTTATGTCATAAACTTTTCAATGTATTTTTTTGCGAATAAAATCTAGAAAAAGAGTCCCACACACACACACTCACATAAAACATAAAACATAAAACAGTTATCATGTTAATATTTTATAGTTATTTTATTATGTTTCTCTTTATTTTTGATTCCGTGTACTCGATATATAAAACTTTTTTTCTGTGATAAATAAATATTTTGAAAATCAGAACACATATTTTGTTAGTTTTTTATGTGTATGTGTGTATTTGTTTTTCGCATCATATGTGATTGCAGCATTGTGTTTATACATGTAGGTTTGTGTATGTGGGGAATGAAATATAATATTTTGATAAAATTTATGTTACTGTGTTACTCAAAGGTATGCGGAAGGTTTAAATTGGCCTTTAAAAGTGCTAATTAAGGGCATTTTTTGAAAGTAGTCTGACATTGCTTCGCCATTTTAGTAATTGTTGTGCTAAGAACTCTTGTATTTCCTGTTTCTCTTTTGAGAATTTTTTCTTAAAGACTAAAAATACAACTCTACATTTGACATTTCAAGAAAAACTAAATGAATTTTGAACTCTCGAGAAACCTTGTTTCTTCAAAACCCCTATTGGAACCTGGTTTTTAACATTTTTGGATATTGTTTGATGCTGGTGTATGAAGAAGAAATAGAAATAGCAAAGCAGTAAGTTTAGCTCTGTGTTCGGATTGTTTGGTACCAGGTTTAATAACATACAAGTCTTACAAATTTCATGACAAAAACGCAGCTAAAAATTAACACGGATCACGGAAATTGAAGTCAGGTCAAAAAATGTATGTTGTTCATTCTCTAGGGAAGTTTGAAAAAAAGTTTTTGACCTAAAAGCAGTTAAAGTTGTTGAATAAGATCTTGATATAACAGGCGGTATGTAGTTCCGGCAAAAAAGTCAATCATTTACATAAAGTAAAAAAGGCTGTTTCCATTCATAAGATATCGAAATAAGTTCACTTATTTTTTGTCCACTTTTGACATCCTCTCACTATGGTAAATTGGCCAGATCTAAGGCCAATGGAGAGATATTGCCCTTTTATTAAAATCGAATTGAAGAGCAGAAAAAAGATGTAAAAAAGTGTGGAGCTGGACTACCGGTTTGAACAAAGTTATAAAAAGCACTATAAAAGCATTAATGGAGGGATGTCAAAATTTCATCACCAGTAACTACAACTATAAAAATATTTCTTTTTTAATTTTAATAAAAATGTCAATTTGATTTTAAATTTAAAAAAATGTCAATTAAAAAACGAAATTTCCGATATAACTCCTTGAACTTAATTAAGTCCACATCATATGTTTTTCTATTAATTTGAACCTTTTTTAAAATGTTTTTTGAAAATATTAATTGAAAATTTTACAATTTCACAATTGTATAACAACAACTATAAAAACAATTATGATGAAAGAAACTTAAATTAAAACCCAACAAAATCCTGATTCATTACAAGTCCTTTTTCCAGTTTTAGTTTTTATAGTTTTCAATAAAGTTTCGACAATATTTATGGCAAACAACTGGAAATTTTAGTTAACTAAAAGAACAACAAAAACATAATAAAATTGAAAAATATGTTAACATGGTTAAAACTCTCTCCCATTCTCTCTCTCTCTTTCTCTTTTGTAGAGAATACAAATTTAAGAATTCCAGTTTCTAACAGAATTCCCTTTTTGTTATTCTGTTGTAATTTTTATGAAAAGGAAATTTTTAAAGAATTTTTGTTTTTGTTAAAACAAAAAACTACTAAATTCTAAAGTACTTTTTTTTAAATGCACATACACATTTATATTAACATGTATGTATGTATGTATGTATGTATGTATGTATGTATGTATGTATGTATGTATGTATGTATGTATGTATTAATGTATGTATGTATGTATGTATGTATGTATGTATGTATGTATGTATGTATGTATGTATATATGTGTCAGTAAAATGAACAATAAAATAATATTTTCATATTTCAAAAATTTTACCTCCTAAAAGTTGATTCACATTTGAGATGTCAACTACAAATGTCAGATAAGAGAAATTTGACATTGACATTTTGGGAAAATATAGATCATAATTTGTTTTTGTAGGGTGAATTTTTATTAGAAAAATGTATGTCAATTCTAATGTTACTGGCAACAAGATATAAAATAAAGTTGTTGATTTAACATGTGACCTAAATAGAGGAGAATTAAAGAAATACAACAAAATATTAATTTTGTTAAAACATTACGTGAAGATTAAATAAAACGAAATCTCAGAATTAAAGTCAAAAAAAGGGATTTAAAAAATTTGGCAATCAATGACAAATTATTATATTCTGAAGAAAAGTTCCGCAAATTTTTATTGTCTTATTTCTCTTTTAATATTCCAAATTATATATCGGTTTGCGAACCCCTTTTCCATATATTTTTTTAATATTTTGTTGATATCAGTACACTAAAGCACAGTGGTTCCAAACAATCTTTTGAATGGTTTACTTTGGTTGGCCCCCTTCAGACCAGTTGGAATACTGCAGAATCTTTAAATTAACTTCAAAAAGCCTCAGCTATGAACGTGTTAAATTTTATTAAGAATTTTCCAACGGTTTAGAATTTAGTCCACAAAAACTTCTTGGAATCATAGTACATAGCGTATAAGCATTATTTATTAATTAAATATCACTCATACGCTCTTTGTTATAGTTTTATCTCGGGAGAAATTGAAAAATAAAAATAAATAAATAATTGTTCCCTAAGTTTTAAACTTTAAGAGATACATTGTCGTATATAATGAACGAATTTCAGACGAATGTTAAATAACTTATCATATCCAAGATCTTCAACTTTGAAAAGGCACCCTCTTTCTTACGGACCATCTGCTTGACTGTAATTCTCCTAATAAAGTCAGGAACACCTCAGCTATAAACAGATTAAACGATTCAGAAATAATTCCACAAAAACTTTATGGAATGATTTTTTATTGTTAATTAAATATCACTCATACGCTCTATGTTATACTTATCTGTGGGAAGAAATTTTAATGATAAAAGTAAATTTTTTCGTTTGAAAATAACTCCTTGATATTTGAACGGTTGAAGAACGGTCTAAAATAAATTTATTGTTGCCTTATTTTGAAAAAAATCAACAAATCGAGATGACCTTGACCCACAACTCCACCGAAAAGTGGAGTGGTGTAATTCCCCAAAGCATCTCAGAAACTCTACAACTACAAACATGTTAAATTTTATTCTAATATTTCCAAAAAAAACTTTTTGGAATCACTGTACAGCGTATGAGCATTATTTATTAATTAAATATCACTCATACGCTGTGTGGAGTAGTTTTCTCTAGAGAGTAATTTTAATGAAAAATTGATAAGAATTTTATGGCATAAATTTATTAAATTTATCTAAACTTATGACTTTTATTGTTTGCAATTGTAAATAATGAATTGAAATTTTATAAGGAGTGAGACCAAACAAATTTTCAACAAAAGTCCGGCCTTTGAAATTAAAAAAAAAATCTTTTCAATAACCGCTTTAACATTTTTTAAGCTCATTGTTCGATTTAGAATTACTTTCTGAGTCAATTTAGCGATGTCCTTGTCTTCTCCAAAATAATGTGAGAAATGTGTGTTTTGTCCTTTTTTTTAAAACTTAAAAATTAAATTTGATTTCGATTTTCATTCAAAATTTACCATAATTTTGTACAATAAATTCCTTTTAGCGAGTGTCAGTTATAATTTGGTGCAAGTGAATATTATTTTTAATAATTAATGCTAAAAAAATAACAACCGAATGCATTAATGGCAGTTACTAACTAATTTAGGGTGTTCCGTAAATAGTAATAATCACATTAAAAATAGTTTAGGGTGGACCATTAAACTTATTTTTTTTATAAAAAATTTATTTTTTAATTTTCAGTGAAAAGTGAATTTAAAAAAAAAACTTAAAAAAATAAATTTGTAAAATTTTTTTAAAGTAATTTTTTTTAGAAAATTTTCTACAAAAAGTGGATTTTTTGAAAAATTTCTATAAAAGATAAATTTTTTGAACATTTTCAATAAAAAGTACATTTTTAAAAAGAATTTGTAGAGTAAGTAAAATTTTTTAAAAATTTCTTACAAAAGAGTTAATTTTTTGAAAATGTCTTAAAAGCAATTTTGTTGAAAAATTTTTTAACAAGAGTAAATTTTTTGTAAAAAGTAAATTTTTAAAAAATTTTTTGTCAAAAGGTTATAAAAGCAAAGTTGAAAAAATTTTCGATCAAAAGTAAATTTAAAAAAATCCTATAAAAGCAAATTAAAAAAATCCAAAAAAGTAAATTTTTAAAAATTTTGCTTTAAAAAATAAATTTTAAAAAAATCCTAAAAAAGAGTAAATAAAAAATCTTATAAAAGGTAAATTAAACAAAATTTCCTATAAAAAAGTTTTAAAAAAATTTCTATAAGAAAAAATTTTCACAAAATTTCCCATAAGAAGAAAATTTTTATTTTTTAAAATTTTCTTTAAAAAATAAATTTTTATAAATAAAAAGTAAATTTTTAAAAAATGTTCTGTAAATAATAATTTTTCAGAAAATTTAAAAAATTCCTCATAAAACGAAATTTTTTCAAAACAAATAAAATTTTGAGAAAATTTTCCTTAAAGATAAAATTTTGAGATAATTTCCTTTGAATAGAAATTTTTGAGGAAATTTACTTTGAAGATAAAATTTTGAGGAAATTTACTTTGAAGATAAAATTTTGAGAAAATTTCCTTTGAATAGAAAATTTTGAGAAAATTTCCTTTGAATAGAAAATTTTGAGGAAATTTACTTTGAAGATAAAATTTTGAGAAAATTTCCTTTGAATAGAAAATTTTGAGAAAATTTCCTTTGAATAGAAAATTTTGAGAAAATTTACTTTGAATAGAAAATTTTGGGAAAATTTCCTTTAAATAGAAAATTTTGGGAAAATTTCCTTTGAATAGAAAATTTTGGGAAAATTTCCTTTAAATAGAAAATTTTGGAAAAATTTCCCTTGGAATAGAAAATTTTGAGAAATTTGCTTTGAATAAAAAATTTCTTTAAATATAAAATTTTGAGAAAATTTCCTTTGAATAGAAAATGTTTAATAAATTTCCTTTAAAGATAAAATTTTGAGAAAATTTCCTTTGAATAGAAAATTTTGAGAAATTTACTTTGAATAGAAAATTTTTACAAAATTTACTTTGAATAGAAAAATTTGAGAAAATTTCCTATGAAGATAAAATTTTGAAAAAATTTCCTATGAAGATAAAATTTTGAGAAAATTTCCTTTGAATAGAAAATTTTGAATAAATTTTCTTTGAATAGAAAATTTTGAGAAATTTGCTTTGAATAGAAAATTTCCTTTAAAGATAAAATTTTGAGAAATTTTTCCTTTAAAGATAAAATTGTGAGAAAATTTTCCTTGAATAGAAAATTTTCAGAAAATTTCTTATGAGTCTAAAAATTTTGATAAAAATTCTTATAAATTGAACGTTTTGAGAAAAATTCTTAAAAATCGTAAATTTTCAGAAAATTTCCTATAAATTAAAAATTTAGTGAAAACTTTCTATAACCGAAAATTTAAAAGAAAATTCCTATAAATTGTTAATTTTCATAAAATTTCCTATAAATCGTAAATTTCTGGAAAATTTCCCATTATTAAATTCTCGTTGGAAATTTTCACTTAAAATTTCCCTGTTAATTTAAAAAACTTTTAAAATATTCTTTATTGCTTTACTTCTGCCTTCATTATTTGTTCAACAAAAAAAAACCCTCCCAAAAAACGAGTTAAAAGCTTTAAATAATAAAAAAAAATATAAAGTGGGTCACACCATAAGTGAGTAAATAACCAGTTGACGAATTAATATAAAAAATTAAAAAAGGCATAAAAATGCACTTATATTTGATGCCATTTTTAATATCAATTTACTTCTCATATATAAGTGATGCAGCTTTTTTTGCAGTAAATAAAGAAAAAAATAATGAAAATAAAAATAAAATAAAATTCTTCTATTTTCATTAAAAATGAGATACATAACAGTTTTTTGGGAGGAATAAATCAAACCGACTACCAGTACGTAAAAAATACATTTAAGTTAAAAAAAACTTTAATTGATTTAAAAAAATAAGGCTTGTACAATTTAAGTTACTTTCTCCAAAACAAATACATACATATATATATGTGCATATGTGTATAGGAGTATATGTTGTTGTAGTTGTTATGTCATTGTGGTTGTTATAAAAAAAGAAATAAAAATAGAAATAAAACCTGCTGCAAAGCTTTTTCTTCATAGTTGATTGCTTCTATTTCCGGGCATTTCCGGTGTTGTTTTTTATAAAATTGAAAAAAAAGAGAGAAAGAAAGAATGAGGTTTTGTTTAATTGAGGTTAGTGTATATAAAACCAAAATATACAATAGTTATACCCTACACCAACCACCTTTGGTATTGGGGTATTATGCGTTTATGCAAAAATTGTAACGGGCATAAAAAGTTGTGCTTCTACCACTTTTAAGTCCGAGTCGATTAAACAAGGTCCATCCATCTGACTGACTGTCCGTTTAAAAATTGTGGACAGAATGCAGGATGCAATTTTAAAGATATTGAAATGAAATTTATGTCCCAAGGACGATGTCTATTGAAATTGGTGATGACGGGTCCATCTAGCTCTCATACAAATGGGGATTTAAGTTCACAAAAGTTCTAAATATAAAGCATTTTACTGCAATTCGTCTCAAATTAGTCTTATAATATTCGAAAATGATGTGCCAAATTATAAAAAGTTCGGTTCATTATTTCTCATAGGTCCCATACAACTCTCCTTCCAAATAACACTATGCAGGGCTTAGGTCTCACATATACGTTGTGTATTGTAATAAGAATTGGTCAAATCAAGACAAATATAATCAAAAATCGATTTGCGAAATTCTACGAGGGTGGGTCCATAATTTCTTCTAGCAACCATTTAATGCTCACAGCAATACATTAGTCTAACATGGATGTTATTAAATTAGATTGGTAAAAATTAGTTTTATACGAGGGTGGTTCAATAACTTTTGATAGCTGAAACTTGTAACCAACAACATGGTGTGGGGTATTAAAAAGTCGGGCTTGATCGACTATAATTTCTTACTTGTTTTTTATTATGGTCTTTCATAAAATCCAGTATTATAGTTTTATTCTCTTCTATACAAATTTCTCTATTATTTGTTCTTTTTTTAAGTTTTTTTTTACTCTCTAGAGTTTATTATTATTTTTTGTTTTGTTTATTTACTTAACATGTTTTATTATTGTTTCCTCTTTATTTTATTTTTATTTTCATTTTTTTGAGGTTTTCTGAATGTAAGAATTGATCAATTTTTAGTAGTTGTTGTTTATTTGGAGTTTATTTTTACATGTATTTGTTGTGTATAAAACATAAGAGATGATTTTGAATGGTTTTCTCTGTTAAAGACTTTTATGGAGAGATTTTATTTTATATTTATTAATTTTAATTTATTTTATTTATTTTTAATATTTAAAAAAAATTTGTACCGCAATCAGATTTTCTTCAAATAATTTCGTAATAACTTTTGAATCACTGAAGATACTTTAATTAAATTTGAAATGGTTATAGTTAAAGTATTTTGGAGCTTATCTGTTGCTCTACTAACTCCCTAGTGGTCAGGGGTAATAACCTTCCAGATGATTAACACTTGTAAGTCTCTATATCAAATATTTTAACGTGTGTATGTTATCTCTTATAGTTTCGGAAATATTTAAGTTGAAATATTAATTAGCCTTGTACCGTCTTATATTCTTGATCTTTACCGGTTCAAAGTGGATGGTAGAAAAATCGAAAGAAAAAAGAAGCCGATTCCTTTAAAAATTCTAGAAAATATCGCTCTAAAAATTTTATTGCTTTTTGAATTGAACTTCATTTGGAAAAATGGCGTTAGTTTTGATTTCTTTTAAGAAATTTAATTTTTGTTTGATCTCAATAGCATTTTTAACATTTTTTAAATAGAACTTAGCAAAAGCTTAAGCTTAGGGTAAAAGTCTGCCCACAAGTCCTATCAAAAAATTTCAAGTTTTGCAAGCTGAAATCAGTTTTAAGTTTTCCTGATGATATACATTGATTCATATTCCTATAAACGCATTTAATTTTTCACTATTATACCCACCGCCAACACGAGTGGTGAAGAGGACCTCTATCTAAAATCATCTAAGACCCCTAGCAATGTCGTCGTCTGTCTGTCTGTTGTTGGCTCTCACAATTCGCACAATAATTTATAAAATTTTCCTGAGTATTTGTTATTGTTTGAGGTTTAAAATATTAAAATCGGTTTTGTATATTAAAAGTTATAAACCGATATCTACGGCAGCCTCTCAATTCAAAAGAAGATCATCCGTAGAATTTTTAATTATAAATTGATAAATTGGAATGCAATTTTGTCGTAACATTAAGTTGTATGTACCAAATTACTGTTCCGAAAATTATCAAATCGGTTTAATAGTTTATAGCCAAAAATATGACTTATTTTATGATTCATTTAGTACCCTTTTGTGTTTGTACGTAAACTGTATGTACGAAACACAATGTATTTATTCTGAATTTTCAAAACCCTCCACCATAAATGCGTTTAAGAGATTCGGCATAGCTGAATATGTCTTTTTTTGTTGTCATCAAAAAGAATAAATTTAACAATCAGAGCTAAAACATGCTCTTCTCCCTTTTTGGAGATGAAGAGATGGATGAAAATTGCATATTTCAACAAGATAATGTTGCGTTACATGTTTCAAAGCAGCCAAAATAATGATTGAACGAACACAGCATACATCTGTAGGACTGGTCGAGGTTTTAATCGTAATGGATATCTTGTGAGGTTATACGGCCCGTAAAGTTTCTTCAAATAATAACCAAAAAATAACGGCGATAAAGGAAATTGATTCCAATCTTTAGGAAATTGATTCCAAGGTTTATGGTATAAAATTATTAAAACAATAAAACGATTTCAACAAAATTGTATTGTGAAAATATCTATTAAGATAAATATAAGCCAAAGCCGCTGTACGAAATTAAATGATGGTCAGTCTATAACATTTTCTAACTTTCCTATAACCCTCCACAAATAATGCAGTTAAACCGCATACATTTCACATAAATGTGAGTATCATAATAATCTATTGCACACATAAACATAAATAAGAAATGCATATTATACGAGGGTCATTTACACACTTTTCGTAACTATCATTTACAAACAACAATGTGGTGTACGGTCTTTTATAGTCGGACTTGAAAATGACTTTAAATTAAATATTGTCAACCAAAAATTTTTAGTTGACAATATTTAAAATGAAGTTTTAGTTGATTTAATAAAAATATTATTTTTCCACTAAATATTTTCTTATTTAATTTCTAATTCCTTTAAAAAAAGTTATGTGCATTAATAGAAATATGCACTAGTGTTTAGCATTTTTACTGTTAATTAAACATTTCTTATTTTTAATTTCAAACTCTTTTTGAAATGATTTAAATAGGAAAACGCCTCTTAAAATTAATTAGAAATTTTGTAATTAACATAAGTTCATATTAGTTTAATCCTTTAAATTTTTAATATTTTCAATAAATCTTTTATATTAATATTAATCATACGCTCTAGTTAATAGTAATTAAAAAATCGTTCGTATTCAATGAATATTCATTTAGGGATTCAAACTTTAATCACATTCTCAATTATTCTGCCTAAATGCTTCCGAAAAAAAAAAGAAAATAAATTAAAAACAAAACAAGATTAATTAGACTTCAGACATTTTTCTTGGGAAAATCACTTATTAATAAAAAATTTGCAAAAATATTGAAAATGATTAATCTCTCTTAATCAAAATACGGAGAAAATGTTGTTATGACAAGAGAGTCTGTGAAAAAGATAAAATTAATATGTTTGCAAAATTTATTTCTTCTTAACAGAATTATGGGGTCTGAGAAATCGTAAACATAAACAACGAATGCATGTGTCGCAGCATTATATTGCTGGAATGTGCAATTTTCATCCATTTTTCGTCCATAAAAGGTAGAAGAGCATCTTTCATTAATTCGTTTTAAATTGAAGTCTTAATTTTTGTTGGGACGAAATACATTTTAGATTTGCCAACTGTTGTTCAAACCACGTTTTGATATCCAAAGATCGTTTGATCTCAATTCGTGGCAATAGCATGAGTATAAGCCAGGTTTCCAAACACTATAACTCTATCCTTTTTACAAGAATATCCGCGCCAATTTCACGCCGCTCCAATTTCTCTATTGAAACATTCTTCGTCACAAAAAGTAAATTTGAATCTCTTCTTGATCGGATAAGAAATTCCTTTGGTCACGTTAAAATATTCCACTTAAAATAAGGCAAACAACAGGACTAAGAAAATATCTTGTTTGTATTAAAAGGTACCATTAAGTTGCTTTCCATGCAAAAAAATGCATTTTTACTTTTGGATGAGAATAACAAAGATAAAACAGAAATGGAGAACAAACATTAATCGTATTCTTAGAAATATGCCCTTATCGAATTAGACTCGTTAATATGAGATTTTGTAGTACTTTTTCGACTTTTTACAGGTACTTTTTTATTACCGTCGGTGGTAACGCGTTTGCGCAAATATTTTTAATAGGCAGAGAAAAATAAGGCTACCACTTTTGATCATACCGTTCGACTCAGAATCACTACCTGAGTCGATTTAGCCATGTCCGTCCGGCTGGCTGTCCTTGTGAAGCTTGTACGTAAAGTACAGGTCGCAGTTTTCAATATATATCATCATGGAATTGGCGCATACTATTATTTTGACCCAAGAACGATTCTTACTGAAATTGGTTATGATCGGTTCATTATTTTCTATAGGCCCCATACAATTGACACTTCGGAATTAGTTTTTTAACTAATAAAATTTCTTAATATGAAACGATTTTACACTTTTTTCGACAGTATGTGTTCTGATATCCCAAAACGTTGTGCCAAATTATACGAGGATTGGTCCATTATTTCTAATAGGACCCATAAAACCCTCCTTCCAAATTGAAACGCTTAAATCGCACATATACGTCCACATATATAATATTGTGAAAAAACTGCTGTGGGAAATTATACGCGGGTCGTTACATTATACAGAAAAAAATCCTTTTAAAACTCTTCAATTTCTCTCACTGTTGTGAGAAATTATACGCGGGTCGTTCCATTATCCAGAAAAAAATCCTTTTAAAACTCTTCAATTTCTCACAAATGTTGATGTCATAATAATCTATTACAAGTTTAGTCATGAGAAGGAAAGGCAAATTATACGAGGGCCATTCATAAATATTTCGTAGCCGTCACAGTTAACTGCAGTAGTAAACCATCTGATGAAATTGTATTAAATTCGGTTTAAAGATGTGACAGTAAGAAAGCTTCCAACAGACAGAAAGACGGACATGGCAAAATCGACTCAAATATTCATATGATGTAAACTTAATAGAGTCCTGGAAGACTTCTTCTTGGCGTTACATACAAAATGACAAACTAATAATAAATTCTCTATTACCACTTGTGGTGGTCGTTAAAAACCTCTTGTTAAACTGCCCCCTAAAGGGTTAAAGTTTAATTGAACACACAATTTAATTTCCACCTATTGATTTCCCATTATAATCCCCTCATCCCCTCTTATTATAATCGTCTTAATTATGGAGAAAATATAAAAATTGTGAAGAAAATGTAATTAAATTGAATAATATTTTATTTCTTTTTACTTTGAAAAAAAAATAATAATAAAACCTTCCAGATAATAATGATTACAAATAAAAGAGATAATTATGATGACTAAAAATAAACAAACATTAAGGTTATAACAATTAACAAGTTGAATAAATTTCGGATATTAATACCATAATTTTATTTAAAGAAAAAATGCCACCAAAAATATATGACTCATAATATGAATATAATTTTTGATATTTGACTTTGACACCTGTATAAATGAGGAACCTCCCTAATGTTTATATTATTCTTTAGTAAAATTATATGTTTCAGACACAATTGCAACAGTTGTTGCTCTTTTACTTTGGTGTATATGTAAACACATTTACTTTTGATCTAAATTGCTAAGAGTGAGTGTTTCTCCCTATCGCAACACCTCTCTCACACCCTCCTTCCCTTGCCCCTCTTAAGATTATCAAAATATTTTTGTTAATTTAATGAGGATTTGGCGCCTGTTTTTTTATTATTTATTTAGTTTTTGTACCCTCCACCACCACCAATTGGTGAAGAGGGTGTATAGACTTTGTCATTCCGTGTGTAACGCTAAGTAGAAATCATCTCAGACCCCATAATGTATATATATATATATATATATATATATTTTGCTTCAAATCTAAATCTGATTCGATTTAGCTATGTTCTACTGTCGGTTCGTTTGTCCGTTTGGCTATCGGTCTGTCTGTCTGTTGGTGGCACACTCACATCCACAATAACTGATAGATTTTAATATTATTCAACCAGCAATATTGGTTTAGTATATTAAAAGATATAGACCGATATCTGAAGCAACCTCTAAGTTCAAGCGATTAATTTCCGTAAAATTGTCAATTATAAGTCATTTAATTGAAATGAAATTTTGCCATAATATGTGAAGTTATGTGAACTTCATTACCGGTCCAAAAACTATCAAAATCGGTTCAATAGAAAAAAAGAGTTAAAGCCAAAAATATAACTAATTTTATGACTTATAAAGTGTTTCTGTGTTATATTTACGAAAACGTTTATATAATTAATGTGCTTGTGAGTGTATAAGAATTTGTGGTGCAGGGTATTGAAGATTCGGCATAGCCCAATATAGCAATCGTGCTTATTTCCACTTTTTCTCTTTAGTTTTCATGTAAATTGTTGTTTGTATATTTTGTAACACTTAAACAAGCTTCTTATAATCTGGTATTGGTTTAGGGCAAAGGGGGTTGTATTTTCATCATTAGTTTTAACTTCTTCCTGGGGAAACTCATTCCACTTGATGGGAATTAAATACGTTTTTAATTATTTGTTGTTTATCGAAAAATGATATCTTAATACGATTATTGGTTTTATTTTAGAATTAAGAAAATCTTCAAATAATAATTTTCTTTGAGTTTTTTGAAGAGGAAAATTTAAATTCTTTACGTTTATAAGTTTTTCAATTAATAATTAATTTAGTCTTAAGAAATAAAAAATAATAACTCATCATTTGAACATTATAGATACTAAAATTTCTTAATATTTCAAAAGCAGTCAAAATGACTGTATTGCTACAAAACCAGAAATATATAATAAATAAAGTTTTAAGTTTAAATTAAAACTCTACACAATTTATATACCAAAGAGATGTAATATTTACCCATTTGTACAAGTATTTGTACAGTTTATATTAAAATGGTATAATCCCAACCTCAAAATACACCCATAGAGTCAAAATCATATTTTGAGTTCATTTAATGATGTCTGTCCATCCGTCTGTTCATTTAACATTGCACATTGTTTCCAAAACTATTCCATCATTAGAGTTGTTTTAATAAAATATCGCATGGTTAAAGCTGAGTCGCCTTCAAATCGTTTTGTAGGAGTACAGACCTATAGCGGGTCAAGGGCGTAGACTACCACGGGTATGTTTTTGTCAAAGATTAATATATGAAGTCAGACAAAATAAATTTTTGTAAATATTCAACAAGATGTTATAGTGCATAGAAAAAGTAATGTTACCCTCACTATCAACAATCCTTTACATCCTACAAAAACTTGGCAAACTTTCAAAATTCTGCCATCAAACTGTTTCCAATGTTATAAAACAGTTACGGGAAATGTCTGTTATTGGCGAAAAGCATCTTCGAAAGAGCTTCCAACAGATGCGGTAGGAAGAAGCCCGACCAAAAAGTTTTCTAAAAAAATACTAACATTAAGGAATACTTACAGCTCCGTCCATTCACAAGACCTCATAACGAGTCCACTTATTTTTTGGCCTGTCTTGTCATACTGCCCTTGAGAGGTACATGAACAATAATGTGGTCTCTGTACCAAGAGTGACAAATATTTTAAACTGTCCGGCGATATGGCCAGCTGGGTGATATTGGGCTCTTGTTGAAAAAGAATTTAAGAGCACGAAAAAGTGGTTGAGATCTACAAGGATATAAAAGTAATAGAGAAGAAATTAAAGGCGTTTATAGGAATATGCATCAGTGTAAATTTTATCTTGTTCAACTTTGTCACTTCCACATCACTTAATATAAATTTTATGATTTTTGTATTCACTAAATTTTGAACATAAAATTTTAAATGGAAGTTAAAGTGATTTTTTTTCGTTTCATAAATTTCCTTTCGTTAAACCCGAAGTACTTATTTGATAATCCTTTAAAAGAAACTTATGAATAAACTAAATATTTTATATAAATATTTATTTTCTTCATTTAATCATTCTGTAAAATTATAAATATTACACGGAAATATTTGTTTAACACTCATACCATCACCAAACATTAATTTCCTTTTCTTCCTGCCCCCTTCCACCACCACTTAAATACATAAATATTACAACAATAAAACATTGTTGTTAGATTACAAGGAATTATTGAAAAAGAAGAAGAAAGAATGCTTTATTCGGTTATGCCGAATTTTGATTACCTTCCACCGCTAATGTGTGTGTAGTAAATACGTTATGTTTCACACACAAACGTATAGAATAAATAACAGTTTTCAATTAGTTATATTTTTTGGTTATAACCTTTATTCTACTGAACCGATTTTGAACAATTTTGGATTGGTAATGAAGTACATATAATTTAATATTATGACAAAATTTCATTGAACTTAGGCATGACTCAGATATCGATATATATCTTTTAACATATTAAAAAGATTTTGATGGTTCTAAATAAGAAACTTCTCAGGATTATATTAAATATTCAGGCTAAATTTCATTAAGTTCAGTCAATTATTGCGGATGTGAGTGGACCAAAAACAGGCAGAAGGATAGACAGACTTACAGGTAGACGGACAAACAGACAGATGTACAGACAGACAGACAGACAGATATAAATAAATCGAAGTAGATTTTGATTTAACGCAAGAGTATATATACATTGTGAAGTCTCAGATGATTTCTTCTTGCCGTTACATACGGTATGACAAAGTTAATATACCCTCTTCACCACTTGTGGCATTGGAGGGTATAAAAACATATTGAGTTATTAACCGCATGTTGTTTTTTTTCTCCCATTTTTGATTTGAGTTAATACTTTACAAAGGGCTTAAATTTGTGAAGGGGGCAAGGGGGAGAGGAAAACTATAATAAAAAGGTACAACAAGGATAAATTGTATTAATTACGAATGGAAAGAAGAAAAACAACTTAACAAACAAGAATAACAACACAAGAAATTATACATAAACACGAATTGTACATTAGAATTTACATGAAGGAATTTTTATTATATAAAATAAACAAACAAAACACGTACAATATACATACACACACATAAATCTCTCACTCCCACTCACACTCCCATTTTAACAAAATAATGGTTGTTTACCAAAAAATATATATATAAAGTAAATGAAGAAAATATACAACCTAAAAGTATGCAACACATAAAGCATAAGAATTTAGTTATTTACATATTTAAGTGTTTTCTTTTGAGAGAGAGAAGGAGAACTAAGAATAAACTCTTGCTCTCTTTAAAATGTCTTATACCCATAAAGTATTAGTGGAAAAATATTCATTAACAACAACACTTGTGGTTTAGTTTTTTCGTTTTGTTTGTTTATCATTTTTATATTTTTATTCATGAACAGAATTTTCCTCTCTCGCTCATAGTTTATTTATGAGTGTGTATGTGTTTTCATTGTAAACAGCAACAAGTAAAAATGTTGTATTTCCTGTGTTCTTTTTTTATAAATCAAACTGATAGTTTTCCTGTTTCAGTTTTCATTATTTTAAAGGAGTGAGACTAGAAAAATTTTTACGTTTTCCCTAAAAACTTTTGGGCAGAAGGAAAAACATATTCACAGGCAAATACACTGATGCATATTCTTATGTACGCACGTAACTTTTTTTTAAGAATTATAAAAAATTAATTCATATTTAATGGTCAAAAAATATTTTAATTGTATTTAATTTAATTTAATTCAATTTAATTTAATTTAACTTAATTAAGTGCAATTTTTATAGGTATTTTTCTATAAACGCACTTTTTTCTATCAGTCTCCAAAGAATTATTAATAAAGGGTGAATAATAATTTTTTATGATACCTTCTTGACGTTACCCCACGGAATGACAAAGTTGCTATACCCTAATCACCACTTGTGGTGAAGGAGGTAATGTTTGCATTAAAAAAATGCCGTTAAGTCGAGCTTCAACTTTATTGTTGTATAAGAACAACAAAGATAAGACAATAATATGTATTTAAATGAATATGCATCAGTGTATATAATTTATGGGTTCTTCATCGCTTAACAAAGTTTCTAATTTTTTTCTATTTAAAATTTGTTTCGCCTTCATTCCTTATAAATATTTCATGTTTATCATAAAAGGTCATATGGGATTTTATAGTTTTATAAAACGTTTATCTAATAGTTTTGCCTTTATGTTGATTAAATTCTATAAATTAATTAAATAAAATTATAGAAAATCTATTTTAGTAAATGTTTTTCAACAAAATATTGCAAAAAGGAAACCTTGAAAAGCAATAGTTTGGAAAATAAAGTGTAAATTAAATTATAAATAAAAAAACAGAATTATGAGCAAAAATTTAAGTTCTTTAATGTCTAGAAGAAAACAAAAACAAGTGAAAATGTAATAGACCATCTAGACCGACAATTTAATACCCTACACTACATTTTTAGTTGTAAATGACAGTTACGAACTTCGTATAATTTGCTTTTCTGATTAAGTGTGAAGTATATTATTTTGATACTTTTGAATAGAAAAATGAAGAACCGACCTCGTATAATTTTAAACATCGCTTTAAGGTCACATTTACCTTAAATTGATTAGTTGTTATTAAAATACTCTCGTATATATGAGATTTTTACCATTCTAAGTGATATTTGGAAGGGAGCTTTTATGGAACCTATGAGAAGTAATAGAACGACCCTCGCATTATTTGATACATCAATTTAGAATACCATAAGAATTATTATTTTTTAATTTGGTTGATATCGCTTTATATTTAGAACTTTAATGTCTTTACTTGTACTTAATTTCGTTTAAATAGCTAAATCCCCTTTTCGGAAGGTCACTTGTATGGGAGCTATCTGAAATATTAGACCGAATATGACCAATTTCAATAGATTTTGTCCTTGGACCAAAAAATTAAGATATACAATTTTGTCAATATGTCTCAAGGATTGCGATCTATAGAGTGTTTATAATGTTTACATGGACAGACAGCCGGACAGAGGGATAGACATCATTAAATTAACCAAGAAAGTAATACATAGTCGAATGGTATACTTAAATATGGGTGTTACACCATAATCTCTTTATGATAATACCTCAACTATCTATACCCTATATTCGGTCCAGTATTTTAGGAACCTCCCATACAAATGTTCCTCCCTGTTCTTAGTAAATATAAAGCAATTTAAACGAAATTTAGTACAAGTACGTCTAATGATATTCTAAAACAATGCGCTAAAATATGCGATACAAGATCGTTTTTTATTTCTCATATTTCCCAAAAAAAATCCCTTTTCCAAATATCACTTTTATGGGCAAAAATCTCACATATTCATTGATTATGTAATTTTAATTGGTCAAATTAAGATAAATGTAAGCAAAAACCGTTATGCAAAATTATACGAGGGTCAGTCCATAATTTCTTGTAGCTCCCAGAAAAAAAATAATTTTAAAACTCATAAATTTAACTTGGATGTCAGCGCACTTAAGAATAATAAAAAAAAATGAAATCATACGAGGGTAGTTCGAAAATGTTTCACAATTAAAACTTTTAACCAAAAATATGGTATAGGATGTATAACAGTCGGGCTTGACTGATTAAACATTCTTACTGGTTTCTTTTTTTTTTTTTTTTGGTATAATTTTGTATCAGACAGCCAGACTGTCTTAATTCTCTGATTATAACAGATTTATTTATATTTTTGATAAAAAAAATATTGTAAACAACATTAAATTTCAATGTAATTTTTCACTCACAATTTATGTCAGACATATTAAAGACCACATTTTTTAATAAAAGAGAGAAATAACAAAAATTTCAATATAAAATATTATAAAGAATTTTTTTATTCTTAAAAAGATGTTTGAATGCTATAATCGGCTATGTCGACTCTTTAATACCCTTCATATGTACATACTGACACATACACTTTCTAGATGTATAAAATATCTAAAAGTTTTTCTTAAACATAATACAGGATCATTTATTGAGTCATAAAATTAATTATGTGTTCGGATATAACTTTTTTCTACTGAACCGATTTTGATCATTTTTGGAATGGTACAACAATTTTTCATTCTAATTGGTCGACTGATAATTGAACATTTTACAAGTGTTCTTCTCTTGAATTAAAGGAAGCCTCAGTAATCGGTCTATATCACTAAATTAACTAAACCGATTTTGCTGGTTTTAAATATAACTCCTTTTAGGATAATAGGAAATATTCAGCCTGGATATCATTGAGCTCTTGAGTACCAACAACAGACGGACAGATAGATGGTCATTGTTAAAGTGACTCAAATTTCCTTTGATGGAAAACTCATATACATTATGAAATAGTTCGTTCTTAGTGTTACCCACGGAATGACAAAGTCTATAAACCCTCATCACCAATTGTTTTGGTGGAGGGTATAAAAATATAATAAATTTTCTACAAAGTTATTTATTCTTTCCTTAGAAAGAATAAATTCCAGAAATCTCCATTTTAGAGAGAAAAAAATTTTAATAATTTATGCCACTTTAATTAAAAGTTATAAATAACTTAATTTAATGAAGATTTAATTGCGTTTTAAATAAAATTCACAGTGACCTTTATATCTTTAAGTTTTTTTTCATACACAATGACCCCTACAAATGAACTTTAACCTCAGTGTATAAGTTTTAATACTAAAAACAAAAGTCAAAGTTCAAAAGCTCATAAGAGATTTTAATAAAATTAAAAATTTCGATATCTTTTGTATTAAATAGAAATAAAATGTCATTTTGAATTTAGTTTTTTTGCATAAATAAAATTTTACATTCTTATACCCTACACCATCGCAGGTAGTGGGGATATTATGCGTTTGTGCTGATGTTTGTAACATTCAGAAAAAATTGTTGAAGCACCCATTTTTAAGTACACCGTTCGATTCAGAATCACTTTCTTAGTTTATTTAACTATGTCCGTCTTTCTGTCTGTCTGGCTGTGATCACCCTACAAGTCGCAATGTTCGTTATTTTTTTATGATGCTCCATTTTAAGGTTGGTCACATTCGGTTCAATATTTTAGATTGCTCCCATACAAATGTCCTCCCCGAATGGAAAATTATACGAGGGCCGGTCGAAATATTTAATCGTCCCAAAGTTACAGAATTATTAAAAAAACATTTTGGCACCACTGTGCATCATTTATGCAATTTGGTGGCCATTTTATTAGTACATCTTACGTGTACTAAAATTATCTCTTATTTTGTTAATCACTGTAATTAACTGGGCCACTGACACCTCACGGTTAAATTCGCCTTGATTTCCTATTAAATTATAAACATCTGTGTTCAATTACAGTGTTGACAACTTTTATATTTTTTTAACTAAATAATTTTTAATAAAAAAAATCATTAAATGAAACTGAATTATCTTTAATTTAGTTTTCCATGATAACAAAAACTGATTATCTCTATATTTACAATATCATGCATTTAATAATTATAACACTAATACATATAACATAATTTGTGTCTATTAAAATCTCTTCAATCTTAATTATCCTTTCAAAATTCAATAATCAATAAAAAGTCCTTAATCCATTAAAGGTAAAAAAGCATTAATTGGTTTGCCATCATACTCATCCCATAAGCGATAAATCTTGTCAATTAATGTTAAAAACATGTCATACTAATACATACACACAAAATTCTTTTTATTGAATTAATTTTCTCTTTTGACTTTCTAAAATCAACATAACAAAATTTTATAAATTTCATTAGATCCCTGACCTGCGTGGTCTCGATTTGCGTCGCTTATTGAGACATGAAAGAAATCGATTTGCGTCGCTGCAATTTAAAGTTGCCTCCATCCGATTTGCGTAATTTTGATCCAGATTTGGAGCTCTGGTGATTTGCAAATGTTCAATTGACATTTTCTCTTAAACTGATATAAAATTTTGGGTTTTTGTTATAGGGGAAGGTTTCCCTGAAGGCAGTAAAATATGTACATTTTATTAAGTAAAAGTGCCTTAAATTATTCCCTTTTCATTAATGACCTGCTGCTTCTACATGGAAATTTATTTAAATTAATGTGAAAACTAATTTATTAACCTTAATTTATTATCCATCCCGTTTTAACATTATTGTCACTTTACACATATGAGTAAATATTGCTTTCCTTTCTTTTGTCCTTTTAAAAACGTTTTAATGTCAATTTGTTATTTATTTATTTTGATTAAAAATAAATTAGACTTTAATTATTGCAAACAATATTAAATCTTGATTTATTTTTGAAATGCTGGTCAAAAGGTCAAAGACATATTTTTATATGAAGGTCACATCAGATAAGAGAAATGGAAAATTTATAGCAACATTAAGGGAGAAAATAATAAGGATAGAATCAACAATCATTAAAACCATAAAAGAAGAATAATTTACGACACTTTTCAATTAAAAGAAAATTAAGGGAAAATTTTCTATATAAAAAATTTAAAAGAAATTTTTCTATTAAAAGAAAATTTAAGACAAAAACAATTCTATGAAAAGAATTCTTAAAAGGGTTTAATGAAAATTTTCTTTTGTTTTTTATTTTTCTGTAATCATTATTTTTTAAATCATTCTCTTACATATTTTGGAAAATTTTCTCTTAAATAATATTATGAAAATTTTTTCTTAAAAAATTTTATGAAAATTTACTCTTAAAAAACTTTATGAAAATTTTCTCTTAAAAAAATTTATGAAAATTTTCTCTTAAAAAATTTTATGAAAATTTTCTCTTAAAAAATTTTATAAAAATTTTCTCTTAAACAATTTTATGAAAATTTTCTCTTAAAAAATTTTATGAAAATTTTTAAAAAAGTTGTATGAAAATGTTCTCTTAAAAAATTTTGCGAAAATTTTCTCTTAAAAAATTGTATGAAAATTTTCTCTTAAAAAATTGTATGAAAATTTTCTCTTAAAAAATTGTATGAAAATTTTCTCTTAAAAAATTGTATGAAAATTTTCTCTTAAAAAATTTTGCGAAAATTTTCTCTTAAAAAATTGTATGAAAATTTTCTCTTAAAAAATTGTATGAAAATTTTCTCTTAAAAATTTTTATGAAAATTTTCTCTTAAAAATTTTTATGAAAATTTTCTCTTAAAAAATTTTATAAAAATTTTCTCTTAAAAAATTTTTATGAAAATTTTCTCTTAAAAAATTTTATGAAAATTTTCTCTTAAAAAATTTTATGAATTGTTTTTTTTTTAATTTTACGAAAAATTTTTAATTAAAAAATTTTATGAAAATTTTTCTTTGAAAAAAATTTTATTAAATTTTTTGTTTTAAAAATTTTATTAATTTTTTTTTTTTTTTAATTTTCATAAAATTTGTTTTTTAAAAAAATATTGTGTAAATTTCTGTTTCTTGAAAAATGTATAAAATTTTTTCGAAAATCAATAAAAATTTCTCATTTCTTTAAAAAATTGCTGAAATATTAATTCAAAAAAAATATTTTAAAAATTAAAAATACGAAAATTGTCGTTCAAGGAAATGTTATGAACACTTTTTACCTAAAAATTTTCTCTACAAATTATTTTTAAAAAAAATTATGAGATTTTTTTTTTAAATTAAAAATTTATGAGTTTTCTTTTAAACAAAGAATTGTTCTAAAAATTATTTATGAATAATTTTTTGTAAAGAGATTTTGTTTCAAATTTTGTGGAAGTTTTCTAAAAAAAATAGATTCAAAGGAGCCAAAGGTTAATTGTGGTATTATTTAATTTTAGTCCCCAAGATAAAATTTTCCTAATACTTTTAAAACTTTCTTTTTCAGGACCAACATATAACAGCTTTAAAAGTTTAATAAACAAAAAAATATATAAATAATAATAAAATTTAATTAACCAAAGTTTAAGTAAAATAACAGAAAAATCATCCAAATCGGAGGACCAAAAAAATATAACCTAAAATATTTTATTATTTAATAAAATAAAATTAAAATTCATTTGTAAATATTAAAAAAACATTATAATTAATCCTAAAATCTCGACTGGTATTAAATATAAAACATAAAACTAAAATCCTGTTAAAAATTCCTCTCAGAAAGAAAAATATGCAACTAAGGAACCACTTTTTTTTAAACTGAAACTTAAAATTATAGGACCATTTAAAATTTTAATGCTAAAATAAAATATAAAATATAAAAATTTCTAGTGATAAAGAAAAATAATTTATTTTTTATTTATTAAATAAAAACTAAAACTAATGTAAATATATTATTATATTTTTTAATAAAAAAGACATTAAAATTATTAACAAAATTATATAAAAACAATTTTAATGCATTTGGTAAACAGGCTTTAAACGATAGAAAACTAAGTGACCAATTTAAATCATTATTGACATGATGAACTAGAATTAATTTTATAAATAAATTATTAGAAAAAATTAATTAATTATAATTAGTGATAGTAAAATAATTTAAAAAATATAATATAATAAAATATAAAATTTTAACTATTTAAAAACCTATAAATAAATTAATAATAATAATTTAGAAAATAATTATAAAATTAAAGTGTTTTAACCTAAAAAGGTAAAAAACATAAAAAAATATTTCAGGTTAATCAAACAAGACAAATTTTCGAAATTTAATGAAAAATTTCTCTGAAAGCATTTTTTAATGAAATCTAATACGTCGTTTAGGGTAATTTTATTATATAAAATTACCCTAAACGACGTTAAATTAAAATTTAAAAATTAAAAAAAAATGTTTTCTTAAAGGAAAATTCTTTTTCTGATTAAATAAAAATTTTCTCTTAAAAAGTTTGCAGGAAATTTTCTCTTATATAACATTTAAATTTTTTATGTAAATATTATGTTATAAAAATATCTCTCAACAAAAAAAACAAAATACAAAAATTTTCTCTTAAAATTTTTTACAAAAATTTTCTCTTAAAATTTTTTTACAAAAATTTTCTCTTAAATTTTTTTTACAAAAATTTTCTCTTAAAATTTTTTTACAAAAATTTTCTCTTAAAAATTTTTTACAAAAATTTTCTCTTTAAAATTTTTTACAAAAATTTTCTCTTAAAATTTTTTACAAAAATTTTCTCTTAAAAATTTTTTACAAAAATTTTCTCCTAAAAATTTTTTACAAAAATCTTCTCTTAAAAATTTTTTACAAAAATGTTCTATTAAAATTTTTTTACAAAAATTTTCCCATAAAATTTTTTTACAAAAATTTTCTCTTAAAAATTTTTTACAAAAATGTTCTCTTAAAATTTTCTCTTAAAGATTTTTTACAAAAATTTTCTTTTAAAGATTTTTTACAAAAATTTTCTCTTAAAGATTTTTTACAAAAATTTTCTTTTAAAGATTTTTTACAAAAATTTTCTCTTAAAGATTTTTTACAAAATTTTTCTTTAAAAGATTTTTTATAAGAATTTTCTTTTAAAAATTTTTTACAAAATTTTTCTCTTAAAAAATTTTAACGAAAATTTTTATGAAAATTTTCTCGTAAAAAATTTTTACGAAAATTTCTTCCTACATAAATTTAATACAAATTTTCTGTTAATGAATCTGTTTGTTTGTTTATTTGGGACTTACAAACAGCTAAACTGCGCACCAATTTTGCTGAAATTTTGACAAAATCGTCACAATATATCCGAAAATAATATGGGCTATACATAATTTTGATAGGACTAGGAGGAGTAGTGTTCCCCTGTACAAAGTAAATATTGATTATCGAATATCTAAAGAATTATAACTGAAAAAGTTCTCAAATTTAGTCCCAATCACTTCGTCAAAAATCTGTTTTAATAGACAAAATGTAAGAAGGACAGGTTCAGAGGAGGCAGTAACCCCCATAAAAAGCAAATATAATAATCTGGATATTTGATGAGAACTATATACGATAATACTGCAATTATAATTTTCAAATTCGGTACAAATCACTTCACAGGACATTGTTTTTGTGGACAAAATGTAGGATATATGGATTAGGGAGAGAGGTAGCCCTTATACGAAGCAGATACTGATTTTCGAATATCTAAAGAAATACTATTGTAAGATTTTTCAGATTTGGCCCCAATTACGTTCTCAAGGAACTGTTAAATTGCATAAAATATAGGAGGGATGGAATGAGGAGGAGAGGATTTTAATTATCGAACACTTTTTCGGGAATTAGATCAAGAGGTACCGCCAAGACAAGGCTAATTTTATTTATCGAATATCGAACAGCTGTAACAGCGGAAGTTTAAAATTTGATCCCATTCTCTAAGACTGGGCAGGGGGAGAGATTCCCTAATATATGTAAAGAACTTTTAAAGCGAGAGTTTTAGAATTAGATCCCATTGACTTTCTCAAGGAATTGATTTCATTTTCAAAATGACGGATTTATAGGATCAGGGTTTATTTTAACTTTAATAAAAATCTTGTTTGTTTAACCTGAACTTATGAATCAGAAAATAAATCCAATTTAATTCAAATTTTAATAAATAAAGTGAAAAGCTAAAAGTCAATTAATAACTTCTAACGAAAATCATTTTAATAAAACACAAAAAAGACTTAAATAAAAAGTCATTGAGATAAAATAATAAAAATTATAAAAAATAAAAAATCAACAGGCTGCATACAACAATAATTAATAAAAAATATTTTCTATAAAAAAATAAAAGAAACCACTAATAATAATTAATTTTATTAAATAAAATTTAAATAAATTTAAACCCAACAAAACAAGAGCTGCAGGTAAAAAAAGAGAAATAAATTAAAGTATAAAAAACTTAATCAATATACTGGGAGTCAATAACAGATTTAATTAAAACAATAAAAAATAAAATAAATAAATAATAAATAAAAATTTAAATAGAACAAAACAACACTTAAAAACAGCTTAAATGTTTAATTTTTAAACAAATTAACACCAACAAATTTAAAAGAAGAATTAGTAAAGTCATTATAAAGAACTCAGTGTTAACAACAAAATTTAATTAGATCAATTAAAAACAAATAAATAAAAACGAACTCCTCAGCACTTTGTAACTGTTTGTAAAGAAAACTCAATTTTATTCAATATTTAATGTAATTTTCTGTATAAATATTTTTTGTTTAATTGTAGTGTTTTTTAATTTTTTTAATTAAATAAAGGAAACCTTGTGAAAAAGATCCTTTTCTCCTTGAGACCCTCCCATTCAAAAAAAAAAAACTCCCTTCCCTCCCTCTATGTTCCATTTATCTTTAAATTATATAACATCTTTGTGCAAGACTGGCTTTAGTAAATTTATCAAAATGCCCTTAAGGCTGGCCAGCTCTGCCTCGGATGCCTACATTAATATACCAACCTCAACTCCTACCAAAAAATCATCATTGAATGCAAAAAATATTAATTCTACTAATTCTTCACGCATTCGTTCTTCGACGTCAGCATCGTTGTCATCTTCGACATCTGGCATTTTACATAAATATAATCGTTTATCTAAATGGTTAATTGTAAGTTATTTTTTCTTTTTAATTTCTATTTAATTTTCGTTCTTTTTTCTAATTTTTGCACATTTTATTAAAGTCTTAAAGCACTTTTTCCCAGTAGTTGAATAGTTTCTAGTCTTTGTCATATTTCATTCAAGTTATTCTTAAGGAACCAAAAATTTTCGGTGTTTAATTCACAATTTGCTTCACCTGATAATCATTTAAGCTATTTTTTCAATATCGAACTTTTTAACAAATTTGAGTTGAATCCAATTTAATTCACTTTTAAAACTCTTCACCTGTTAACTCTTTTAAAGTAAAACTACCGAATTTTGCTCATTAATATACCCAGTATTATTTAATGGCATTTTAATGATTTTATCGATGAAAAAACATTTACTTGAAAACGAGCGAAAAATTAGATTTGTAACCAGAAAATTTCCTACCCTGATCAATTAAAAAATATCAAATTATAAATTTATTATACAGTATTTAAAAAAAAAAATACATTTAATTTGAGCTTTATTTAATAAAAAAATATTTAATTATTAACGGTTTTGGTAGAAGACCGTTTATTATAATCAGGTTAGGAAAACATATTTTTAATTGCTTTTTTTTAACCTGATCGAAATTCAATAGTTTCGAAAAAATTTATAGTCATAATGAAATATACAAAAGTTTTTTATTGCCATTGAAGAAGATTCTGTTTAAAGGATTTTTAATTTTTTTCTCAATTAAGTACAATCAAAGTTTTCAAAATTATTATTTCTTACAGCATTTGAAAAAATATTTATTGAATTTCGTTTTATTTATTAGAAACATATTTTGCTATATTTTTTAGTACAAAAATTACATTGATTAATTTTTCATAAGATTAATTTTTGTTCTTACCCTGATCGAATTCTAATAGTCCTTTGAAATTTTGATCATAATTAATAATTTATAAGCAGAATAATAAAAATTTGTGATAAAATTTTATCTACCTTGATCCAATAAAACATTCTTTTAAAATAATTTTATTCCTCAAAAGGATTTTTTAAAAACCAGGGTAGGAAGAACAAAAAATTTTCAATTTTCACCCTGACTAAATATGAAAAATTTTATCTCAAAACATTTTAAAAAATTATTACCAATGCGTATGGCTTTATAAAATGTTAAGAATAATGAAACGATTTTGAATAGTTCTGAACTAGGTAGATTTTCTTATAAAATTAATTTTTATTCCAGGGTAGGAAGAGCAGTAATTTTTTTAAAATAATTTCTTCCTTGACTTATTAAATTTTAATTTTCGGAAGCGAAACGCTTTGTTTTATACAAAACACATTTATTTTAAATATTTTCATGATACTCACCTCATAGGAGAGATTTATAATATTTCAAGTAATATTCGAGAGTGGGAATTATTGGAGGGCTACAGTATACATATAACCGATCTTCACAAATTACGATTTTTTGATTTTTATAAATGTTAAATATATGAAATATGTTCTTTAATTTATATAGAATCCCATTCCCAGAAGACATATGTATGTAAGTTAACTTAAATACAAGATCGAAAATGTCCAAATTCAATAATAATAATAATAATAATAATAATAATAATAATAATAATAATAATAATAATAATAATAATAATAATATGCTCTAAATTTCATCAAAAATATCTTTAAAACCGCGACAAAACTTGGATAATCAGCAGGAGAGAAAGACAAACAGACAGGCAGATGGACGTTATTAAATCGGCTCAGATAGTGATTACAAGTTAAATGGTAAACTTAAAAGTGTAACTCTTTCTGACCTGGATAATAAGAAAATCAAGATTCTCGAAATAAAAAAGTAGCCTGTGACGTGAAAGACCTTGAAAAGAACCGGCGAAAACTAAAGAACTAGTGAGTGATTTTGACAACAAAAAAGCCAATTTTATATGAAAATTCTTACGTTACCGTTTGACTTTACCCTCAGCCGCCGTTCGAATATATGACAATTAGTGAAACCCAAATAAGATTTCCTTCGTTTAGAAGTCGAACAGAAGCTCTCGTTTGACATAGTGAAACGAACTAAAAGAATTTATTACTGTTTACTAAGGATAATAAGAAAATATCCTGCTGCGAAAATTTTTAATGAATTAAGTAGAGTCAGGGTAGGAAAAGTGTTATACTGTCAGTTCAGTTTGGACTTTTTTTGAACTTTTAAACTTTTCAAATTTTTTTTTTTTTTGGAATTTTAGTCGATTAATATAAACTTTGGAAATACCCGTTGTCAGTATTGGCATATATGCACTTTAATTAGATATGAGCCAAATAAATTAAATGAGAAAATTGATAAGGAGCAACTAAATCTTTGAAAAAAATTTACTACTTAGAAGATACGATTTTTAGAAATCAGAAAATAATTAAATAATTTGGGAATTTCAAATCTTAAATTTTCATAAATTTTACAAATTTATCACAATTATTAAGATTTTTCTGTACTTCCAATAATTTTTAAAATTTACTTATTTTTTTCTTCTTCAACTTGTCATCTAAACTTTTGTCGTTATAATAAATAATTTTCTTTTTATCTAAAATATAAAGTTTTCTTAATATTTAATATTAATTTTATATTTCTGAAAATTTTTTGTTTTATTTTGACAACTTTTCACATATTAAATCCTTTTTTTCCTTAACAGCTTTTATTTATGACATAATCTTAATTTAAGTGGTTTTGGAATTTGTTTGTGAGAACACATATTTAAAATTCATTATATTTTTATGAAATATTAAATTTATTATTATTATTATTATTTTTTTTTGCATAAATAAAAAATTAATACTAAAAGTTTTTTTTGCATGTTTAAGTTTTTATTTAAGAGTTTGTAAACGATTGGTCAGACCTGAAAGATTAATGATGTGTGACATTTTATTTAGGTTTCTTTTTAAAGGGATTTTCTTGGGATAAATTGAATAAAATATTAGTTTTTAAAAGGGTTTTATTATGGGAAAATAAATTAAATGTGTGAAAGTGAAAATGAAAAGCCATAAATTTTTTAAATAATAATTTTGTAACTATTGAACCATTGAAGATGTCTAAGCAAAATTATATTAGGTTACACCTGCGATGTTCTCAAACTGATTTGGTGCAGTATAAGGCTTTTGCTAGACAAGGGTATAGTGAATTTTTAAATCTGTAAGTAAACCGACTTGGAATGACTTCATGAGTCGATTTTACAAAATCTACCGATCTGCCTGTCCGATTGACTATCCGTGTACACATTGTGAACTCTCTAAAAGTTTTAATTTTCGAGAGAATCGTAATTTACCCCATAGAAATGTATGAAAATTTTAAATTTGTTTAGAAGAATCCCAGCTAAGGTTCGATTCTGAGTCAAAGTATAAATTTATTTCACAACAGTTTGGTATCTATGAAAACGCTAGAAGAAATTTGGAATTTTTAAGAGTGAAGTCATATTGTGAAATTTTTGAAGAATTTAAAATTACGATTTTTTTTTTTGATAAAATTAATATTTCAAATTTAATAAAAATGAAAACAAATAACAATATTTTTTCGAAATTCCATTACAATGTATGTAAGTTTGTTCATGATCTGAATGCGTGTAAATTAAGTTAAATAAATTAACCTTTGTCACATTAATGATCGCCCTCTCCTTTTAAGGGAAGTCAGCCAGAAAATACTTTTTTGACATTTACCTCACACATGTATGCTTTACGATTTGAAAAATCAACAAGAAATTTTAAAACTTTTTTCTTAAATTGACTATTTTTGGACAGGGCTTGTGGGAGATCTATGACCTAGGCTAATTTGGACTTGGCTTAGACTACTACAAATGTTATCGGTAATAAAATATTGCCACCTTATTCGTAAAAATTCCAAATATTTTTTTTGTAAACCAACATGTATGTTGAACTACGCCTCCGATCACAGAGGCGCTTAAACTTCTCCACATCAATTCTGAAACACTTTAGCTGTAATCATGTGTAATTTAATTAAGATTTCTTTGAGGGTTTAAAAGTTATAGAATTATTTCCAAAGAAATCGTTTTGGAAAAATTTTGAAATGTTTTCGTATTCTGCCAGCCGGACGGATGGACGGACATTATTAAATGTCGATCAAATTTTCTCTCCATGGATAAGGTGATATAAAAATTTAATTTTAGTTTTTATTTAGTTAAGTTATTTCTATTAAATTATTTTAAATCCTGTTCACAATCATATTTTGAAATTATGATAAAAAATACAGACTGCCAGACGGACGGACAGACTTAATTAAATCACTTTAGCTTAACGCTTTTTAATGAAATTTTTCCTAAGTGTGAATAAAAGTGTTTGAAAACATTTAACGAAAACTAATTTCAATTTGTTTTTCTTTAATAAATTTATTTAAATTAAATGATGTGACATCATAAATATTTTTAATTTATAAAAAAACAACCAGCCAGACAGATGGACGGACTTAATATTATCGACTTAGAGATTTACTTTTTTGTCAAAATTTCATTTATGTGTAAATAAAATCATGTAAAAATTTTCACAAATATTAATATTAGTTTTTTTATTATTAAAATTATTTTAACAGAATTTTATGAAATCGTTAATATTTTAAATTTACTCAAAATTAAACAAACAGCCAGACGGATGGACAGACATAAATAAAACTACTTCGAAAGTTACTTTTTAAAGAAAATTACTCAGAGTGAAAACATAATTTTATACAGAATTTTTGTAAAAATTAATTTTATTTATTTAAATTTTCTTCAATTAAATTATTGCAAATCAAATCCATAAGCAAATTTTTAATTTTCGACAAAAATAAATTTATATAAAATTCTGGGAATCTTTTTTAGTTTTATATTTCCTACAAAATTTCCACTTGAAAATCTTATGTCACTTCCATTTCTCTAAAAACCCTTTCAATTTATTTAGGAAAATTAAAAATGAGGCCTCAAATAAATCACAAAAAAAAAAATATCCTGTTGTGTGAATTTTATATGGGAAAAAGGAACTAAAAGTATTTGACACATTTTTAAATGGAAAATAAGGAAAACTAAAAACAAATTTTTATTAAAAAAAGAAATTTATCAAAATTTTCTAAAACAAACCTAAAATACAGGCTTTTTCTCGGTGTGCTTTGCTGCACAAGAAATCTCCTCAGTTTTAGATCTCCAAAGAAATTTCACAACTCACGAAGTGTATTGAAAAAAAATCCAGGGGGATTTTGCCAAATCCTCCTGATCATATCCGTTCTAGTGTTTTCAAATATCGCTTCATAGCAAAGTGACAAAATTTGGACCAACTTTTAATACGATAATTAATAATTGGCATATATAGTTTCGGCTCTCATTTGAACATGGACATATATTCAATCCATTTTCTCTCGTAAAATTGTTTTACAGGGAAATTATTGGAGGTTTTATTTATGACAGTATCATGGTCCTATCTGTTTCTTCAGCAAATGAATGGACCTAATTTTAAATTCTAGCTTAATTAACAAGGTGCTACCCCTCCCTTGGATCCTCATTTAGTCCAGTAAAAGTGTTTCCATTACTAGAAAAAGTAATTGGTAGGGACTCTCACTTCGACAGTACTTTAGATATTCGATAACTGTTATTTATTTTTTTTACCGGGGTTACCCCTCCCCCTGATGGTTCCTTGGGAAAGTAATTGAGATGAAATCTTAATACCCTCACTTCAATAGTTCTTTAAATATCAGATAATCCTCTCAGGGGTACATATCCGTTCTTAATTTTTTTTTTTTTTTTTTGGTAAAACTGTTCCTTGAGAAAGTAGTTGGAACCGAGTTTTAGAACTCTCACTGTTATAGTTCTTTATATATTCGATAATCAATATTTGCTTTATATGGGAGATACTTCTCCCCCAGGTCCTAAAGGGAGAACATTCTTTGAAAATTTCATCAAAATTAGTCCAGCCTATTTGAAGTCCACACGTTTCATACATATATATACACACTCATCCTATTTTATATATACAAATGTTTCCATTTACTTCTAATGAACAAATCTTGTCTTTATAACGAAGGAAACATATAAATAATCCAGAATAAAACACTTAAATAACTTCAGAAAATAACTAACAACTCAAGGGCATAAACAAGAAATCTGACATTAACACTTGGTGAATCAGGCAAAAAAGAGAATAATATTTCTACCTCAAATATTTTCTTTTTTTTGCAAAATTTGCTAGAGAAAAATGATAAAATGCCCAGGTGTTTTTAAACTATTTAAGGACATCCAGAGTATCTAAACTCAACTGGGTACTCAACCAACTCAACTACAACAAGTCCGACTAACTTAAACAACTACATAACCAACTAAACAGTCAACCAGTCAACCAACCAACCAACTGGAAAAAATATGTCTGCTGCCTTAAACATAACGACCAAACAACTAAAGAATCCCACACAACATAAAGAGAAAAGAATAAATAAAATAAGAAAGGAAAGGAATGGAAAGAAAAAAAAATATGGTAACAGGATCAAAATGTCTTCTATGTTACTGCTCAAATGCCTTCAAGTCCTAAGAAATACGAATCCAATTATTTCAATGTTTTTGTGAGTGAGAGAGAAAAAAAAAAGAGTTAAAATGGCTTTAAAGGGAAGAAAAAATTGAAAATCTGACTTAATGTGGAAAGTAAAGAAGAATGTATAACGAATTTTAAATACCCTACATAGAAGTCTTCTCAAAAATGAGCTTAAGGTATTGGTTAATAATGAAATAACGCTTTTTTGACAATAATTCTAAAACTTTGGAACTGGTGAATATTTTTCAATGAAATTTCACACGGATAATTTTGAAATGTTTTCCAAACTATTTGGAGCATTTTAAGTTTCTAGTAGAACGATGGGATATGGAGGGGACCGTCAAACTTGGTTAATTAAATTATGTAATTTTTTTAAAATTTCTTAATGGTCTTAAGACTTCAGGGGTTCTAACTTCGTTTATAGGGTACCTAGAACCTAGCAGTTTATCAAATCAGCCGAAGAATATCTAAGCGATATCTGTGCAAAATTTCATCTTTCATATCCTTCTTATCAAGTAACTATTAAGTGCTGATTATACAAGTTTATAAAACATATAGCTTTATTGGAGAATAACTTTCAAACTTTGGAACAACTAAATGTTTTTCAATAAAATTTCACACGAATAATCTTGAAGTTTTCTTCTATAGATTTCCTGGAGCACAAGTTCCTAGTAGGACCATGGGAAGTGGGATGGGCTTTCAAATTTGATAACCTCGAGTTTGAAATTTTTGTTTTAACCACTTTAGGAGGTTCTACCTCCGTTAATAGAGCTCATAGAAAATTTCTGTTTTCCAAATTAGTCAAGAATCATCTAAATAATATCTGTGTCATATTGCGTCCTTCATTTTATTCTTACTAAGTGTAACTTGTGCTGATTATACAAGTTTTTAATGCATAACACCTTTTTGACAATAATTCTAAAACTTTGGAACTAATGAATATTTTTAAATGAAATTTTACATGGTTATTGTTGAAGTGTTTTCCAATTGATTTGGAAGTGTACATATTCCTAGTGGGATCAGTGGACCTAGGATGAACCATTAAAATTCGTGACTTCGAGTATATTAAAATTTCTGTCATGGCCGTAAAATTCAAACATTGCGCCACCATTCCGAGTCATAGCTAGAAGCTTGTAATTCCCTAAATCTGTTAAAGGATATCTTGGCAATAAATTTATAAAATTTCATTGAAATATATTTAACGGTTCAATAGTTATACAAAAATGACTTCAAATATCACTTTTTAATTTTAAAGGAAAATGTAGAATTTTTAAAGAGAGGACGAAGTCTTCAATTATTTTTCTCTTAATTGGAAAAGGTATTTATATTAATATTTGATATCGTTTGAAAGATAATTATCTAAAAAATACAAATAACTCCATATTGAATTAATACATCTAAATTTCTTTAATAAAATATTAAAAAAAGCCAAAATTCATTATTTTCGGTGTAATTTGGTGAATAATATTTCTAATGTTTGAGCTTGAATAAAATTTATATTAATAAAGGTATTATTTTGAAATTTAAGTGTAATATGAATAAAATATTTTTTGATAAAGAGTCATAAAAATATTCCCAATTTTTGCTTCAAAAATACCCAAAATTTCCATCCGAGTTAAGCATACTTGAAAAGTTGACTATTTTTATTTAAACGTTCACCCTGTTGTTATAGAAGTTTTGGGACATTACAGATTCATTTGGAGAATGTATCAAATATATTTAGATATATAATTATAGTGCGCTTTTTAATTTCAACATTTATATTTCACTTTCTTCAAAAAATCTAAACAAAGAATTAGAATTAACAAAATTCTGGTAGGATTTGTGGGTAAAGTGTTTCTGCCAATGGTCTTGGATTTACATTACCTATTCATATTTTAAGAATTCTTTCAGAACTATAAGAAGGATATTATAGACCAGAGTAAGATAATGTATTTTAAAGTGAGAAAATGTTGCCACCTTTTCGAAAAATTAGAAGAGAATACTAATTTATTTCGAAATTTCTATATTCAATTGATATAACTTTTTATCGGATCTATCTAGGTATAAGTCCATTATGTAAACATTATTAGAAATTTTTTATGGAATACAGGCAAAATGATAAAAATTCTTTTGGGACTCAAATTGACTCCAAAAAGTTAAAAAATCGCTCAGAATTTTAACTTTGTCTAAATATCTTTTAAACTATACCGCATTTGTAATGAATTATAAGGACTGTCCCTCTAAAGTAGTGTAGGGTATAGCAAATGAAATATTGATAAAATAAAATCAACAGCAGCTCATCTTCACCCTGAACTTTAACAGTACAAATATTTTGTATTTCTTTTCTTCCTTTTTTTGTTTATTTGATTCTTTTTCCTTCGCTTTTTTTACGTCAGTAAAAAGAAGGAAAAAAATTTTGTCTTTTTAAAGCCAGAAGGCTTTAAGTGCGGAGGATTCAATAAATGAAACGTAAGTGGCAACAAACAATTTTATTTGTAAACACGAGTTAACAAACTGAACTCAATAATATTTATCAGCCTTAAAAGAGGGAAGGATAACTAAGAATAAGAAGTTGGCAAATGAGTCTTAGTTAAAATTTAAAAAAAAATCCAGGACGATATAAATCAAGAACAAAGGAAAAAATCATTTTAATGTTTAATGGTGAAAAAAAGTAATAAAATAGGAAAATTATATTTGAAGAGAAAAAAATGTCTGAAAATATGAAAAACGCTTAAAAGAGTCATTTAAATAAGGCATAGTCATAAAGTTAAAGGCTGTAGCTTTTTCATAGAAATATATGGAAACAACTTAAATTGACAAAAGATAACCTTATTAAGGTTTCAGTTGTAAACATAGCTGGAAGACCTTTGGCACAAGTGTGTGGTATTAATGAAAACATAGAAATATGGACACATAAAATCTGTATAGAAAAAGAAAAAGAGATTAATGTAAGTTGATGTCAAAATTTTGTAAAAAGCTTAAATTTAAAAATTTGAATCGGAAAATTTAAAAATCCCAATTTTCTACTTCAAAATACCCAAAAATCCCATACCGTATAAAATACATTTGAAAATATGACTTTTTTTCATTGATCTGAAAATCCTGTTGTCATAAGAGCTGTTCATCAGAAAATTCTTCTTGGATAATTACTTTACTTATGCTGATATATAATTAAGGTGATTTATAGTTAATTACTTCTTTCCGATTAAAGAAATTCAAAATTGGCAAATTTTGGTTTGTGACAGAAATTTTGTCCCAAACTCATACACTCATGCACAAATTTGTGTTAAGATTTCTTAAATAGAACAATAAAAAAGTGCATAGTTGAGAAAGAACTTTATTTGTGTATAAATATTGCCACCTTTTTGAGAAACAAAATAAAAAAAGCTAAAAATTATATAAATTTTTTAAAGATTTAAACCGAACTGAAATTTTGGAACCATTAAGTGTGTATTTATATAGACGGACAGATGTACAGACGTTTATCCAAGTCGATTTTTTGGAAATAATCCTGTAAATGTTGAACCGATTGAGATATTTTAACATAATTTCAAAAAGTTAAAGGTGAGTTAATTTGGAGAAGATGCTAAGTGCTGAAAGTCGTAGACAGTGACCCTCCAATGTTGGTCTCCTTAATTATGTTGATTTTTTTTAAATTTGTATAAAATTCGTTTTTTAATTAAGACGAATTTTAGTCCTTACCAACCTCTATTAAAGTGTGTTTCTGTTTATAAGCTTATCTCATATAGTTTCAAAGATATTCAAGTCGAAATAAATGTTCGCCTCTCTTTTTCAAACTCTTTTCTTAAATATGCGCGGTTTTACTATAAGATTCCAACAAAAATTGCTGTAAAAATCATAGAAGTTTATGAATCCTTTAAAAAGTAAAATTATTCTGAGTTCGAAACTCTGAAAAATATCAATTATTTTGGGCATTTTTCCAATCACTTTTCGTTTTGAACTTTTAATTTTTATTATTTTATAAAGAAATCTTAACGGAGTTACGGATGAACTTAATTTGGCTGAACGTAGGGCAAAGATCTGTCCACCAGCCTTATTCAAATTTGATAAAATTTATCAAAAATTTTTGAACTTTCTTTTGTTAAGTTCTCAATACTCAAAGCTGGAATCATTTTAAATCATTTTCCTTATTATGTAGCTACATATGTTAGGTAAACACTCGAAAAGTATTTTCTGCTGGTCGGCCCTTTTAATAACAGGGCGATCAAAAAAGTCAAAATTTTAATTATGATTTATTCGGATTGAGATTTTGGAAATTTCCGCATGGAGAAGTGGGAATATTTTTTAATTCTCGAAATTGATGTTAAAAATAACTTTTTAACATCAAATCGCTTTCCATTTTCTTTTTTCTAAAAAAATGTTAATTTTGAAGTTATACCGTTTTTCCAGATAACAGACACTTGTGTAAAAAGTGTATATCCTGGATGAAAATCCAACCTTAATTAGGTTTTCTCAAAAGAAATTTAGCTATTTGTCATACATTCCTACGCAAATACCAGGGTCAGTTCATACTAAATTTGTCATGCCTGCATCATGGTGTAGGGTATGTAGGCTTGACCGTATAACAGATGCAGATGAGAACTTTGACTTTACCTAATGGGTTCTGAGATGATGGTTTCTTGGAATTAAGGCAACCTTATTCTCTGAGTGGATGTGGTGAAGTACATACAAAATTTTCAAATAAAACGGACTTGAAAAATCTTCGATTGGACTCAAAATCTGAGTCACTTCCATGATCTTAAATCCCATCATTCAATAAACCTTTTAATTTGTTAAAATAACCCAAAGCTTAACCTTCCCTTATTTGTATGTATATACTTACATATGTAAACAATACACATACATATGAATACTCAAACATATGTAAGTATTGTTAATGTATGTGTTATAAGGCAATTTGTTATATTTTTCTTGTTTTCTTTTTTTTGTACTTAAAGATTTATAAAGATAATAAAATAAACGAATACTCGTATATTATCATTATCACGTACACATAAATACATACATATACATACTATAAAATACACAGATACATGTGTAAGATATTTATTTTACGGGATTTTTATAGAAAATACCTGACTCATACTAAGACAAAATTTTATTTTTACTGATTATGTCTTTAACGCATGTAAAAGTATGTATGAAATGACATTCATTTAGGGCTTCTCTGTAGGGGAAAAAGTAGATTTATGTAAATTCCGGGAAATATCTATCGGGAATTTTCGGGAAGTAATTTAAGTTAAGAAGGTATATTGCCTTTGTGTGTAGCTACAGAAAGAATTCAATGTAATTTGGTCAGACAATTTGCTATTGTTATAAGAAGTTTTTAATTTAAGACCTGCGATATCGCTTTAACAGTAAAATAGTTATAGATGGATAACTGATACTGAATTAAATCAGATTGATGTAAAATCAGTATGTAATATAGATCACAATTTGAAAGACGATTTTCTCATCAATTTATTATAGTAAATGAATTTAACTCCAAATCGATCGATAAGGACCTTGACGGAATACGCTTTTAAGAATATGCAACTCTAAGTATGGAATAGTTCTTTATAAATTCGGCCTTATACCGAAATTGCTCTTAATATATTGTAATAAAGTGTATCGCTCTCGACTGGGGTATACTCGCTGTTGTCAGAGGTTCAGAACAAAAATTTATTTTTCTGGGTATGTGAAAATTAAGAATGTACACAGACATTTTCGAAAACAGTTTTAATATTTATTTGTCTTCTCATAAACTTGCGACTTTTTCAAAAGATCGCACTGTCTCTCATCACAAATGTTTTGTAAGCGGTCTAACCACTGAACAAACAATTTGGATGACAAGCCGCCACTACATCAATAGATAAAGACAAAAAATACCGAACGTTTTTACTTCTTGATGTCTCTGGATGTAGGGCTATGAATATTATTAGGCAGGTACAACAAAGCAGTCTAACCACCAGAAGTAACAGCTTCTCAATAACTCTCTCTCTCTCTCTCTCTCTCTCTCTCTCTGCTGTGCTACAGTGTATTGATTGGCTTGATCAATGAAGCGGTATAACCGCCATACGATCCAGTTTCTCAATTACTCTGTATGTGCGACTTCTGGAGATTATTAGGCAAGAACAACGATCTAACCAACAGATGCTCTTACTTTACAATCTTCCATTCTCTTAAATCAAAACAACTGCTGGTGATCTAAAAACCGAACAGTTTGGCTTATTGCCGACAGTGCCTTAATAAGTAAACAGAACGAAGCGGTCTAACCATCACATGTATCTGCTTCTTAAGGGCTCTGTGTTTAAGGATACTGAGTATTGTTAGGCGGCAACAACGAAGCTGTCTAACCACCAGATATTCTTGCTTCACAATATTTCACTCTAAAAAGATTAATCAAATGCAGGCGATCTAACCATCGAACAAAGCTTAATCCTACCTAAGCGAAAGCTGAGCGCAGACTCTTCTTACTAGAGCAATACAACTCCTTTTATACAATCTATGCTACATTAGTTGTTGTTGTCTTAAATAATAATCTAAGTTGTAACTAATGGTAACATTTAAATATTTAGAGTTGTATTCCATGACAATGATCTTTAATCCTGCTTAAGCTATCAACCAGTAGGTGGCGTAACTTGTTAAATAAAATATATGTAATGTAAAAACGAGGGACGTCTTTTATCATTTGCAATAGTTAAAAATCAATCCATTAATCCATTTCTAATATGGATTAATTCCATTCAATATTTCCATATTTTTTTTCAGTCATAAATATAATTTTGTTTGAATATCGGTTCATATTAGACTATAGATCACTATAATTCCCCATTTTCCAAAAAAGAATTTAATCTTAAATAATTTATTTAATGGAATTCGACTAAAACAAACTTTGGAATTGGCGTAAATTTATTCCCGGGAATTACAGCTATTAAGTTCTCAGAAACAAAGGCATCCCGAGAAAAGAGAAACCCTACATTCACTTAAAAATATATATATTTTTTGAAAAACTAATTTAAATTGAAATTAAAGATATTTTCCTGCACTTCTTTAAACAAAGTTGATTATTTTCAAAACTACCTTAAGGCCAAATCAACAATAACAAGTTAGAAGTTATAATCGTTCGCGTCCGACAAGTTAATACTCTACTCCACACTGTTGGTTATAAGTGGAGTTAATGAATCATCTTCTTATAAAGGTTGTAACATCTGTATGGGATGAATGTGTTCAAAAATGATTTTTTTGTTTGTGTGCTGGGAACGACCCTCGCAAAATTTCGCACAATAGTTTTTGCTTATATTTGTCTTGATTTTACCAATTATTTTACAATACCAACGTATATGCGAGATTTAAGCCCTTCAATGTTATATTTGGAAGGGAGGAGGGTGGTACGAGGTCAATGAGATATAATGGACCGATTATCCTATAACGTGGCAAACCGTTTTAGAATATCATAACCCAAATTTATGCCTAATTTCATTATTGAGGGCTTTTGTGACCTTAAGTCTCCATGTCGGAACGAACATTTATATGGGGGATGGGTGGTATCAAAGACCCATCATCACCAATTTCAATAGGCATCGACATTGAGACAAAATAATGACTGAGATCTTTAAAACTGCGTCCTGCATTTTGTTTACAAAGTTAACATGGTCAGGCAGACAGTCGGCAAATTTGACTTATTTTTTTTGACCGTTACAATTTTTGCAAAAAAGCCTAATATCCCTATGGTGGTGTAGGGTATAACTATATTTTTTATATGAGAAATTCACATTCAATTTTGAGAAAAATTATAAATAAAAACCGATCCAAGTGATAAGGAACTTCTTCTTCTTCTTATTTTTTCATCAAATAAAACCCATGACAAAGTCCATTTCTTATTTAACAGCCAATTATTTGATATTTTTTTTTGAACACCCACAGATCAAATAAAAATATAATTTTATCTAAAAAAACTTTTTTTTTTATTTTCTTTAAACTTAAATAAACTTTAAATTAAACTTTGATTCCATTTTCTTGTTAAACTTTATTAAGTTTTTTTCTTCAAAAGGGGAGGGAGGAAACGTTTGTAAATGAATCGAAAGATGAAGATTACCTTGACAATAATCTGACGAAATAAAAAAAAGCGTAAATTGGAGAAGGGGAGAAGGAAATATTTTAAATTAGATGATTTTACAATTTGTGGTGAAATGAGGGGAATGAATGATGAAATTTTGGAAAAACAAATTTAAAAATTTTATTCAATAATTTTTATTAACGGAAAAGAAAGAAAATTTAAAATTTTAAAATGTATGTGAAGATAAATACGTATTTAACTAGCACAGACAAAAACCACAGTTAACAGTTAACTGTTGGATGCACTAAAAGTCATACCAAAAATGAGCAGAATATTAGAAGGGATAATGTGAGTAAAGGGAACCATAATCTAAATATTCATAACATGGAAACGGCTATCGACGTTGTACTCGCTCAGGGCCATATAGAAATGGTGCTCCACGGAATCCTTAATTGAGCTATAAAAGTGAAATTACTGAATTAATTTCCAAATAGATTTAATTATATGGAATAAGTTTATACCCCTAATATGGCGGGATATCAGAAGAAATAATCAAAATTACTTAGAATTCATTTTAGTTATTCCACTCTTATAGTCTATTTACTGGAAGAGTTATGGACACTCTCAGGACAATTAACAAACACTTAGGCCAAATTGCATTGCAAATTTTTTTAGATGTGAGCGAGTTAACAACAGACTGACTCAAACTCAAACAGACAGACAGATGACTCATTTTTTGCTTTGATGAAAGAATATAAATAAAGAGTAAAATCTAAATATTCTTAACATACGTATTATCGGATTTATTTTATTTAATCAAACATGTCAGTTCAATGTCAATCAAATTATTATGTTGTTAATTTGATTAAAATCAGTGTCCAGTAAAAAATGCGTATTAAAATTATTAAATATTTTCTAAAAAACCCAACTTGTGCCTGCAAAAAATAGGCCAAGATTACCAAAAGTCTATCGCCAAACTGTTTTTAATATTTTTAAACTTTTAAAATTTAGAGGACAAACAACAGAGGACAGATATTGAAGTCAAGTTTTCTAGAAAAAAATATTCTTGCTCCATGATAGATGACGAAACGTATGTTCTGAAAGATTTTTTTGCGATTTCAAAATAGTTTGAAATGTTGAAGAAAAGTTTATGATCCAAAAACATTCAGAATTTTCCAAAAAGTTGTAGGTGTTGCAAGCACAATGCAGTCGCAACAAAAAAGCCAGTCGTAACAACAGGCTCTATAACTACCGAAATGTACAACAAGTAATGTTTACAAAAAAGGCTGCTTCTATTTAAAACATAATGAGTCCAATTATTCATGCACTGTCTGGGCATTCTGTCACTTTGGTAGACAAGCCCATGACTTGTACATTAATGTGGTATGTGTACCAAGACAATTCCTCGCAACCGCCCGACTAGTGGCTAAATATTGGACTCTTGTTGAAAGAGAATGGAAGGGCACAAAAAGGTGTTCAAACCTGTTCGGGTTTCTGAATTGGACAAACATCGCTCAAACGGAGACTTCTTCCGGATTTTAAGTTTTTTAAAAATTTTGACTGGGTACCAATATTTATTGGGGATTCCGAGAACATGAGACCACATTTTACAGTACATTTCAAAGGTGCTCTTTCTGCAGGAACGAAACAAACGTTACCAAATTTTACCTGTCTTTTTTTATCCGAACTTCAGGACTTAGTAAAGTTAAACTTGGTGATGATTTTACCCCCTCCATTCTTAATGCAAAACTTCGATTGTATCGAGTAGTTCCGATTGAGCAGCTATCGCTGAGTTGATTATCTTTGGCTTAGTATAGTTCGGGTCGTTCTGGTGCAGCGATCCCATAAATAAAGATCTCCGAGAGACAGTCATTAGTCTGCTGTTCAAACGTTGAACAGATTTGCCAAAATGAGTTTTAATTTCCCGATTTTAAAGCATCAAATATGATACAGTCGTGCAGAGATCAAAATCTGAAATAATTTTAAAATCATAAGGGCATATAGGGACTACATGACATGAATAGAATAGATTTTAGATTTTATATTTAGCTGATATCATTATAGTTTAAAACCTCATTAGACATAAGCAGAGAACTTGAACTCGATTAAGTCTCTAGAAAAATCTAGAGACTTTCCACTCACTCTATGATATCTCATTCTTGGTATCTCATTAAATATAATGAATACTTAGACTTATTTTCTTACATCTTTAAGAGTTTATTGGTCTTTAACTGTTACACTACCAAGAATCCTAAGACTGAAAGTGACTCCGTTTGAAATTGTATTTCAGATAATAAATTTTAATTTTTTTTTCTACATCGAAAATAATCTAAAATTTATTTTTCTCCTTTTTGCTTTCACTTCCCTTCTTGTTAGTCTCTATTTTAAATAATTATTTTAATAAAATTCTTAGGAAATATTTTTTTATTCTTGTTAACAAAGAAAAATCTGATTGTGTCAATAAAGACATCATGAACAAATCGCATAAAGATAAAAATTATTCTGCTAAATTTATGAAAAAAAGAAATATTTTTTTCATTATTAAGAATTAAGAATTAATGTTTTATTTCTGTTTTATTTTCTTTGGAATTAAATAAACTGAACTAATCAGATATTTTATATTATTTTCTATATGTATATGTGTATTTGTGATTAGTGTTTGTGATTTGTAATATTTTTTTCTTTCTAAATTATTTATACACGAACAAATTTAATTGAGTTGTAGAATATTGTTTCCAATTTAAATTAAAGTAAATTTCGAATTTCGATTTGGAGCAATTTGATCAAACTGTCAATATATATTGTTCTGTTAAGCATAAGATATTTCTGTCAATACAGCATCACAAGTTGTGAAGAGGGTATATTAACTTCATCATTTCGTATGTAACAGTAAGAAAGAATAATCTTAGACTTTATGAAGTATATATATTCTTGCATGGAATCAAAATCTGAGTCGATGTAGCTATGTACCTCTGTCTGTCTGTCTGTCCATCTGTATGTGAGTGAAAAACTTTCTCAGGTCTAGAATTATTTTTCGAATTCAATAAAATTTAAATAAAAAATAAAAAACTTAACTATGCTGGGGCCATTATTTGATCTACCTGCCATACAAGGCCCCTTTCCAAAATAGGGAGTTAAGCTTGAAAGCCCTTATATATGAACCAATTCTATTGAAATTCTCAATAGTTATTTTTCTTACTGTTTTTGATATATGTTTCACCAACATTGGTCCATATATTGCTATTGCTCACATATGAGGCCTCTTCCCGGAAAACGAATTTTATTAAAATTCGGCACAATTATTTTTCAAATTCCTTTTATGACATATTATTAATATGAGCAATGTTGGTCCATATATTTTGCTATAGCTCCCATATAAGGCCCCTTTCCTTAAAACAAGTTTGAGTTTATAACTCTAATAATTAAAGACTTATTTTAGTGAATTTTTCTAAGTGACTTGAATATAAATAAAGATTTTGTTAGTGGTGGTGGGTATTCAAAATTCACTGCAGTCGAACATAACATTCTGTCATGTTTATATATCTGTTATTTTCGATTTGCTTACACTGAGTTGGTATTCACAATATTTACAATATTGTAAAGGTATTGGTGAGTTGTATGCTCTTACAGTAACACAGTTATGTGTAGAATATTTCTTGGTATTTGTAGTTGAAATCTCTGTTTATTTTCTTTATGTTATTCAGAACTGTTGGGTAAATCCAATCATAATTTATCATTTTATATTTTTGTAAATCATCAGTATTTGTAATCTTTGTTGTTGTTTTTGTTGTTCTATTGATGTTTATTTGATTTATCAAATATTTACTTTAAGTTAATAAACAAATTTATGATTTTTACTTTATTTCTTTTAATCTTCTGTTTTGAATTGAAATGAATCTTTTTTCTTCTTTTTGTCAGATTAAAAAATTGTGATTTATTTGTGAAGAAGTTTTGATTTTTTCTTTTATTTAAGTTTGAAGATTCTTGAAATGAACTTAAAAGTTAGACAGACCACTTATCACTTGTAATTATGTTGTAAAAAAATCTTTTAATTTTGTTAAGAATTCAAAAATGTCTTTTAATTAGTTTTGGATAAAAAAATAAATATATAAATTAAATGTTGGCATTGGGACAAAGCGCTTTAATGTTTCAGTTCTCGTCCATTTCACCAAAAGTTTACATTCCCACTTCAACAACATTTTTTAGCTTAAAAATAAAGCAGAATGTCTCCCAAATTGGAGGCTTTTTCATTGACCACAAAAATTATATCTTGAGAAATTTTTTCTTAGGGTTTTCAGGCTGCCTAATCTATCGGCCAAAAGCTTTTTTGCTCTTGGATCGATTTACCTGATTCTTAATACCAAAGAGCTCTCGACAATGATAAACATTTTTGTAGAATTTGGGACATAATTAAAACAATATTTGAAACAAGCAGATTGATATCTCTGTGATGGTGTAGTAACTAAACTAGAACTGAATTAGAAGTTGAACTGAACTATAACTAAAACTAGAGCTGAACTAGAACTGAAATAGAACTGAAGTAGAACTGAACAAGAATTGAACCGGAACAGAACTGGAACAGAACTAGAACTAAATTGAACTAGAACTCAATTAGAACTGAACTAGAACTGAAGTATAACTGAATTAGAACTAAAATAAAACTGAACTAGAATTGAACTAGAACTGTACTGGAACAGAACTAGAACTGAACTAGAACTGTACTGGAACAGAACTAGATCTGAACTTGAACTTTCTCTGAAGGAAAATATTTCCTTATTGACGTTTCTCACTCTTTTTCACTTTCCTTTAATGACATTTTCATTCATTTCAAATTGAGTTGTTTAAATAAAAATTGCTTTATATTCGTGAATTCATTTTATAGTTAATTTTATTTTTTTTTTTTTTAATTTATTTACTTGTTAATTTAATTTTATTTTTCTTCTTCTTTAACTTTATTATGAAGCCAATAAAATATTATTATTTGTTATTTTATTCTAAAAAATCACAGATTATTATTTTATTTTCCTTTCATTTATAGAATTATGTTATTTTAGTTGGTTAGAGAGTGAAAGAAAGAGAAAGGAAGCGGGGGGGGAAATACAAAAGCTATAAATGCTATGAAGAATGAGAACATAAATGTGTTTGGTTTTGTTGTTCAAGGAGTTAAGAATTTGAACAATTTAATTTAAGGGTTGAAAAATAATAATTAAGACCACAAAGAAGTTAAATATAATTTTGATGAATAAAAAATTGGTTGTTCACTGGGAATGAAAGGCTGACAGGGTTGAGCCTTTTCTGTGTGTTCTCAAGTTAAAGAAAATATAAATTTTCTTAAATTCATTTCCTCTGTCATTCCCATATATAAATTTTTGGGAATTGTAGATTTATTGTTATCTTTAAGTATCAGGGAATTATAAGACGTATACTTAATATTTTTATACATGAACATATAAATATTACTCATACGTAAATAAGTATTCACACCGTGTACCATTTTAAATTTTATGCTTTATAATTATGCCTTCAATATAATAAAACTTTATATATATTTTTTTAATATTTATGAAAATTAATTTCAAACGAATACTTGATCTCTTACAAAAGTTGCTTTGCACATCACACATATGCTGCGAATCAAATTAGACACTTAAAAAAATAAATCTTCAATTCGACCATTCACATGTCTTGAATATACTCAATTGTTTGTTATAATCTTGATACTTTGAATATTACTGTAATGGCGAAAATGGTTGACGTATACTTAATATTGAAGTGCATTCAATAATATGGAAACATATGATTATTACTTCAAAGTATTTCGGTTGGAAATGGTACTAATATTCTGAACTACACTCAAGAGCAAAACTATAACCTGGATATAACAGATAAGACGTATACTTAATATTTGAGTACAAAAAATTCTAAATATTAATTATACGTTAAAAACGTTGGGCCTAGTTTTAAAGTAAATTTATTAGATCCTTAAACAAGAAGAATTCGTTAAATTATGCTGATGTACTATTTGTAAAGAAATTATTAATGAAGTATTATTTGAAGTTAAAAATATATAAAGAACTTCAAATTTCGAAATTTTTGTTTAGTAAATAAGCAAAAATCATATTTAAACTTTCAAAATATTTATACAATTTCTACATTTATGTGCGATTTATGAGTCTGAAACTGATATTTGGAACGGTGGTTGTTTGGAAACTATGAGAAATAATGGACCGATCCACGTATTATTTAGCACACTTTTTTTATAATGTAATATGATTTAAGCATGTAATTGGACAAAATCGTTTTATATAAAGAAATTTTATGGACCAAAAACCCTATTACGGGGAGCCTTTTCAAGGGGCCATAATGACATAATGGACCACTCATAGTCAATTTCAATAGGCATTGTGCTTGAGTTAAAGTTATTCTAGGAGCCAAATTACATTAAAGTATCTTTAAAAGGGCGACCTGTACTTTGCGAAAAGGCCGGACAATCGGATATATACGATTAAATGTGGAACCCGTAAGAAACATTCGCATAGATGCATAATATCCTTACCACCTATGGTTGTGTAAGGTGTAACAAGGCTAAAAATAATGACTGAACAATTTGTTTCGCCTTGAATATCACTAAAACTGTAGAAATGGTATCATATGAATGTTTGTATGTATGTATTTATGTGTATGTAAGTATGTATGTACGTATGTATGTATGTATGTATGTATGTATGTATGTATGTATGTATGTATGTATATTTGTACATCTCAGAATTTTAACTTAAATACATTTTTATCGACTATTTTTGCTCTTCAAAAGATCGGATCTTTTTAAGAGTTTATTTAAAATATAATAAAACTCGCAAAATATTCTCAAATTATCCTCAATTTTATTTAAATATTTTTTATATAAAGTAACAAAATTATTTACAAATAAACTATTTATAAACATTGACAACGTATACATAATTTTTAAGTTCAAATGGAAAATATTAATCATACGTCTAGATATTAATTTTTAACTTACAATTTGGACATAATATTTGTCTTTTATTATAAATGATAAAATCTTATATATGTAAAATCTTATAAAAATATCTCTAACAGTTTAAAGTAGTATTTCAAATCACTTAATAAATGTACTGAACACGTATACTTAATATTTAAATACAAATTAGCAAATATAACTCATACGCTAAAGGGAATGGAAATAAATTTGAATAATAATTAGATTTTTTAAACTACGTAAAATTCATCAAACCTTATTAAATTTATCTATTTAAAACCCCTGTTTTTCTCCACTTAAACTTGAACATCTTGGAACATGTTTCCATTGATAAAAAATATATTTAGCAAAATCTCTTTTTTTGTGACCTCAATAAAATATTTATAATCAAAACTCAACACCTTATCAAGTTTCTGTTGATGGTCTTAATCGATTTGGATTTTTTTTTGCACAAAACCTATTAAACGCTCAGTCAATCCCACAGAGTATTAAAAAGAAAGTAAAAGAAAATGGAAAATTTATTAGGCAGCTACGGAGCAAAACAATACACCAATAAATTATACATAAACCGAGAAGAAGAATAAAGTAAACATTTAGGGGTTGGAGGTGAAGAATGTAATGGACATGTCAACACGCACCAATAATTCCCTAAAGCACTAAATAAGAAAAAAAAAACATCAATACAAGTTGTTGTTTTTTTGTGGCAGGAGTAAATTTTTGTTTTACAAAAGCCAAGGAAGGGCAGAGGAGGGGAAGTTATAATGGATAATAATAGAAACAAGAAAAGTAGCTGAGGAAAAAAAGGTTAGTTTATTTAACAAATTTTCGTGATTGTTTTTAATGTCAGTTATTCCCTTTAAAAAAGGCTAAAACAACTAAATTGAAAGAAGCAAAAAAATCAACAGAAAAAAACTAAAAACCATAAAATTTGCCAAAACAAAACATGAAAATTTGCTGCTGCAAAAAGGGGAAGATAAACTCCTAGAAAAAATGATCAATGGCCCAAACAACTGATGAAAGATAATAAGAAGTTATAAGAATATTTGCTGTCTGTCTGTATGGCTGGCTGACTGGGTATCCATGACCAAATTAAATTATCTGACCTTTGGAGTATAAAAAAAAATATCATCTAATATAATTTTTATATTTACCCTCTTAAGAAGGGAATATAATAACCAAGAACCACAACAACAACAACAAAAGAAGAAAATAAAAAAATAATACAAAACATTTAATGCAAACAATCATGATTATTATGGCAGATATGGTGTCTTTATTTCTCATTTATTCCTTTCATTTTCTTCCCCGATAAATGTTTCATAGAATCATTCTTTTATTTTCAAATGGGCTTTTAGATTTCCATTGTTACAACATCATCGTCATCATCATCATTTTACTTCTTTCACTTGTATCTTTATTGTAACAAATTGTTGGTTTTGTGTGCTCCACTTTTATCTCGTCTAAGAAGATATTTTATATTTTCTAGGTCTTGTCTCTTTGCTTGAGCTCTGTTTCTGTTCCTTAAATTTATTAATTTTCTTTTATTTCTCGGATTCTTTGTTAGAGCGTTAAAGTGTCATTGTCACGGTTGTAGAAAGGCAAACGAATTGTTGTAAATGAGAGAGTGAAAATTTATATCTCAACACTCAAATCAAGTCATGAGTGAAAAATGCAGGATTCTTTTTTTTTTGAGTTGTGTAAATATTTGTGTGCGTATGTTTCCTGTTAAATGGAGGGCTGCACATTCATGTATTAAAAGCTTAATATTGTGTGCAGATAATGGAAAAATTTTAAGATGCCCTTTAACGAGCTTAACTGAACTGGAACTGAACTTGAAATGAACTGAAATAGCACTGATCTAGAATTAGAACTGAACTTAAAATGAACTGGAACTGAAATAGAACTGAACTAGAATTGAACTCGAACTGAACTTGAAATGAACTAAAACTGAAATAGAACTGAACTAGAACTTAACTAGAACAGAACTGGAACTGAACTAGAACTGAACTAGAAGTGAACTAGAATGAACTGGAACTGAATTAGAACTCAACTAGAAATGAACTGGAACTGAACTTGAATTGAACTAGAATGAACTGGAACTGAATTAGAACTGAACTAGTACTCAACTAGAAATGAACTGGAACCTGACTAGAACCAGAACCTGAACTAAACTAGAACTAAACTAGAACTGAACCAGAACTGAACTAGAACTTAACTCGAACTGAACTGGAACTGAACTTGAAATGAACAAGAACTGAAATAGAACTGATCTAGAACTAGAATTGAACTGGAATTGAACTTGAAATGAACTAGAACTGAACTGGAACTAAACTAGAACTGAACTAAAACTGAACTAGAACTGAATCAAAACTGAGCTAGAACTGAAGTAGAACTGAACTCGAACTGAACTAGAAATGAACTAGAACTTAACTAGAACAGAACTGAAACTGAACTGGAACTGAATTAGAACTGAACTAGAAATGAACTGGAACCTGACTAGAACCAGAACCTGAACGAAAACTGAATTAGAACTGAACCAGAACTGAAGTGAGACAGAATGAATGTATGAGAATTTTTGTGACCATAATTAAAAAAGTAATTATAGTTTTTATTAAACAAATTATTACTTAAATAATGACTTTTTTACCAATTTATTTCTATTTACATTTTTTTTGCCAAACAAAGTTTCCAAGCAGAGCGTGAGTTTTGCACTTAAAAAGTATTCTGTCTCATTCCAAATGAAAAACTTATTTTTTCCTTTAATTTTGTAAAGCATCTTTCCAAAAAATTGCCCTCAAAAAGTGTGTCAATTTTTAAAGTTAATTTTTCTTTTATTTTTTTATATATTTGTGCTACATTTGCTGCTGCTTTTGTTGTTTTACGGTCTAACTCCCACAAAAATAAGGATATTTTTTTTATAAAAACACAACAAAAGCAACAACAATAGATCTTAGATTTGTTTTGCCACCACTGATGTGTTGCAAAATAAATATAAAATTCTTTAATAGATTTGCGAGGGTTTTGTCTTCAGTAGGATTTTTTTATAGAAATTTTCTAAAATTGTTGTTGGTTCTTTTTTTTTGTTGGAGCATAAAGAGGTCTGCTAGAAGACATGTGTGTTAAATTGTTTACTTAAATAAAATAACAACAACAATATGTTGAAAAAGATAATTGAAAGTTTTAAAGAGATTTTACAACCGATGAAAGGAAAAATAATGAAATAATGAAAAAAATACAACATGGAGATTTCAGTTATGGCGGTATTTTCATTTCCTTTTGTTTTTACTTGAAACGATTTTTTGGTTTTTTTTTTTTTTGTTCAAAATGTTTTTTTTTTTAAGATTTAATTTTATTTTGAACTTAAAAAAAATATTTTTTTTAATGGAAATTTTAAATAAAACTCAAATTACAATTATCTGTATTAAATCTCTTGCTAAAGCTTTTAATTACTTTTAATATTGTGGTTTTCAAAGTAAACAGTTCACAAGTAAATAAAAAATAAACCTCCTTTTTATTCCTTTTAATTTTGTGAAAAGGCGGGAGTTTTATTTTTATGATAATTTTTGAAATTTTAATTATATGGAAAAAAGTTTTCATACCCTACACCACTCTTTGTGGGTAACATTAGCTATAGAGACCACAGTCCATTATGATTCCTTAAATTTGATCCTCTCAAGTTAACTTAGTGACAAAGAGAATTTGAATTGCATTCATGAAGTTCAGCCATAACCATGGATTACAACCTCTGATGTCAGCAAATGTCTGAAAGAAATAGGATGCAAATATTTACACAAAAAATTAAAACTGTCCTCGACAGACTCCCGCACCATCTAAATGTTACGTCTTCTAAAATACGAATTCTTACCATGTGCTTATCAAGGTTATTGTGACAAGTGATCAGGTTAATAACCTACCTCAGTTGATCCCTCCTTCTTCCAAGTTGAGACACACTGCACTTAACGTTTTACTCATTCTAGAGATGCTTCGTTTGTAAATATCTGCTTTGTAATCCACTCGATACTTGAGTTTTGCTTTTTCTTCCAAAAAACGGCAGATAAGTGTGGAAATATATCCAAATTTTTCCAAATCCTCTGAAAGAGATACTCCTTTTGTCGCCAGTTACAGGCACCCAGCAAATACTGATGTTACGTTGTTCCCGAAGAGCAGGAAACTTTCTGTGGCAGCTTCTAAAGTTTGTAACATACAGAGAAAATAATGCAACCTCCATCTAAAACAAACTCTACTTCGGCACAAATTAGCGATGTCCGTTTGGTCGGCTTGCTCCTGATGTTTGAGAAATAAAATTATTACATTTGAACTGTTCGAACATATAGAGCTGATGTGTCTCTGAATCGGGGGAGTAGTCGGGGATCACCCATGTTGTTTTTTTAATTATTTGTCAAAAATTCATTTATGAATTGAAATAAATGACTCTGTGTAAAAAATATATTTACAGTTGCAAGTTATTTCTATATACTTTTGGAGATATTTAAGTCGAAATTAATTTTTAACCCATTTTTAAACGTGTTTTTATGGTCTTTTTAAGTTATCAGGCTTAATATAGGTTCAGAGATCTTTTAAAATTATACGTCAGACTCCTAACAGACTTTAAAATTTTTTTTCAGAAATAATGATAAGAATATCGGTAAAAGAGTTTTTAATCTGAAGTTGGAACTTTGAATAGAAACATTATTTTATTTATATATTTTATATGTGGCAACGTTTTTTACAGCTAAAACCACTTTTTTGTTTGGAACTTTTTCTTTCCATTTGAAATGGAAAAGTTGGAATATTTTTACTCTTCCGATTCAGTGTCATTATGGTATACAGCATATCAAAATATTAACGATATATATCATAATTCGTTTAAATTTTTAATAATTTTTTAATAATCTTATTATTTTTTCGAAGAAAATTTTTAGTTCTTTATAAGTTTTTTAAAAAAAGTTGATACATCATGCACTTTTTATTTAAAAATTTTGAATCTCCCAGTTCTAGAGCTTTCAATGGTATCAAATACTTGTGCAAAAACTTTTTACATTTACTGAAAATCTAGCTTAAACTAGACTTCCTTCAGTTATCTAGTTTTTAATTTTATTTTTCAAAATTTCGAAATTTTACATATTTTTCAAGGTAAATAATATTTCATGGATTTCTACCTTAAATATTCTATGTCTTCATGTTCTTAGCTTTTCATACATATCAAATACTTATGTAAAGAGTTTACACCTTCGCTGAAAATCTAACCTAAACTAAGATTCCTCCAACAAAATTTTATTTTTTGCTTGTATCAGAACACATATCGCTCATTTGCTGCAAATAAGTCATAACTCAAAAAATTAATTTGTTCAGGATTTTAATTTTTCATGAGAGAAAACTTATTATTTGGTTATTTTCGCAAACGTCTTGAATGTCAGCTAAACTACCAACGATGCGCAACCAGAAAAACGCTTTATTTCTGCAACTATCAATAAATTATATAATTATGTTGAAATCTTTTCTTATATTGGAATGACCGTTTCGCAAAAAAATTGCCATATAATATAATACATTATGTACTATACAACATTGATGTTAAATAAAAACTTGCAAATATCGAGTTATGGCAATTTTGCAGCAAGTGAGCGATATGCCGAGTATGCAAACTAACCAATATTTCAGGAAAATGTCTTTCCAAAATATGTTATTTCGTATAATAATGAATTGTGCAGCCATCATATATCAAAAAATCGGTCAATAATTTCCTATAGGCACCCTATAACCACCACTTCTGAAAATCTCCTCAAATGGCAAAAATCTCTTAAGATATTGTAAAGAAGGGTTGATTTATATTTATTCTTAATTGCGTTATGATATAATTTATTACGTTTTCGGATTTAACCGACTATTAAACTCTTATTTGTTTATCCTTGAGTCAAGATATTTTAATCACCCCCTCTAAATCTATGTTTCATTTGTTTCTTTTTTGTTCTGCTCTGTGATAACTGATTTTCTTTTTTTTCGCTAAACACAAATGGTTGATTACAAATTCCCCCCTTTTTCAAAGATTTTCCTTTAATGATGATAAACATAAAAAAGAAAATCTTTGTTTTTTATTGTCTTCTTTTTGTTCCAGGAAATTAAACAAATAAACGCCAAAAGTGTCGTAAAAGAAGTAAACGCTGAATTTAAGTTGGTCAAATATCAAGAGATTTTACTGGGTATTAAGTCTTCCAAGTAGTAATTTCTTGCTTTCTTTTTTTCCAAACTTTAAGTAACAATTATTTTTATAATACCATTGAGGCCTTTTGGAAAGGAGGACAAAGTTAAGTTGGACTATCAATTTTCAATTAAAACACTATGGGATTCAAGTGGTGCAAATAAAATGCAAGATTTCCTTAGAATAACTAAAATTCTTGCGATCGTTTACCTAAAGTTTTTAAGGAAAAAGAAAATAAAGGAGTGAGATTGAAAATAACACATGTTTTCATTAAAATTTTTAAACCAAAAATTATTTGATTATTTACAGTTTTTTAATCAATTTACCTCTGTAAATCATGTCAGTTATTATGTTTAATGTCAAACAAATGAATTGAATTGTTAATCTGATTAAAATGCGCGACCAGAAACAAGAGCGAACTAAAATTATTAAATATTTTCAACAAAACCCAAACTTGGTCCTATAAAAAGTTGGACAAGGTCTTCAGTGTTATTAAGTGGTAACAGGACAACTTGTCCTTTGATAGAAAACCTGGTTCAGGTAGAAGGAGAAATCCACATGATGTTTCTAAAGCCAAAAGTATTTCCAAAGAGCTCCCAATACATCTGGTAGGAAAGCAGCCTGGTTAGCTTAGTGATCGCACTGTTTGGCACAAGCGCTGCTCAAACTTTTGAGAACAAAAACAGAGCACTGAAATTGAAGTAAAGTTTTGTTTAAAAATATATTCTTGCTACATATTGAATGTCGAAATGTATGTTCTGGTAGATTTTCGCAACTTTCTAGTCAAAAATTGTATGCTGACCCAAAGCGATCAAACTTTCTTAAAAATTTCTTGCATTTTTCAAACGAAGCCAGAAATTGACATCAATAAATGTTTACTTCCATTTATCAGACTTTTTATTTTTGGCCTGACTTGGCATCCTGTCACTATTGCCATTAAGGGTTATAAGAACATTTATATAATATTTGTACCAGGAGAGGTAAATCTTCCCAACTGCCTGAAGCTTAGTTTGGAGGAGAATTATTGATCTCTTTTTAAAAGAGAATTCAAGAGCACAAAAAAAGAGTTCAAAAGTGTAGTAGATTTTAAACGGAGCTGAACTACCTGTTCGAGCAAAGTGACAGAAAACATTATTAAAAGATTAATGGAAGGATTTCTCCAATAAGATATTTCATAACGAAGGTCCAGACAAAGTTTACGAAGAATATTGACAAAAATAAATTTAATAATTATTCAAAATTCTCATGACTGAGTCCGTAAGTTATTTAACTATGGCACAGGATTAAGGGTCAAACCTGATGACTCTTTTGTATTAAAGTTGTATTAAAGTTGGATTACCCTTATTTGATACACGATTTTCATAAGAAACAAAAATTTAATCAAATATTCAAAATTTACCAATATTTTGCACATTATTTACATTGTTGACATTAAATTTAAATTTAATTTTAAACTTTATTTTATTATCTAATTTACTTAGTGTCATTAATGTAAAACATTTAAAATAAATTTACATTAAGTAAATTAAATAAATCTAATTAATCAACAAAAACTTTAAATTGTTTTTTTTTAATCTCAAATTTAAATATTTGAATTTTTTTCCATCCAGTTTTCATGATGTCATTTATGTTAAAAATGCCAAAAACAACATTTAAATATATATTGTAATTTTGACATAATGTCAATAATGTAAAAAATAGTATTTGATGTAATTAAAAAATTGTTTAATTTAAATTTAATATTTGTTGTCATATTTTAAAGGTAATTTACACATTGTTTACATAATGTAAAATTATAAAAGGCACTAGATGTAAAAATGTTTCATTCACTACATAAAATTTAAATAATTTTGTGATAAATTAAAGAATGTAGAAAATGGGTATTTGATTTAAATTTGTTGGTTGTTTAGAAATAATTTACATAGTGTCAATAATGTAAAAGTAACAATATAACACAATAAATGTAAATTTCCTTTTTGACTTAATAATAAGCATTTAAAAACAGCTGGTGCAATTAAAAACTATTTAAATATTTTTCTATATTTGACATATAATTTACTTGGTGTCAACAATGTTAAAAATGTAAATTTACTTTTATAACATTGTTAGCATTAAGTAAATTATATGTCAAATAATTTATTTGCCTTGTTAATGTGAAATAAATACATTTAGTTATTATCTACACATTGTTTACATAACGTAAATATTTAAAATTCTTCAGTGTAATTTACTGTATCAAATTTTATTTATTTTATTTATTTCGACATGATTTAAATAATGAAATTTAATTATTTTTTCATTAAAAAAATGAGTAAAAAATAATTTTCAACGTACTTAGTGTCAACAATGTAAATAAAAAATAAAAACATGCCATTTTTTACTTACCAATTTATTACATAATGCAAAAATATAAAAATTAGCTTTAAATAAAAGAGAATATTAATTTTTACTTTTATAATATAATTTTTTACTAAATGTCAATAATGTAAAGAATTATATTAGTTGTACAATTTTAGTCCTAAAAAGTCAGTTTTTGGAATGACCTTAATGAATAATTTTTAACAATGTTTCCATGATGTCGAAAATATAACTTTTATCATGACATCATTTTTAAAACAAGTAAAATATTTTACCTTTAGTTAAAAAAATGCTTATTTTTTACATTGTTTACATAATATCAAGAATGTAATTAGAAGCATAATGTCAGTACAATATGGAAGTAATAAATTTCATAAAAGGACTCAAACCAAAGGATAAATTTACGTTTACATAATTTTTACATAATGTGTTATTTACATTATATCAATCGTGAAAACACTTTTTATTAAAATACTTAAACTATAAATAAGAAATTTTGTTTACACTTCTATTATCCACGTGTGATTGTAAATAATGTAAATAATTACAACCAACGAGGGCCGTATTATAAATATTAAAGTTATTTTAAACAAAGTTTACATAGTGTCAAGAATGTAAACAAACGTAGTTCAAGAAAATTACTTGTAATCGTTTGATAAAATGCATAATAAATAATTTTTTACATTATTTACATAGTGTAAAGTTTGTTAAAACCTCAATTTACCTGCAAAGCAATTCAAAATAGTTTACATAATATTAATAATGTTAATAATTAAAATTTATATACTGTAAAATTTGTAATATGCAATTTTTACATAATTTACATGAAACTTACATAATGTCAATTATGTAAATAATAATATTTTAAAACAATTATGCAAAAACAATTACCTTAAAATACTTTTTGAGTTATTTTTACATAATTTACATAAAATTTACTTAATGTAAATAATGTACACAGTTATTTTTTTTTTTCATTCAACTATAAATTAGTTTTATTTCCAAAGATAAGCCGTTCTTTGAAATAATTTACCTGATGTCAACAATATAAAGAATTGAAATTTAAGAAAATTTTAATAATTTACACATTATTTACATATTATATACATGATGTAAATAATGTTAAATATGTTAATTTGTTAATACAATAAATATTCGTTTTATTTTTTTTTAATAAGCTTTTACTCTTAGAATATTAATTGTTTACATGATGTAAATAATGTAAAATTTTAAAGAAAGCTGACATTTCTAAAAATTTACGAGTTTTAAATCTTTCAAATAAATAAATTAATAAAAAAATATACATTTCGATAAAAATTTCCACCCATAGTGCGCCGTCCTCAAAACTCTCTATTTTATTCAATTCAATTGACCGCAAATAATGTGAAACCATCTCAGTTTTTTATGTAACATTAAATTTAATGCTAATGATGAGGACAGTTCTTTAACCTCAATATGATACAAATTTTTGGCCTTAATTTTCTTCTTCTTCTTTCTTCTGTTAACTAAAAAAAATATTTCTTTGTTTTGGGGGAAACATATTTGGTTGTCTTGAACAAAAATTTCTTTATTAGAAGGTGTTGTAATGGAATGAAATGAATAATTTTTACTTCGGGCTTTATAATCAAAATACACAAGGGTTTTTCTGGGAATCAAGGAAAAGGAGTGAGAAAATTTTGTGTAAGAAAATATTAATTGAATTCTAAGAAAATTGGAAGGAAATAATTTTGAAGAAAAATTGTGAAGGGAATCAGTTGGGAAAAATTAAAATTAATAAAGCAGAGACATGAACCATATTTAGTTAATTGAATTTAGAGAGAATAAATAAATAAGGAAATAAATAAATTAGGAAATAAATAAAATATAAAACAATAAATAAATCAATATATGAAATTAGTTTGTTTTAATTAATTTAATTATTAATTTTTAAAATTGTTTTGTCCGATTTTGGGTATTTTCGTTCGCAAATGTGTAAAATGTTTTAATTTTCAAATGCTAATTTTAGTCAAAATCTTAATTTAGTGGAAAGAAAACAGTCAAAATTCGAAATATTAATTTTTCCATTCAATTCCGACAAAATAAAATAAAAAAGAGTTACAAATTTTTTACAAATGTATATGTGTCCATCTTAATGATGTTGAGACTTCATACATGTGGTGGAGGGTAAATTAGATTCGGATAGTCTGTTTTTGCATTCTTACACTTTTAAAATTCCAAATTCAGGTTTTCATAACATTTTAAAAAATTTATATATTTTTGTGATCCCCTATAGCAGTATTATTTAGAATTTTATAAGGAATCTGTGTTTTTGTAAAGATTAAAAAGATACATCGATTTGAAAATAGTCCTTGTCTGTCATTAATAAAGTTTTGCAAATTTTCCAAAAGATCTTCAAATTTGGTCAGTTACCCTTTACGCTCCTTAGCAGCTGATGATCTGATGTTCTTTAAATCTACTTAGAAACACTTTAGCTGTAATTATGTGAAGTTTTATTAAAATACATTTTGCGATGTGAAAGTTATAGAATTATTTCCAAAAAATTTGTTTTGACACCATTTTGCGGCGCTCTTAAGCTTTTGTCGCTTAAATTTTCTAAATGTTAATTTAAATGCCTGTTTTTATACCCTACACCACCATAGGTGGTTGGGGTTTTATGAGTTTGTGCTGATGTTTATAACATATAGAAACAACACCCACCTTTAAGTATACCGATCTACTCAGAATCTCTCTGTGAGTCGGTTTAAAGGTGTCTGTCCTTCTGTCTGGCTGGCTGTCCATGTAAACGTTGTGAGCACTCTAAAATTCGCAATTTTTTTAGATATCTTGATGAAATTGGAAACGCGTTATATTTTTGGCTCAAGGACGAAGCTAATTGAAATCGGTCATATACGTTCCAATATTAAAGGTAACTTCCATACAAATAACTCGCCGAAATGGAGTTTAAAGTCGTAAAATGTCTAAATATAAACAGATTATAAAGAAATTCAACACTTATTTGTCCAATGATATTCTAAATCAATGTTGCAAATTATGCGTATTATGTGGTCGGTCCATTACTTCTCACAGGTCCCATGCAAGCCCCCTTCCCAATGTCATATTGAAAGGCATAAATCTTATATACATGTTGGTATTGTTACTGTTCAAATTAAGATAAATATACATGTTCGAAATTATACGAAGGTCGTTCCATTATTTCTTCAACACCGATAAAACCCCCCAGAAGAAATACTTTTTAAACGCACACATTTTTCTTAAAATCTCATATTAATGTACTTTACACTTAATCATAATAAAAGCAAATTATATTTTTTCGTAACTGTCATTTACAAACAACAATTTGGTGTAGGGTGTTAAAAAGTCGAACTTGACCGACTATGTAAATATTCTTTTTTATCAAAATTTTGTTAAAATAAATTTCATTTTTTAATTTTCTGCTTGATTTATTAAATATTTTTTTATTTATTTTTTTGCATTTTTTCATAAAGCATGTTAAATTAAGCTTTTTTTGTATAGTAGCAGATAATTTGTGCACAAATTTAATTAAAAAAGCTAAAATTTTTAAATCTAAAAAAAACAAAAACAAACTCCCAGTATTTGTTGAAATCTTTTTGTTAAAGTAAAAAATTGAAAAAGTTTATATCAAACAATTTTTATAAAACAAAAATATTAATTAATGCTGCTTTTCTTTGATTTGTTTTTGCCAAAACAACTAAATTTTAAAAACTTAATGAAAAAACGCTTAATTCCCCTTTTAAAAATAAATAAACCATCAAACACGAAAATTGGTGCTTAATAAAAAAAAACAACAAACGTTTATTAAAAAATCAACACTGAATTTGAACTCAAATTGAAAAAAAAAACGTTACAAAAAATTCATTTATAAATTTCAAATGCACTGCAACATCTAATCAAAAATTTTATAATAAAAACAACAACAATAATAATAATTTTAATACAACATCATCATTTTTATATTGTTCATCTAAAACCAACAACAACAACAAAATTCAATTAAACAAATTTTTCCATCAATTAAATGTTTCTTAACAAACTAAACAATTTGAACAAATTTTGTTACTAAAAAAAACAAACAAAAATTCACTTCATTTTCCTTTTATCTCTTTTGCTTCATGTTTTATCCCAAAAACAATGTTTTTGTCTTTTTAAATTAATTTAAAATTTGTTCCCTCCAAAAAAAATTCATTCATTCATAATCCATCAAAGAATGTCAATGTTTTTCTTCCGTTTGCATAATCTTCAGCGTGCTGAGGAGAATAAACGTAAAAAGAGAGCCGAACAGAGACATCGTCAACATCAGCGTCGAGGTGCCAAAGTGTTTCGTTGTGTTAGTGATTCAACGGGACACTTGACATTGGCACCATCACGTCTCTTTGAAAAAACACCCATGAGTCCATCGGATAGTTTAGATGAAATTGCACTACAAATACCCAGGTAAGTTTTCTTTTGAGGTAGGGGGGTGGTAAATTTTAAGAAAAGAGGGAAGTTTAGATGAAATCATATCAGATAAAATATATATATGACCTTGTTAACGATTTTATCGGGTTAAACTTAATAAATTATATTGAGTTTAGTTTATTAAAGTTTCACTTATTCGATTTCTTTAATTTCTTTTCAGGTATGTATCTCTTGATCCTTAAGAGAAATATTTTATACAAGTAAGTTCTAGTGTAAGTAATACATAATATAGAGGTTAAAATCATGGAACAGATTTTGTTATCTCTTTGAATAATAAAAAAGTCAAGAATGCTGAAATTGGTTTTTGAATTTGCATCGAATGATCCTAATATAACTAGAAATAAAAAAGTTGTACCCGCAGGGGATAAGGTACGCCCCTATTGGATTGGTTATTATCGATCTTTAAAACCACCCTTTTAAAATTTAGTCCCGATTATAATATAATACCGGGAGAAAAGACACCCTAAAACGATTCCATTATATGTGGAAGTAATATATACTGCATTTTTTTTGATAGGACCAGGGGGACTCATCCCCCATAGAAAGAAGATATTACTTATCAATATAGAAAATTTACAAAATTACCATGGAAACCATTAAGAGTGTAATTGTTGGTTAAGGGCGTCTGTAATTCCCCACATCATGAATATAAGGACAGCCAGCTAGCTAACCCACCAGACAGACGGACATACTTTAACTAACTTTGAGTCAGTAGGAAAATATAAAGCTTGTGAAGGAATTAGTTATTTCGGTGCGTTAAAAACTTTTGAACATAATATATAATACCCATAGTCCAAAATAGCTTTGTATACTCTATTTGTTAAGCGTTTGTCAGAATAAACTCAGAATCACTTTATTAGTCGATTCAACGATGTTTGTTTGATCAACTGGTTGAAAGACTATGTAAACTTTGTAAATAAAATCCAGGTTTACATTGAGCGATGGGTTCATCATTTCATCTAGCTCCCATACAAAAATTCCCTCGGAATGTGGTTTTAAACTCATATAAGTTCTTAATAAAAATTGAAATTCTCGTAGCTCTTTCGAATATCACTTTAAAGTGTAGAAAACTCACACAGTATCGGGGGGAAGTAGCGCCACACAAAATTCCATAGAAATTTTTAACATTATAAATAATAAATGTATTAAAAGTCCATCACTTGTCACCTGGATCTAATGAGAGCTTGTGCTTATTTATATCAATCAATGTGGATTTTCAAGGAAAAATTTCAATAATTCTAAATTTGCATAATTATTTCTAAACTATCAAAATAAACTGTTTGGGAAACACTGAGTGATTGATTATGTTTGAAATCCTTATTATTAATTATAGAGTTCTCTATTTGCAACATATTTGGTGCCTCTAAAGTGACTATTTAATACTCTACACCACATTGTTGGTTATAAGTGTTAGCTACCGAAAGTTAATGAACCACCCTCGTATAAAGGTTTTGCTTTTTGATTTATATTTAAAAGTGCAGCATATTATAATGGTACTAACATTCAAGTGGGATTAGTCTATTCTAAAAGGGTCTTTAATATGAAAGCCGGAATAAATTATGGACCGACCCTCGTAAAATTTCACACATCAATTTTTGTTATGTTTATTTTACTTTGAGCAATTTTTATTGCAATATGAACGTATATGAGAGATTTAAGTCCCTCAAAGTGATATTTTGAGGGGGAACTGTGTGGAACCTATGAGGAATAATGGACTGATACTCGTATTATGTAGCACATCGTCTTAGAATATTATTAAAGTAGTTTAGGCTAAATTTCGCTTCTATGGCCCGGGAAGAAAATTTTTATTAAACCAAATTCAATAGACATTGGCTTTGGAACAAAATAATAATGTTTGCCAAATTTCATTAAGGCATCATTAAATCGACTCAGAAAGTGATCCTGATTCGAAAGGTACACTTACATACGCATAATACTCCAACCATCTATGGTGATGTAGGGTATAAAAATGTAAACAAACTTTGTCTGAAACATAATAAGAGGGAAAGAGAGAGAGAGATAACATAAAAAAATCAGCTGAGCTTATTACTGTCACCGTGTTAGAATTTCCCCATCATGATCTATAACTTATGAATTTATGGAGTCATGTTCCCACTTTTAAAACTTTTCATATCAAATATTTTATTAAATCTAGTTTTCCTCATTTAATTGTCAAATATTTTCTTGATTAAAATAAAAAAAACCTCAATTTGTTATGGATTATCCCGGAATAATATTATTTATTGGTGCCGCAATTGTTGTTCGACTATTGGTTGTTAATTTTGGTCCACCACCAGCAGCTGAAGGATAAAATTTTAGTTAATTCCACAAATAAACCAAACCTTTTTCTGGGTCAAATACAATGACAACCGATCAACTGATAATGAGTTCTTGCCTTCTGTTTGGCGTTGTTTTTATGACGGGCATTTTTGTGTGGGAAAGTTTGGAATTATAAATTTGGAGTTTTGAGGACAAAATATATAAAAAAAACTGTAAAATCTGAAAATTATATAATATTTAAAATGTTTGTTTCAAAATAAAAGATTTAATAAAATAATTTTTTTAAGAAAATTTGAATTTTTAAAGAAAATTAGCAAAAATATGAGAACCCGAAATTTTAGTGAAAATTAAATTTTTTTAAGTGAAAATTTAGAAATGCTGCCTTTTAAGTCAAAATAAATATCATATAGAATGATTGTACTCAAATTCATACCTCAGAAAATATTCATCAATATCATAGTCTCTTTTTTTAAGACTCATTTAAAAGGTGTCACAAAGGAATTATAGTGGATTTTTATAGCCAATACAAATTATGCGCTTTTATATCCTCCACCACTTTACTATGTAGCGAAAAGAAATCATCTTAGATACCACAATGTATATATACATATTCTTGCATCAAATCAAAATCTGATTCGATATAGCTATGTCCGTTTGTCTGTCCGTCCGTCTTTTGTAGGCCCGTTCACATCCGCCATAGTTGACAGAGCTCGATGAAATTCGCTTTAATCATGAGAAGTTTTCTATTTAAAACCAGCAATATCGATTTGGTCCATTAGAAGATATAGACCGATATCAGGCTTAACCCTTTTGATCAAGAAAAAACCTTTCGTCAAATATGAATGGACAATTTTTCCATATTATTAAGCAAAACGTACTTTATTTGCATTCCAAAAATTATCAAAACTAAGATTAGAATTTAAGACAACAACAACTAATGTAGCATAGATTGTATAAAAGGAGTTGAATTGTTCTAGTAAGAAGAGTCTGCGCTCAGCTTTCGCTTAGGTAGGATTAAGCTTTGTTCGATGGTTAGACCGCCTGCATTTTAATAATCTTTTTAGAGTGAAATATTGTGAAGCAGGAATATCTGGTGATTAGACTGTTTCATTGTTGCCGCCTAACAATACTCACTAGCCCTAGACACAGAGTCCTTAAGAAGCAGATACATCTGGTGGTTAGACCGCTTCGTTGTATTTACTTATTAAGGCACTGTCGGCAATAAGCCAAATCCCTGTTCGGTGGTTAGACCGCCTACAGTTGATTTGAATTAGGAGAGTGGAAGATTGTAAAGTAAGAGCATCTGTTGGTCTTGCCTAATAATCTCCAGAAGTCGCACATACAGAGTAATTGAGAAACTGGATCGTATGGCGGTTATGCCACTTCATTGTTCTAGCCAATCAATAAACTGTCGGCACAGCAGAGAGATTTTGTGAAGCAGTTACTGCTGGTGGTTAGACTGTTTCGTTGTACCTGCCAAATAATATTTGTAGTTCTACATCCAGAACTATCAAGAAGTAAGAACGTCCGGTGATTAAACCGTTTCGTTGGCCTTTTCTATTGATGCAGTGGATGTTAGTCATCCAAATTGTTTAGTGATTTGATCGCTTACAAAACATTTGTGATGAGAAAGTGAGAGTTGAATCTGTTGAACCACTGGCAACGGCGATTATATCACCGCCGAGAGCGAAAACGTGTCGTTATATTGATACATACATTTTTGAGTTGTGTTAGCAGAAAACAGGTCTTTATCTAGTCAGGGCCGTACGCGGTGACCCTTCAAATTTGGCAATTTCGGGGTTTGTTAATATTTAATAAAAAATATGCCAAAAATAAATTTATGAATTAAGACATTTATTAGGACTTCAAAAATTAATTTGATAATTTTGTTCGTATGTTGAAATTGCTCTTATTCGATGTTTTCAAAAAATTGAATAAAATTATTTTTCTGAATTGAAAAACTTAAAATTTTTCAATTTTAAGTTTTAGATTTTTATTTTTTCTCTCGAAACTTTTTGCATGACAGAGACATTTGTTTTGTGATACAAACCACATCACACATTTTTATTTTATACTTTGACACACATACGAAAGTATGTATATATATGTGTCTGTGTGTGCATTTGTGTGAGTAACGGATGTGACATGTGTTTGAAGTCTATGACAGATTTACATGTAAATATTGTAATACAGTTTTTGTTAAATTTCCTCTCTCTCTCTTTCTCTGTATTTTTGAAATTTATTTTACTACGAAATCAAAAAAAAGGAAAAATTTAGAAAATGGAGAAAATATAAAAACAAAATGTTTAAACTAGTTTTAACCACAAATAAACATATGTATATATTTGTGTTTATATGTTTGTTAAATTGTTTAAACTTTTAAGAGAAAAATATGTTTTGTTTTTAAATTTTCATGTTAATAAAATAGACTAGATTTTAACCGGTTTGCTTTGCTGCACAAAAATTCTGTTCAGTTCCCCGGATTCTTTTCGTTTCCTATTTGGTCCAGTAAAATTGTTCCCTGGTAAAGTAATTGGGATTGGAATCAGAATATCTTCATTTCAATAGTTGTTTAGATATCAATATATGCTTTTTATATATATTTCCCCCTGGTTTGATCCGTCCTACAATTTGTCTGTTGAAACAGTTCTTGAAGACAATTTGAGAACTCTTGTTGTAGTTCTTTAGAAATTCAATAATCAATATTTTTCTTGTGTAGGGGGTTTCCCTCACCCGGTTCCTTCCTTGTATAGCCAATGTTACATTCGAGTGTATTGCAATATTTCTGAGAAAATTTCATCAAAATTGGCCCAGACTTTTTAAAGTCCATACGTTACATACATACATACATACATACATACATACATACATACATACATACATACATACATACATACATACATACATACATACACACATACATACACACATCCTCTTTTATATGTAGATAGACAGATAAAAGCAGAATAAGAACAACAATGTGATAGAGTATAAATGACAAAAATTGAGGTTAAAATGTTAAAAACTTTAAAATGAAATTGATTGTTTATGAAAGGAATTAACTCTTTTCAAAAAGATTTAAAGAAAACCATGTATCTTAATAACCGAAATTGTAATAATTTTTATCTTTAAATGGAATAAATATTTATGATTCCAATTTATTGCCAAATCATTGGAACGAGGTATGCAAAAGCAGATATAAAGATTTCTTTTCTAAGAAATAACAAAAACTATATTTTCAATGATCCATTTTTTTTGCTCCCAAAATGAGATGTTTTGACAAAGTAACATTTATTGTATCAAGGTATTTTTTCAGCAGCATAACTGTCACATACACACTTATATACATAAGAAAACATATACATAGAAACAGGCCTAGAATTTTTGGTTTAAAGGAAACAAAGACATATTTTGTAAATCTTCTTTAAATAGAAAATATTAGTCTTTTTGCTTTTACATTCTTTTTCAACTCAAACCTAAAATAACGGTATATTAAGTACATCATTGAATATACAACATTATGGGCTTTTAAAAGTTTAAAATATATTAAGTTTACCTTAATCTCAGACGATTTCTGAGCATCCGTCTGTCTGTCCTTCCGCCCTTTTTTAAACAGACTTTAGACCATTCAGTCTACTTTAAATAGAAAATTTTTGAGGTCTTATTGTTTTTTTTTACATTTTTTTCAATAGAATTCATAAATTGTGGCAATAAGTATGTCAATTCATATATAACATTGTGGCCTTATTAAAGCTCAAAATATTTAAAATTTGGATTAATCGAAGACGATTTTATAGCTTCCATCTGTCTGTCCCTCCGTGCTTGTTTTAAACAAAATTTAGACTTTTGAATTTTCTTCTTTTGAAATAATACTGTAACTTTGGAACTACTAAATATTTTTCAATTAAATTTTTTATTATAATTCTTGAGCTACTTTCCCAGCTGATTTGGAGAAATATAAGTTTATAGTGATTCCAGGAGAATGGAGGTTTACCTTCAAAATTTGGTCACTTCTATTATTCAATTACAAAAAATAGTACAAAAATAGTGAGAAATTTCAAATACTTTTAATTTTAATCACTACAAAAATGGTATTGTAATGCAAAAAAATCCTGGAAATACTAATATGGACTTAGTAATGTATTTGATCAAAATTTCTTTAATGGGTTTTAAAAAAAAAACAAAATTTTTTATTTTGTGAAATCATGTTCAATATTTGGCTTTAAATAAAATCTCTGAAAATAAAGCTATTATTGTGAAATTTAGGTAAAATATGGAAATATAATCCTTTATATAGTGCTCTAAATAAATTCCTAAGTTTTAATTCCGAAACACCCAAAATCCCGATACGGGGAAAACTTATTGTAAAATGTTAATTTTTTCCATAAATAAGTCGCTCTGTTGTTATAAAAGCTTGATCCTTATAAAAGTCTTGATCAATTTTTTTAGTGAATGGCAATAGTTATACAATAAAATTCTATTTTTTTCTAATTTTAGATCTATTCTCTCAAAAGCTAAAAAACTCGGATAGTTTAAGGGGGCTTTAACTCCCCTAATGTCCTTAGAATTAATAAGGATTAATTCACATTAAAAATGAATCGGAATTATAAAGAAAAATCCATAATGCAGAAGAAAATAGTGGGCTTTAAATTAAAACAAGTTAGAATGATCTAATCGGCTATGTCAAAGCTTCAATACCCTCCTATTGTAAGGGGTTAGCAATCCACTTGTCCTATGAAAAAATTACGTACTCTATAATACTTTGGTACTACTGCTTCATCTTAGCGCTAAATTTGATTAACTTTTCTGTAACATTTTCAAAGATCTGCGATATTAAAAAAATCGTATATATATTCTCCCCGATGCCCTATCCAAAGCTAATATAGAGCGTACCATTTTTCACTAAAGTAAATTTCAGCTTGCGAAATTTCATGAAAATAAAATACGCCAATGTAATCGACGTTCAAATTTTTACTTTTAAAGGTTGATTCAGATATCAGTCTATAGCTTTTTTCCTAATGAACCGTTTTTGCTTGTTTTTTAGGACAATATCAAATACTGAGGCCATTTTATTGAGATCAGTCAATTATTGTGGATGTAAGCGTGTTGGTAATGTAAAGATAGAGGAACAGTAACAAAGACATATGGACATAGCTAAACCGAATCAGATTTTGATTTGATGTTAACATATTATTTATGGTGGTGGAGGGTATAAAAATGTTTCCCTTATTAAAAATTTTTATTTCCAAATAATTTTTAACAAACTTTTTATTTTTCAAGAAATTTGTTTAGATTTTTGAATTAAGATTTAAAGTAATTTATCAAAAAATATTTTTGAACCCAAACTGAGCCCAAAAGTGTTCCACTTTGGTCTAAATATCTTTTAAACTAGAAAATATATTTTACAGATGTGAATGTGTATTTGTTATAAGGACTGTCCATATGTTCTTTTTCGATATTGTAATTCCTTAAGGAAATTTAAGATCGGAAGTGTTTGTATTTGGAGGTCCACCATACCCTGGACTCATATTAAAATTTGACAACTCCACATTGATTTAGAAATACCTCAAGAATGTCCTTGTGAAATATCATTAAAAAATTTTTAGTAGTTCCACAATTACAGACTTATTTCCAATAAAGAGTATCAATATATAAGAATTATACTGAAGGGTATTTAAACTTCTTTTCGGCCGCATATATACTTCTTTTTTTGTATATTTCCCTTTTGGAATCTCTTTGGTTTATTGTACGATATTGTTTTTCAATTTCTCATACTCAATGGAAACCATACAAACAGACACACATACAATTGCATTTTTTTTACTTCCTTTTCATTCCCATCTTTTCCTTTCTATTTCCGCGCATTAGCTGTAACGTGAAATTGTTAATAAAGTGATTGAAAAGTGTTTGATACGACTTCTATTCATAGATATTTTTTCAGTTATTTTCTTCAATGTGTGGGAGAGTTTTAACGGATTTTATGAAAGTTCGTTTTTTTTTCTTTGCGGAAAAAAATGAAGCTTTAAATTCAATTTAGCTAACAAAATATTATCAGCCTTCAAAAAGGAAAGTGAGCAATGAAAAATTGTAACATTTTTTTTATAGTTTATTTTTAGAGAAAACCAAAATTTGATTTGATATAACGGGATGTATGAACTGAACAAAAATCAAAAAGTATGAAGAAAGAATTTCATGTGGATTAAACGTTTATTATTTTGTATTGAGAAAAAGTTGTTTTAATGTGAAGCGTATGAGTAATGTGTGATGTTAATCATACGACACGTGCACCATAATCATAATCAATGGAAATTGATAATTACATCAGACATTTTCAAACATGGATAAATTTGAATTTAAAAAATTAAACTATATATTTTTCTTTCTTTATATCGAGTCAGATATTCTCTCTAACTACACTTAAAAGCTTTAAAGAAAAATGTGATTAAAAGAAAGGTTAAGAGAAATGGGAATATTTTATGATATAATAAAATGATAAAAATTAAATTTTTTGCGAAAATTTTTTTTTCGAAAAATTTAATTTTTTTCGAAAAGTTTAATTTTTTGTGAAAAATTTAATTTTTTGTGAAAAATTGAATTTTTTTGTGAAAAATTGAATTTTTTGTGAAAAATTGAATTTTTTTTGTGAAAAATTGAATTTTTTTGTGAAAAATTGAATTTTTTTGTGAAAAATTGAATTTTTTTGTGAAAAATTGAATTTTTTTGTGAAAAATTGAATTTTTTTGTGAAAAATTGAATTTTTTTGTGAAAAATTGAATTTTTTTGTGAAAAATTGAATTTTTTTGTGAAAAATTGAATTTTTTTGTGAAAAATTGAATTTTTTTGTGAAAAATTGAATTTTTTTGTGAAAAATTGAATTTTTTTGTGAAAAATTGAATTTTTTGTGAAAAATTGAATTTTTTGTAAAAAATTGAATTTTTTGTGAAAAATTGAATTTTAGTGAAAAAGTGAATTTTTTTGTGAAAAATTGAATTTTTTGTGAAAAATTGAACTTTTGTGAAAAATTGTTTTTTAGTGAAAAATTGTTTTTTTAGTGAAAAATTGATTTTTAGTGAATTTTTTTGCAAAAAATTTAATTTTTTTCGAAAAGTATAATTTTAATGAAAAGTTTAATTATTTGTGAATTTTTTTTTTTTTTTTTTTTGTGAAAAATTGATTTTTAGTGAAAAATTTATTTAGTGAAAAATTGAATTTTGTGAAAAATTGAATTTTTAGTGAAAAATTGAATTTTTTATGAAAAATTGAATTTTTTGTGAAAAATTTAATTTTTAAGTGAAAAATTGAATTTTTTGTGAAAAATTGAATTTTTTATGAAAAAATTTATTTTTTTGTGAAAACTTGAATTTTTTTATGAAAAAATTGAATTTTTAGTTAAAAATTGAATTTTTAATGAAAAAATTGAATTTTTTGTGAAAACTTGAATTTTTTATGAAAAAATTGAATTTTTTAATGAAAAATTGAATTTTTTAGTGAAAATTTGAATTTTTTTATGAAAAAATTTAATTTTTTAGTGAAAAATTTAACTTTTTTTAGTGAAAAATTTAATTTTTATTGAATTTTTATTAAAAATTGAATTTTTTGTGAAAAATTGAATTTTTTGTGAAAAATTGAATTTTTTTTGTGAAAAATTGATTTTTTTTGTGAAAAATTGATTTTTTTGTGAAAAATTGATTTTTTTGTGAAAAATTGATTTTTTTGTGAAAAATTGATTTTTAGTGAAAAATTGAATTTTTAGTGAAAAATTGAATTTTTAGTGAAAAATTGAATTTTTAGTGAAAAATTGAATTTTTAGTGAAAAATTGAATTTTTAGTGAAAAATTGAATTTTTAGTGAAAAATTGAATTTTTAGTGAAAAATTGAATTTTTAGTGAAAAATTGAATTTTTTGTGAAAAATTGAATTTTTAGTGAAAAATTGAATTTTTTTGTGAAAAATTGAATTTTTTGTGAAAAATTGAATTTTTAGTGAAAAATTGAATTTTTAGTGAAAAATTGATTTTTTTTGTGAAAAATTGAATTTTTTGTGAAAAATTGAATTTTTAGTGAAAAATTGAATTTTTTTGTGAAAAATTGAATTTTTAGTGAAAAATTGAATTTTTTGTGAAAAATTGAATTTTTAGTGAAAAATTGAATTTTTTGTGAAAAATTTAATTTTTTATGAAAAATTGAATTTTTAGTAATTTTTTAGTCAAAAATATAATTTTTAGTGAAAAAGTGATTTTTTTTTAAATTGAATTTTTTGTGAAAAATTGATTTTTTTGTGAAAAATTTATTTATCATTATTATTATTATTATTATTATTATTATTATTATTATTATTATTATTAATTTTTTTTAGTGAAAAATTGAATTTTTGTTTCAAAATTATCTTCGGTCCCTTAAAAAATTCAACACATTTCTTCTTCATAACAACATCTTATTTATTTTCTCAAAAATAACTTTTAAATAATTTAATGGTCTGGACCATGACATTCCACATGCCCCCTCCAACATCTATGGGGTCTTCTTTGTTTTTCGTATCTTCGATGTTGTGTTTGATTTCGCCAACATTTATAAAAAGAATCTCTTAAATGATGACAATAAGCACGAGTATGACGCGGATGGATAATACAAGCCATACCGAAAACTATAATCAAGGCAGCGATAATTTGTTCCATTTTTTAAGGAAAATTTTCACAAAAAAATAAAAAAAAAATAATTTTAATTATTTTTGATTAAAAATACACAAATTTATGACAATTCACGTTGACAACAAATAATAAAACGAGGTTTTCAATAACTAAGGTTCTTTCAGGAAAAAAGGGTTCTTTCTTTTAAATTAACAAATTCGATATAAAAATTCATAGACCACAAAACCCATTACTAAACCCAAAAAGAACGATAAACTTGGAAACATTTTTTATTTGGTTTAATTTTTTTTGAAAGAAGGAAAAACTGAATTTCTACTTTAAAATCGAAATAATTTTATGAAAATGACAAGAATTAAATGGAAATCATTTTTTGTGTTATAACAGGATGTTTAAAAAAATATAAAATTTTAATAATAACGATAATTCTAGAAAGAGAATAGATTTGTGGGAAAAAGTTAAAAAAGGACTATAAATACTATCAAATTCTTAATTATTGAAACATGTAAGTGCAACTTAAAAGAACAGTAAATATAACACGAAAGAATATTATATTCGGCTGTACCGAATCTTAAACAACCTACACCACTAACACCATTACAAAAATTAGCGTGAGATATCGCACGAAAAAACAATAATTAGTTCATCCACTTCAACAACAGTTCCGAAAAAAACCTCAACGCATACTACAGCGAAATATGACAATGTATGCTTGAAAGTACAGTACCGGTTTACTATAAAACTGGATTGAAAATGTTTAGAAAAATGTCTGAATTTCGATAAAAATGGATCAAATTTAGGAGTCTTTTAATCTTAAAATCCTTTTCTGGGAAGGGACCTTTAATGGGAACTGTATTAAAATAGGGACAATTTTTATCAGAGAGGTTTTATGTATATGGTGCCGAATTTAAATAGAATTGATCTTAATTTAATAGTATTTATGAGATCGAAACCGTCTCTCAGGAAGGGGCGTTATATTGGAGTTAAATACAAAAAATGGTCCGACATTGCTAAAATTAAAAATATGTAAATTTATAACACTTAGAAAAGCGATTGAGGTGAATTTCAATAGAATTGGCCTTTATATATTAGTTCTATAATCACAAAACCGGTTTCCGGGAAGGGGCCTCATATAAGAGCTAAAGCGATATATACATAATAAAGGTAGTCAGAAAAGCAATTGTACCAAACTTCAATAGATTTGACTTCAATAGATTTGAGTTAATAATTCTATAAACTCAAAATCGTTTTCCGGAAAGGGGCGTTATATGGGTGCTACAACAAAGTATGGACCGACATCGCCCAAATTTATAATATGTATGTTCAGGGCACTGAGAGGAGCGAATGTGCGGAAGTTTAATAGAATTGACCTTTTGTTTATTAGTTTTAAAAAAACTCAAATCCATTTTCCGGGAGGGGCTACATATGGGAACTACAGCAAAATATGGACGGATGTTTGTGAAATTAATAACACTTTTCGAAGACATTAACTACTACGAATTTCAATGGGATTTGTTTATATTTAAGAGCTTTATAAGGTGTAGGGACAATTAAGTGTATCACTTCAACTTGGTTTTGGTTTCTTCTTTTTAATTTGTATGAGGAGGAAGTTAATTGAAATCAAAAATTCCTGGAAAGTAAAAATTCCAGAATTATATAACTAAATATATTGGATATATATTGGAAAAAACTGGATTAACCCAAGCTTCCAATAACGAAAAAGTGACCAATATACTCGAAAAAGTCTTTATTTGAAACTACGTTTTCCTGATTTGGAATTTTACGATATTCAGAATGAAAAAGTGGGAATCTGATTATAATCCTGCATTAAGGACACTTTTGTCTAAATGAATGATCTAACATATAGGAATTATCTTATTTTAAGTAAATATTTTTACAATATCCAGGTATGTATGCGATTTATGACTTTGCACGTGATATTTGGAACCTATGAGATATATTGGACCAGTCCTCGTGTAATATAGGAAATTTAAACAAAATATTGATTAACATCGGTTTATATTTAGGAATTTTATGCACTAAACACCCCATTCCATGGTGACATTTGTAAGGGCTCTATGTAAAAAAATGAACCGATCGTAACAATTTTTAGTAGGCATCGTTCATGGGCCAAAATATTAGTATATGCCACATTTCATTTGGATATCTTCAAAACTGCGACTTGTGCTTTGCGAACAAGCTTTACCTGGACGGACGGATGGACGGTAAGACATGTTTAATTCGACTTTGGAAGTGATATTGAGTCGAATGGCAAACTTAAAAGTGGTGGTAGGACTATTTGTTCTGCCCATTACAAATATCTGTACAAACGCATAATACTCCCCACCACCCCACCATGGTGGTGTAGAGAATAAAAAATTTACATGAGACTCAACCTCTTTACACGACGAAAAATGAGTACAATTTTGAAATCTGTTTTCCAAGATTTTGAATTTTGTATATTTTGGAATCAAAAAATAGTAGTAAATTGATAGTTTTGTATTAAGCATAAATTCGTCTATATTATACTCAATCTCCAGATAAAAGCTTTATTTCAAGGCCATATACTTCAGAAGGTTTTCTTCAAATTACAGCCAAAATAATTTTTAAAATATTAAAAAATAGATATAGAAGAAATTCAGCTTTATTACATTATTTTGTAGATATAATTATTTTCAAGTAATTAGCTTTTCAATCCCTGAAGCGATGGAATTTATCTTTAAAAAAAATGTCTTTTTTCCCCAAAATATTAGAAAATTTATTCCACTTTTTCATATTATTTTTTCCTTTTTTTTTGCAGGTAAATTAATTTATTTTATTTATCTTTAATAAAATTATAACTCTTTTCTGTAATTCAGGTACGTATTTATATAGAATCATATATTTTCGTTATTTTCCCATTTTCACTCTCTTACAGCAGATGATAATTTGCCAAAGGAAAAAGAGGAAGAGAAAGTAAAGAAAACCAAAAACTTGATTAAATTTAGTTAATAAAATTTATTGTTTTTGTAACAATAATTTCATAAACTTTTTTTGGCTTTTTGTACCCTACACCACCGTAGGTGTGTGGAACAATATGCGTTTATGCAGATATTTGTAACATGGTGTTCCATCCATCTTTAGAATCACTTTCTGAGTCGATTTAACGATGTCCGTCAGTTCATCTGTCTGTTCGTCCGACTGGAAACAGTCTATAGGTCGCAATTTTTGAGATATCACGATGAAATTTGTTACATATTATCACTTTGGTTTAAGGACGAAGCCTATTGAAATTGGTGCCATATTTCTGGTACTTCCCATATAAATGTTCCTCCCGGATTGGGGTTTTAAGGTCATAAGGGTCCTAAATATAAAGCAATAAACAAAAAAGTCTTATGATATTCAGAAATAATGTGCAAAATATTTGTGGGTCATAAGTCCAATATAAATTTATGCCCATTTTAAGAGCACAAATCTCAAATACATGTTGGTATTGCATTAATGACAAGTCAAATTAAGATAAATATAAGCAAAAATCGATATGCAAAACTATTCAGAATGTCGGTTCATAATTTATTGTAGCTCCCCTAAAACACCCACCTTAGAAAAAAATTAAATTTAAAACTCATAAATTTAACGTTGATGTTGGCATTACAATAATGTACTGCACACTTAAGAAAAATTCAAACAATCAAATTAAACGAGGGCTGTTCACAATATTTGTCAAAACTACCATTTTCATTAAAGAATATGGTGTAGTATATAAGATAGTCGAGCTTGGCCGATCATACATTCTTACTCGTTTTGTTTTGTTTTTTTTTGTTCTTGTATTTGTTTGTGTGATTATTGTATTTTAGCTCTATTATGAGAACTTATTGTTGTACAAGAAAAATTAACTTGTTACAACAAAACTAGTTGGTTTTGTCTTGTTAAATTGTTGGAAGAGAAAGTTTTATTTCTTTATCGTCGCTTTCTTCCTCTTTCGTGTTTATTGCTTTAGGCCATGGAAGTCATTGGTGCGAAAGACAACAAACAAAAATGTGAATGGTGGAATGTGATTTATGTGTGAAAATTATAAAAGTGGAGAAGATATTTTCACAAGAAACACTTGAAAGTCAAAGTGTAAATTTGTTACATAAATTTTGAGGAGATTGCAAAGGACAGTGATTCAAAAAGGGGAAATTTTCGAACGAAAAAAAAAAAAAAATAAAATTGATATTTATACACGCAGGGAAATGTCATTTCGCAATATATATTCGCGGCAAACATTTATTGTTATCACCAAAATGTTCATTTTTCAGTTTATTTTATTTTGATAAAAATTTTGTTTCTGTAAAAAAAACTATTGTTATTAGGACAAAATATTACTTTCAGGTAACTGATAACTGAATAAATATCTTATTTTATTTTTTTTAATTTTAGGTATATTATATAAAATATTTAATATGATAATATTCTTATTTAACAACAGAGTAATATGAACTAACAATATTTTTTAGTGGTGATAACAATATTTTTGGTGACCATAACAATAATTTTATTGCCGATAACAATATTTTTAGTGGTTATAACAATATTTTTAGTAACCATAACAATAACTATTGTTATTAATGTAAAATTACAATGCGAATAAACAATTTTTTTGTTATGGTAACAATAACTAATAACAATAGTATGTTGCTTCTCGTTTATGGTTACCGCAAACATATTTTTTTCTGAGTATATTATAAAGCTTCATAGGAAAGGAAATCAAGCTTTTGATGTAAAGTTTAAGACTCAGGTTTAATTCCTTTTAGATTACCGTTAAATTTTTAACTTCGTTTAACCTGTAGATTAAGTTATAAAGTAGTTCAGATTATTATATAATAATGACGCACTTTTTTCAACTTAATGTTTATTTAACTGAAGTTTAAACTCATGAATTTATTAGGTTTAAATTTCTCTTAAGTAAATCTTTCAAATATCAGCTTAAACTTTGTTTTATTTTCTCCCTTTCAATTTTAATTGTAATTTAATCTTGCTGAAATTTAAACTTTTAAATCTGAAAAACAATAATATAAATTTTGTTTTGAACTCAAAGTTGCAAAAAAATCTCAATATTTACTTTAATACTTATCAGAAATAATGTTAATCTTTCTGAGTTAAAAATGTTAAGATTAGCTGTTAATCCTGAGTTTAAAAAATCTAAAGTTTAGGTTTTAATCTTCTGTTAAAAAGTCTTAAGTTTTACTTCTAGTCATTAGTCACACATTTAAATAATATAAGATTCTCTTATTAAAACAACATCAAGTTTAACTTTTAATCCTAAAAGTCAACAATCTTAAGTTTAGCACCAAAAAAAGTCGAAAACTAGAGACTCGAATTTAAAATTTGCTCTTTGCTTTTTAATCCAGAAAATAAATTCTAAAACAATTCTTCATTTACATTCTAAAACTTAAATGTATAAAAAATCCTAAATATAAAGCTTAAATAAATATAAATTAAAATATAAAGCTTAGTATTTAATTATAAGTTTAAACAATCTCAATTTTATCTCTTAACATAGAAACGTAACAGAGAAACTGTAAAAATTTGATCCATAATTATATAAACAACATCAAGTTTAACTTTTAACCATGAATACATTTTCTATATCAAGTTTAATTTTAAATCCTAAATGTAAGCAATCGAAAGTTTAGCGTTTTGTAAATAAAATTCAAAATTTTTAACATCCTCACATTAAACTCTTAATCCTAGTTTAAACAGCGTTTAGTTTAACTCCTAAAACTAACCTTAAATAATGTCGAGTTTAGCTCTCTCAGGTTAAGTTTATAATTTTTAAATTAAAACACCTCAAGTGTAATTGTTAATCCAGAGCTTAGATAATCTCAAGTTTAGCTTGCTTGAAAAAACACAAATTGACTTTTTAATCCAGTATTTTGAAATCCTCATGTTTATCTTATAATCTTAAGCTTAAGTAACTTTAAGTTTTCTAACAAACTTCACTAGTTTTATACTGGGCAAAAGGAATGTCAAGTTCCTCAATTTAATCAATCTAAACTTTATTTCTTAACTCCCAAATTAAACAGTATCAAGTTTAACTTCTAATATCAGTTTGGTCGTGAGTTTCAAATATAAATAATTTCAATTTTAGCTCTTGTTTCTGATCTTAGTCATGAGTTTTAGTAACTAACAATTCTAAATTTACTTAACCTCAAGTTATTTCCTATTTATTTTCTTCTCCAATTCTACATTAAGATTAAATTATGTCAAGTTTAGCTCTTAATGCTCAATTGCAACAATTAATACTTAGTTTAGGTAATCTGAAGTTTAACTCTTTGTTTCGAATTTTAGCAATTAATTTTAGTTTGGAATTAAAACAAAATATAGTTCTTGTTTCTGAGTTTTAAAAACTGTAAGTTTCAGTCTTAATCTTGAGTTTTAATAACCATAAACTTAACTCACAATTCTAAATTAAGTTAACCTTAAGTTTATTTCTATTCATTTTCTTCTCCAATTTTACACTGAAATTAGATAATGTCAAATTTAGCTGTTAATACTTAGCAACAACAATGTCGGCTCTTAATATTTAGTTTAAGTAATCTCAAGTTTAATTCTTTGTTCCGAAATAAAATAAATAATTTATCTTAGTTTTGGATTTAAAAACTTTGAAATGTAGTTCTTGTTTCTGAGTTTTAAAAATTGCAAGTTTCAGTCTTAATCGCGAGTTTAGATAACCATAAACTTAACTCACAATTGCAAATTTACTTAACCTCAAGTTTATTTATATTCATTTTCTTCTCCAATTTTACACCGAGATGTCAAGATTAACTCTTAATACTCAACAACAACAATGCGTGCTCTTAAAACTTAGTTTAGATAATCTGAAGTTTAACTCTTTGTTTCGAAATAAGATAAAAAATTTATCTTAGATTGGACTTTATTTTTTTTCAAATGTAGTTCTCGTTTCTGAGTTTTAAAAATTACAAGTTTAAATCTTAATCATGAGTTTTAATATTTTCAAGTTTAACTTTTAATCCTAAGATTAAGTAAACTCTAGTTTATATTTTATTCGTTTTGTTCTTTTCGAATTCTTATTAAATTTACTTTTTATATTTATTTTTTTCTTTTTCTCAAATCACTGTTTATTCTCCTTTCATCCTGTATGCCTCCCTTTTAATAAGATTAAAACGAAAAAAGAAAGCCATTTGTCTATTATTATTGGCTTCAGTTTGTATTAAATTCAACTACAATTCTTTTCTTTCTATTGTGTGGCAAAAATGATTGTATTAAATAAAATTATAAAAAATACAATAAAATAACATAAATTATTGTTAAACTTTTGACTTTCTAAAGGATAAAGAAAGGCAGACAGAGGGAGAGAGAGAGAGTGAGACAGAGAGAGAAAGGGAAAAAGATGTTATTAAATGTCTTTACAAATATCAAACAAATAACTTTAATAACTTAATCTTCAATTGAAACTTTTGTTATTTTGCTAATAAAACACCCGAATTTATTGATACAAATATTAAAATTATTTAACAATTACAAAAACATAAACATCCTTGTTAAATTACAGATAAATGAAATTAAAGTCATTTTCCAAAAATTTATAATAATTATTATTGATGATATAAATATTGAATTTAATTTCAATTTATTATTTCTTGTGATTAATAAAATGTTGTTTTATTAAATATTTATGACATTTTAAGGATTTTAGTTTTAGTATTTTCGTATTATAGTATTTTTGCCTTTATTTGTTGATAACATAATTTAATATTAATATTATGTCATGTATATTAATAAATATTTTATTTAATAAAAATCCTTTAATTTATGTTAGAATATTTATTTAAAGAAATTCTATATTTTATTTGTATTAAATAAAATTAAATCGGTAGAAAATAAAAATAATATTTATTGGGGATTATTTATTTTATGCTTAAATGACGCAAAATGGAATTGTTAAGGCATAAAGAGCAAAAATGAGATTCAAATATTTTGAGAAAATAATTTAAGTTGAACAAACTAAAATTAAGCTGTTAATACTTGTACTCAACTTTATCAGTTTAAGCTTTTAATTAGAAATAATCTGTTGTTTATTTTGAGGTTAATTCTTTTTTAGATGTCTGTTTCTAAAATATAATTAATTATAAAAATTCACGTTAAGTTGAAAATGATCTTTAATTTTGAATGATGTCTAATTTTGCTCTTAATCCTGAGTAGAGATGAGTGATATTTCCACAACTGTGATTTTATCACTGTAATTGGTAAACATCTGGTAATTACAGTGACTGAAATTATGACGTTCTCTCTTATTTCTTGCATACTTAAATGCATTTGTTTTTATTTAGAGGCAGCAAAATTTCTTAAAGGTGGCGCTGAACATAAATTCGTGATTCATCTAAAATTAAAATTATCCATTTCCTACGGTGGACAGTGTGAACTGTTATAGAGAATCCCATATGCAAAAAAAAAACAATGTCCTCTGTTTTTTTTAATACTGCGATCACTATTGCTGTTTTAAAAAACATTGATTTAAAACTCACTTTCAGTGAGGACGACGTTATTAAAAAATCACAGTATCGCTTATCTCTAATCCTGAGACGTTAGTTTTACTCTTAATCCTCATTCACGATTAACTGTCAATATTAATTTGACAGTTAATCCTGCTTATGCTTTTTATTCTGTATTTTTAGTCCCCAGTTCAGGAACTAATCGTGAAGTAAATGGATACAAACTAAAAGATTTAATCCCACTTTAGGCTCTCTTAAATTTAGCTCTTAGACATCGAGGCGCCTTATTTAACTTTTGCTCTTATTAAGGCTTTAATAATCTCTAATCGTGCTCTAAATGCTCAACGTATACAATTTCTGATTTACACCTTTTTTTCTGATTTAAAAAAGTTCAAAGTTTAACTCTCTTAAGTACCAACTTAAAATAATCTAGAGTTAAGGCAATTGTAAGTTTAACTCCTAATTTTGTATAACATATTGTTAATCTTAAAATTAAGAAATTCAAACTTAAGTCCTCTTCTGAATAGAAAGCCCTGATCTCAATTCTCAACGTATATAATCCCTGATTAAATCATTTTATCTTGAGATACATGTGTCCTTAGTATAAACAATTAATGAGTATAAGTTTAACCTTTAAGTTTACGAAGTTTAAAAAATTTATCAATGCTCAATTATCTGAAGTTTAACTTAATGCAAAGATTAAACCACTCAAGTTGAAGCTTTCTTCAGAATAGGAAATCTAGATCTCAATTATCAGAGTAGATAAGCTCTGATTAACCATTTTTGTTCCGAGTTTAAAATGTCTATAAGTTGGTCTTAATTCTTGTTTAAACAGTAAGTTCTTAAGCTTGTCACGTTTAGACAATCTAAAGATTAAAACTTTATTATAAGTTTAAGCAATCTCAAGTTGAATTTTTAGTTATGGTTTCAAAAACCAAATCAATTATAAACAGTTCGAATTGAGCTGAATTAAAATAAACTTAATTTAAAGTTATGTCCTCAATTATCTACTTCTGTTCTTTAACCTGGTTTTTAGAAAATGGAAAGTTTAGCACTTGATCCAAATTTTTAACAAAGTTCAGTTTAGCTCATAATACTTCATCTAAAGTATAAGTTTAAGTTTTTAGTTTCATCGTTAAAATATTTGCTCTTATTGCTGAGTTTATAATATCCAGTTTAGCACTCGGTGCTAAGTTAAACTTTAATTTAAATACAGAGTTTAAATTGTCTCAAATTTAACTCTCAACTTTGGTTTTAAAGTATATCAAGTTTTGCTTGAATATCTGAATTTAAACCATCTCTTGTCTTACACTTAATCCTAAGATTTACTAATCTCAGATTTAATAATTTTATCCTGAATTTATTAATTGGGAAATATTGCTCTTAATTATAATATTAAACAATAAGTGAGTTTTTACGTTTAACTTTAAACTTAAGTTTAAACCAAATTAAATTTAATTGTTAATTCCGAGTTTAAATAATCTCTTGTTATATTATGGATTAAACAACCTGATTTTAAACAAACTAAAATTTGTTTAATTTGAGGATTCAGTCTCGGGTTTAAACAAACCATAATTTTGCTCTTAACCCTGAGTTTAGAAAATCTTAAGTTATGACTTTGATTCTGATCTTAATATTGTATTAAAACTTTATCTAGTTTAACATTTAATTCTTAGTTTAAACAATCATAAACTGAGTTTTTAGTCGACAATTCAGCATTTTAATTCTAAGTTTAAAAGATCTCAGGTTTAACTCTTGTGCTTCATCATTACAAAATTCAGCTCTTAATATTGATGTGAAACAATCTTAAGTTAATAAACTTAATATGTGTTTAATTAATATAAAGTCTAATTCATTATCCTAAACAGACCCGAGCTTATTAAGTCTTAAGTTTGGCTTCTTAATCCTGATTAAAAAAATCACAAATTAAACTCTACATTCTGAATTTAGAAATGATGCAGTTAAGCTCTTAATTTATTATTTTAAATAATCTCAAGTTAAGCTTTTACCTTTAATCAAGTTCTCAAGTTTAATTTTTATTTCAAGTTTAGAGAATCTCAAAGTAAACATTTAGTTAGTATTGACTTTAAGGAACCTTAAGTTAAATACACAACGGTGAAGGCTTAGAATACCAAGTTCTTACATCCAAATCCAACCCACTGTTGCTTCCTACAAATATACTTTAATCGCTTTAACTTAAATTACTAAAATCCCATTTCCATTGGAACTAGAATCCTTAAGGCGTTTGATAATTCTTTAAAGCTCTTTTTTACTAATTTTTCCCTTTTAATCTCTTTTGCGAATATAAGACTGTAATTTGTATCCTTTTTTTCAATTTAAATTTAATTTCATACTTTTTTTCTATTAATTGATTTTTCTTGTTTCTTGTTCATGATTTAAAAATATGAACGTTTTCTCTCGCCTTTATCCGCCCTACATTTAACATGTCGCAGGGAAATTGACATTAATTGTTTAAACAAATATAATTACAGAATAAAAGTGTTAAAATAAAATACGCACACACATACTCACATTTAAAGTTGTACAACTATAAAACCGTTTTGTTTTGTAACGGTTTATGTTTCAGTTTAAATTAAAAAAATAAAGAGAAATTCTACCGCAATGACGACTACGAAACACCCTTCAATTGCAGCTTCAACTTGTTTGTTTATTCATTACAAAATTTATTATAAAGTTTTTAATTTTGGGGTTAATTTAGTTAATGGTTTAAAGCTTTTTTGGTGTTTGAACCGATTTTATTGACATGAAATACCAAAACTTATAGGACAATAACCAAAAAATAAAGGTCCATTGCATTTAATTTCGATTACAACTTCGGCCGCAGGAATGTTACCAACAGGTGGATAGATTTTACTTCAAATCAGTTATCTTCCTTCTTCTTGTTACTACTGTAATCACAAACTAACATTACTCTCCCCTCATTGAAGTAATTGTCGCAGCATAACAACTTTAAACTACAAATGACATTTGTCTGGTTCTTGGCATTTAATTGAATTGTTTAGATTGTCGACGTTTAGTAGATTTTTATTGTCTGCAACAGAAATTATTGTCTCTTCTGCCAAAGGAAATACTAAGCAGGGGAAAAGAGAAAGAATAAAGAGGAACAGAAAGTAAAACCAAATAAAGACATGAAATAAGTAAACAAACAGACAGACAAACCAAAACCAAATAGTCCTCGTTTAAAAATAAGAAGTTTATGCTGCTCTAACTTGGCCACATTTAAATACTGGTTACACTTGCAACACGTGCCCCATTACAGACAACAACAACAATAACAACAGTAACAATTACAATAAACTTATATAAAGAAAATTACGTCAATAAACGTTGTAAGAAATTGTAAAAAGGACAAATAAATATATTTGTTGGTTTATAAAATACGAACAAATATAAATCGTGTGTAACAATTGTAATACAAATGTAAAGTTCAAGAGAAAATGAAGAGAATATAGACATACATACACCTATAAATACATCTCTAGGATGTTTACAAGGATTTAATTTTTATATTAAATATTTAAAGTAAAATAAATTGTGTGAGATGCATAAATTGTATTAATATTAACAACAAGTAAGAGAATAATAGTCGGTAAGGACAGATTCTATAATACCCTACACCATATTTGAAGTATGAAGTTATAGCAGTTTTAATTTAATTCTAGATTAGATTTGGTTCAGTTCTAGTTTTGTTGTAGTTCAGTTCTAATTCTCGTTCAATTCTTGTTCGGGTTCTATTTTAGTTCAAGTTCAGTTCTGATTCAGTTGTAGTTCAGTTCTAGTTCAGTTCTAGTTCAGTTCTAGTTCTAGTTCAGTTTTAGTTCAGTTTTAGTTCAGTTTTAGTTCAGTTTTAGTTCAGTTTTAGTTCAGTTTTAATTCAGTTCTAATTCAGTTCTAGTTCAGTTTCAGTTCAGTTCTAGCTCAGTTCTAGTTAAGTTTTAGTTCAGTTCTAGTTCAGTTCTCGTTCAGTTTTAATTCCGTTCTAGTTAAGTTTTAGTTCAGTTCTAGTTCAGTTTTAGTTCAGTTTTAGTTCAGTTCTAATTCAGTTTTAGGTCAGTTTCAGTTCAGTTCTAGCTCAGTTCTCGTTCAGTTCTAGTTCAGTTCTAGTTCAGTTCTAGTTCAGTTCTAGTTCAGTTCTAGTTCAGTTCTCGTTCAGTTTTAATTCTGTTCTAGTTAAGTTTTAGTTCAGTTCTAGTTCAGTTCTCGTTCAGTTCTCGTTCAGTTCTCGTTCAGTTTTAATTCCGTTCTAGGTCAGTTTTAGTTCAGTTCTAGTTCAGTTTTAGTTCAGTTCTAGTTCAGTTTTAGTTCAGTTTTAGTTCAGTTCTAATTCAGTTTTAGTTCAGTTTCAGTTCAGTTCTAGCTCAGTTCTCGTTCAGTTCTAGTTCAGTTCTAGTTCAGTCCTAGTTCAGTTCTAGTTCAGTTCTAGTTCAGTTCTCGTTCAGTTTTAATTCCGTTCTAGTTAAGTTTTAGTTCAGTTCTAGTTCAGTTTTAGTTCAGTTCAAATTCAGTTTTAGTTCAGTTCTAGTTCGGTTCAATTTCATTTATAGTTCAGTTTAACTCAAGTTCTTCTTCAGTTTTAGTTCAGTTTCTGGTTTTACTTCAGGTTTTAGTCAAGTTTTAGTTAAGGTTGTCGTTAAGGTACTAGTTCAAGTTCTAGCTCAGGATCTAGTTCTGTTCTAGTTGAGTTCTGGTTCAATTCTAGTTCAATTCTAGTTCATTTCTAGTTCAGTTCTACTTTAGTTCTTCTTCAGTTTTAGTTCAGTTTCTGGTTTTAATTCAGATTCTAGTTCAGGTTCTTGTTAAGGTTCTAGATCAGGATCTACTTCAAGTTCTAGTTAAGTTCTCGTTCAGTTTTAATTCAGGTTTATTAGTTTAGTTCCAAATGTCTATAACAAGAAAATTATGCTTGAACTATGGGTGAATTTATGTACCTGAAAACTACGGTTACAAAGAATACTGAATTTGGGCACCTCCGTTCATAAAAATGTTTATATGGAATTTCACATCGACTAAAAAAACTTTATAGCTAAGATTCTTTTGAGTCGGCTTATTGGAGCAAATACATGGAGTAAATGTGGTTACTGTACCATCAACTCAACTTTATCCATTTCATTATCCGGTTTCGCGTATGTATCCAATAGTTCAGTTTTTTTAATTAATTGAAATACTGTTACATGGTGTTACAGATACTTAATTTTATGTATAAAAGGATTTTTATTACACTTATGAAATTCATACTATACGTATGAGTGATATTAAAACGATTATAAATTTTAATTACATAATAAGTATTCGCCTCAATGGCCTCATAAATTTTATAATAATTTAAATCAAAATCCTTTAAAATTTAAATGCCAATTAAAATTAAAAATTTTATTTCGCTTTTTAATAAGTGTATTATCTGCCCGAAAAAGATTGATTAAATTAAGGAGTGAGATCGGTGAAATAATAACACTTCTATAAGTAATTTATTAGTCAGTGTTAATAAGGGTTCAAGACAACTTCTGTGCAGTGGGGCTTATATATTAGTCTAAAGTGACTTATAAGGCGATGGAAAAAATTATTTGCATTATCTATTATTTCATTTTCAATGTATTTTTCCTTCCAAAATACCGATTTTCCTTTTTTACCCAAATTAAACTTAAATTTAATGAGGCGACATTATAATTCCATTATCTGCCTTTAAATCAGAAAAGGGATAGATAGGCATCTTTAAATTAATCTGCTAAAGCTTAAATTACCTTTACACCTACAAAAATAATTAGATCTTTAAAATCCTTAGGAAAAAAAGGAAACATTAAAAGCCTTTTTTCTGTTTCACTTCTAATGTCCTGTCATCATCAGATAATTATTTCAATTTTATTTCTACTTAACCAAAATTACTTACATTTCCTTCAAAGGCTCAATTTACACTAAGCAACAGGTATTTTAAAAGGTTTGATATAAAATCAATGAGGCGGAAGAAAAACTGCTAAAGGATATCACAAAATTCCTTGGAAAAAGAAAATTAGATAAAAAGGAAATTTCTTGAAAATATAAAATTCCTTTCTGTTAATTTACAACATTAACACAAAATTACTTTACATGAGTGTATTACAATTCCATTACAAATTTACATTCATTTTGTGTAAATTTTGTTATCCTGTGTTTTGTACAAACACATTTTGTACAAACAAAATTTGCTTAAAATGTAAAATCTTAAACAAATTGAGTGTAAAGCAAAAATCAAATTAAATTCTTGGAATCTAATCTATCATACATAAGTAGTTGTAAGTATGTTTGTGTTTTCAAACACACACACACACACTTATGCATACAGAGTAGTAATTTTGAGTGCATTTGATTCTAAAATGTTATTGCAATCAAAGTATAAGAGTTTTTCTACTCTCCGCCACCACAGGTAGTATAGTGCCTTTGTCATTGTGTGTGTAACGCTAAGAAAGAAACAAATCACACTACGTAATGTTTGTACATTCTTGCATCAAATCAAAATCTGAATCGATTTAGCTATGTCCGTCGATCTGTCTATTTTTGCCACGCTCACACATACAATAATCGACAAAGTTTAATGCAATTTTGTCTGAGTATTTTTTAATGTCCTTAGAACTTTTCTATTTTAAACCAGCAAAATCCGTTCAGTATATTATAAGATATAGACCGATGTCTGAAGCAACCTCAGATATCGAAGAAATTTCGTAAAATTGTTAATTATAATTCAACAAATTAAAATGAAATTTTTTCATAATATTAATTCACATTCACTTTATCATTTTGCCAAAAACTAACAAAATCGGTTCAGTAGAAAAAAAGTTATAGCCACAAATACAACCTTTATTGTGACTCATTAACTGTTCCTTTTTATATATTACATTTGAGTGAGTGTGTGAGTGTATATGTACGAAAAGTAACGTATATCTTCACACGCATTTTTTGGTGTAGGGTATTGAAGATTCAGCATCGCCGAATATATCGTTCTTACTTGTTTGGATTAGGGTTTTTTTTTAAGAGAAAACTAAAAATGTAAATTAACGGATGATTTTTAAAATAAAAAAGATTTTTAATTTTGGAAGAAAAATTTTAATCCTTAAAAACGCCAGATTAGGAAATAATTCTGTAAATTTGGAATTAAGTATTCTCGAGATGTTTTCGATTTGACATGGGGGAAAACAAGTTAATAGCGATATATCATAGATTGGACTTCTTAAGCAGGTTACCTCTGGTGAGATTTTTTTTTAATCACCAAAATTTCAGTTATGATTTGTTGGAAAAAATTACATATCGATTTTTTTTACAAAAAGCATCTAATCATATCTTATAGTTTAAGAGATATTAAGACGAAAGTGAAACATTGAACCATTTTTGAATCCGAACGCATTAGGAGAAACATTCTCCCCGTTATGCGTTTTGTGTGTAATAAACGTATTTTTTCTGGGAATTTAGTTGGAAGCAAAAATAAATAATGAACCGACCCTCGTGTAATCTTTCACAATCTCTTATTAGTACATCAATTCGAAATTTTTGGAACATAAAGGTTAAAATCGCAATATTGATTCAAAACGTTAAATTTGAGTGGGTATGGACTTAGCCCTCTAGAGTTTTCTGGTAAAAGATTTTAACATTCTGTGTACAGACTTCTTTCAAATAAATATACATTTAATATATGTTTTCAAGAAAAGTTTAATTATGGATGAAAATAAGTGAAGTTACATTTTTAGTCAAAAATGTAAAATTTCACAAAAAATTATTATTTTTGAGATAATAACTTCAATCTTTGAGGTTTTTTAAATCAATAAAAATTTATGAATATGGGGGCAGGGCTTTCGGATATATGTATATTGAAAAAAAGCTGACTGAAGAACTTGAAAAATTTTGAAACCTCGAAATTTAAGTGGAAATAACTTGAAAACTAAAACAGGTAAATATAATATGTTTTCATACCCTACACCATGCATAGGGGTATAATGCATTTGTGTTAATATTTGTAACATGGAAAAGAATTGCCTAACATACACTTTTAAATTCGACATAGAATCACTTTCTGAAACAATTTAACAATGTCCGTCCGTCTGTCAGGCTGTCTCGCAATAACTTGATGAAATTTGGTAGGTATTATTTTTTTGGTCCAGGAATGAAGCCTATTGAAATTGGTCATATTCGATACAATATTTTACGTAGCTTCCAGAAAAATGTTCTCCCGGTCATTAAAGTCCCAAATATAAAATGATTTCAACGAAATTCAACAAAAGTAAGTTTTATATTAATTTAAATCGATGTGCGAACTGCTCGATGTTTCAAATTATACGAGGATCGGATCATCATTTCTTCTAGTTCTGATATAACCTCCCAGAAAAAATACTTTTCAAGCGCATACACTTCACATAAATTCACTTCATACTTAATCCTAAATCGGAAGAGCAAATTAAATTAAGGTCGTTCATAAGTTTTTCGTAGCTGCATTTACAATCAACAATGTGGTTTAGGGTATTACATAGTCGGGCTTGACCGACTATAACATTTTAAATTTCTTCTAAATTGAATAAAGAAGAAACATTTTGCATACATTTAAAAAACTTCCATGGCCAAGGTACCTCTTTACAGGCATATTTCCAAAAATCAATTTCAAATTCATAACGTTCAAACATCTTCATTTGTTTTAACATTTCCCTGTTAAAATTAAACTTTATTCCTTGAAGCTTTTTGTTTAACAGTATGTTATAAACATACTTTCCCTTGAAAGCTTTCATTTTAACATTCGAACATAAAAGCTTTTAAGCTCTCGAATATAACTTTAATGTTAACATTTACAGAGTATTCTTGTTTAACAGATGAAAAGCTTTTTCTTCTCAAACTCTCTTAAATAGTTATCTCTTTCGAAAGCTTTTATTTAATGAAATTTACCGGTAACTTTTGAAAGGCCACAAAGAAAACCATTAAAAAAAAACAGCTGTTTTTTATTTACCTTCGAAAAAAAGTTTCATATGAATGTAAACAAGTATAACAGTTTTCTTCGATTTGAATTTGTTTGCAGGAAATTAGAGTCAAAAAATAGTCAAATTTTTTAAAGCTTCAGTCTTTAGTCAAATGTCGTGGTAATGAAAACGTCGACTCTAAAAAAAACGCGCATTTTCAATATAAATCAAACAATAAAATTAAAAAAAAAATATTGAAAATATTTGTAACAAAAAGAAAATGTAACGGTTTTTGGGAAATTTGAAAAATTGAAATTTAAAAAATTTGAAAAAAAAAAATTTTTTAAAATAATAAATTTAGATAAAAAAATAAAAAAAAAATAAAATTTAAAAAAAATGTAAATTTAAGAAAATTTTAAAAATAAGTTTGTATTTGTGTGTGTGTTGAAAAAATAACTTAATTTAAAAGAAAATTTGTTTGGTTTCTTTGTTTGTAATTAAATTTAGCATTAAATGCTTATTGGTGATTTTTAGGGGTGATTCCTTCTGTCTCAAGTGTTTTAGAAGTTTATGATGGAATTATTTTAAATAAATGTGTTACGATCATTAAAATCTTTATTTCGTTCTTTTTTAATGCCATAATTTCTTCTTTTTTACTTTACCGTATTTAATCTAATATTTATTTATAAATTGTGCATTTTTTAAGGATTTTTCTTAAGAGTCCTCTATAAGAATTACTTGAAATCGTATTTGCGAAAAATGCAAATAAAAAAGAGAAAAACAAATAAATTTTTATACTTATTTATTCTTAATGTAAATAAGAAGAAAATGAAAGAAAATAAAGAAAAATCAAAGAATTTATTTCTTTATAAATTTGTCTGCAATGAGAATAAAATGAAAATGTTAAAATAAACAGTAATTTTTTTATAAAAAGAATTAAATTTCAACTCGGTATTGGTGCAATAAAATCTGAAGAAATTTTCTTGAATTAATAAAAAAAATTCGAAAATTTTTAATATTGAAATCGTAAAAAATGTTGTAATGTGATTTTGTATATGGATTTAATTGAAAAGGATGTTAATGTGGTTATTTGAAGAGAATTAAAATAAAGAGTGAGACCGAAAAAAATTTTACATATATTAAATTCAATAACTTTAGATACCGCACAGTGGGGCAGAATTGACTTTTTTTGAAAATAAATCTGCAACTTTTGAACGGATGAATGGATTTACTTTTAATTTAACATAATGATCGCAAATGAGTTTGCCAATGGGTTTGGACTCCAATGGGTTTGGTGCCAAAAATATATCTGCAGTTTTTTCCTATAAATTAAAAATATTTCAAATTGCAATAAACGAATTTTTACAACTTTTTATAAATCTGGAAGGAATTAAAAAAATTCCAATTGCAATACAAAAATATCGGTGTATAATTGTCAGGAAATGTTAATAATCAAAAATTTTTTTTTGCTTTTTGGCCTACAGAGTCCACATTTATTAAATGTATGTTGAAAGCTATAAACAAATAATTGTAAGAATCTTGAGGTTAATAAAACTAAATTCTGTGTTAAAATTCAGTCATTTTGATTTTGAAGTTGAATTCAACATTTTAAATAAAACTGGGTCAAATTCCAAAAGGTCTTGATTTAGACCTTGAAGGTATTTTTATAAAATTTAAACTAAAACCTCGTGTATAATGAACCCTTTCAGAGAAATATCAACTTTATACGTGTTTCTAAGAAGAATTTTAGTTTAGATAGAACTAAGTGAAGAGACGTTTTTCGACAATTTCTTTTTTTATTTTTAAACCGAAAATTTATAGTTTTTGACAGAGATGGAAATATTGACCATATAATTGCATTAGTAGCTTCGATTTTGGACTAAATTAAAAATTTTAACAAAGTTGGGGAAGCACTTTCGGATATAAGTTAACAAAACTGATTTTAAATTTTTGAAAGCTTAAAATTCAAAGGCCAATAACTTGAAAACTATTAAAGAAAGACGTCATATGTAAGACATGTTTTTAAAGGTCTCTTTAAGGGCTTTCGGGCAGTAATTTAATCAGAAACTAAAATTTAACAAGAGTTTAAAAACAATCAAATGTTCGAGGTACCCGAATCGAAAAAAAATTAATTATTTCCCACTTGGCAGTCATTCTAAAAGGAATTTTTGGACTTAATTATGTAAATTTTAGTTATTAAAAGATATCGTATTATAATTTCTTATGCTGAGAGCTGAAAAGTTAGTGATTTAATTTGGAGTAATACAGGCTATTAATTGTTAAGGGGAGTAGTGGACGACTCTTAAAATCTGGATGCTTCAAATGTTTTTTTTTAAATGTACAAATTATATTCATGATACAAATAAATAATAAAGAAATAGAATTATATCTAAAAACTCTTTAACGATATATCCTTACATCGCTTCAAATTATCTTTTACAGTTACAGAGTCGTTTTAATACGACGTGCTACTGTTTGCGCTTCTGAAAAATTTTCATGATGACATTAGAGATCTTAATGCAATAGATTTTGCCCTAAGTAGTCTGCTCTTTAAAACCATCAAAATCGGTCTAATAACAAAGAAGTTACAGACCGATATTTGAGACACAACTCAAATTTTATGATTCCCCTGTATGCGATTATGAAATTTCACTTTTTATATAAAACAGTTGTTTGTTTTTAGTGTGTATGTTTATACAGTGATTATTAGAGTGTATGTGTCTATCTAAATGTTGGTGAAACTTCATGCATATATATACTGGTGGTGGAGGGTATTAGAGATTCAACAAAGCCGAATATATAGCACTCATACATGTCCTTTTTTTGGATACGATATCATTAATTTGTCTGAAATTCCCTGTTTTCTAGCCTCAAACCACTTTTTAATAATTCTGTAAATTTTGAACTACTTAACAATTTATACTGTAATTGTTCTTTGTGAGTCCAAGAAATGAAGTCTAAAATGTTATTTATATTTTGTTGAACAAATTCACGTGTGAATTTTCGCATGTGGGATAACTCTTACAGTTTAAAAGATATTTAAATGCCTTTTTCAGTGTTTTTCCTTTCTAATTAAAGAAATCTGCAAAGATGGTTTTAGACCATTATGGGAAATACTTTCCGATAAGAATTTCATTAATTTTGAAAAATGTTTATTGAGTTTTTTGAGGAATAAAAAATATATAATCTAAAATTACAGAAAATTTACCTGGATTATATATCTACACATTTTTGTTATATATTTAACAAACTTCTCAAGGATTATGACTCTTGCAATATCAAAGTCTTCTATTTACCAAAAAATAAATTTTTGAATCAAATTTTCTCAAAATTGGAATTTTGGGTATTTTGTAAAGAAAAAATGGGAATATTTGAAAAGTCCTGTATGAAGGAAAATTTTACCTATACTATGCAAAAATTTCATTATTGTGGCTTTATTTATATAAGTTCTATTTAAGATCAAATATTAACATTTTCCCCCAAAAATAAACCGAAAATAACAATTTTCAATTATTTGAAAAAAATTATTTAAGATTTTTTAATATTATTTTTATAATCATGTTATATAATCTTCAAGTGATTGCCGTTAAAAAAAATACCAAAAACAAGTACAAATACTTAATGCAATTATTTAAAAAATTATCTTCAATTTGGTCTCTTCTGGCAAAATTTCCATATATTTGTATACAATTAGGGATAAATGGTGGGTACATTATCAAGTTTTTTGACAGCATGCCACGCCCATCATTATCAAGTATTTAGATGGAAATTTTTGGCTTTCTTAATTTGTTTAATCTTTTAATGACACTCGAATTCTTGGGAAGCCCAGTTAAAATAACTATAATGTTTGAACCACTTTCAAATCTCAGAATGGTTATTAATGAATTTGAAATTTAGTAATATCATGGTTACTTATTGGTTTAATTGTCATTAAACCAGTAATATACTTTAGCGTATACTTGATATATTTTTAAAATACAAATTAAGTATACGCTCTAGTGAACAATTATATTTTGTTAAACATTCATATTGATGAAATTTTAATAAACGAAAAAAGAATTTTCACAATATTTTAATAAAAAATAAAATGTGGCAAATAAATAAATTAATAAATAAATTTCATAAAAAAATAACTGTTAAATTTTAAATTTCAAAAAACAAATTCACATCCAAACAACCCTCCATCCTCCCAAAATATAAATAACATATCATTAAATCCCATATTTCTTTTCATATTAAATATTATGTTTAAAGAAAATCCTTAATAAAAGTTTATTTATATTAATCTCATTAAATGAGAAAAAAAAAACGGTAGCAAATGGTGTCACCAAATTCTAGGAAACCCCTTTTTCCCCGTTAAGTTCATATTCAACCATATAAATATGGTGTGATAAATGGCCCCATGTTAATTGTCAATTAAAAACTCAGTTAATTTTAACCTTAATAAACCTTTCAGAAAACTCATTTACATATATAAAGAGAGTGATAGCAATATATTAACAGTGAAGTGTAAATAAATAGCATTATAAAGTTTATTTCAATAAAATGAACTCTTTACATTTATTATTGATCACAAGACTGTATTAAATTTGTTTTTTAACATAAATTATTGATTCGCTATTTTTAACTTTAATACTGTATTTAGTAGGAATTTTATTCGTTATTTCAAAACTGATTGATGTTGTTGTCAAGGTATTATGACAATAAATTTATATTTAGTTTTTTTGAGGCTTTTGTGACATCTTAATAAATTTTCATAAATAATAAATCACTCTGTTAAAATTAATCAGCCACAAATTTCTTAATATTTTTCATTAAATTCACATAAAAAGTTTATTTAATTATAAATTCTTATACATTTTTAGAAAAAAAAAAAAAACAAAAATAAATCTATGAAAAATTTTTCAATAAAATTTTTTCTAAGAGAAAATTTTCAATAAAATTTTTTCTAAGAGAAAATTTTCTATAAAATTTTTTCTAAGAGAAAATTTTCAATAAAATTTTTTCTAAGAGAAAATTTTCAATAAAATTTTTTCTAAGAGAAAATTTTCAATAAATTTTTTTCTAAGAGAAAATTTTCAATAAAATTTTTTCTGAGAGAAAATTTTCAATAAAATTTTTTCTAAGAGAAAATTTTCAATAAAATTTTTTCTAAGAGAAAATTTTCAATAAAATGTTTTCTAAGAGAAAATTTTCAATAAAATTTTTTCTAAGAGAAAATTTTCAATAAAATTTTTTCTAAGAGAAAATTTTCAATAAAATTTTTTCTAAGAGAAAATTTTCAATAAAATTTTTTCTAAGAGAAAATTTTCAATAAAATTTTTTCTTAGAGAAAATTTTCAATAAATTTTTTCTAAGAGAAAATTTTCAATAAAATTTTTTCTAGGAGAAAATTTTCAATAAAATTTTTTCTAAGAGAAAATTTTCAATAAAATTTTTTCTAAGAGAAAATTTTCAATAAAATTTTTTCTAAGAGAAAATTTTCAATAAAATTTTTTCTAAGAGAAAATTTTCAATAAAATTTTTTCTAAGAGAAAATTTTCAATAAAATTTTTTCTAAGAGAAAATTTTCAATAAAATTTTTTCTAAGAGAAAATTTTCAATAAAATTTTTTCTATGAGAAAAAATTTTTTTTCTATGAGAAAATTTTCAATAAGAGAAGATTTTCCAAAAAATAGTTCGAGGAAATAAAAAAAAAAACAGTTTTGAAGAAGAAGAATTGAAGAGATGAATTTCCAAAGCACCAATTTCTTCGAAGAGAAATTTTCTATAAAAATAATTGAAGTAAAAAAATCAAAAATATAAATTGTTTTTGAATAAGCAATTTTCAATTTCTTTAAATAGCAAATCCTTTGTTCAAATTAAAGTATTCCAAACAAAAGTTTCTTTGAGAGAAAATTAAAAAAAAAAAAAAAAAAAAAAAAAATTTTGAAGAGAACTTTTTCAAAAAATTTTTTTGATGAGAAAATTAAAAAACATTCTTTTAACAACTAAAAAAAACTTTTAAAAGAAAGTTTCTTAAAAATAATTTCTGAAGTGAAAATTTTCTAAAAATAATATTTGCAGAGAAAATTTTTCAAAAAATCTCTTTGAAGAGAAAAAAACTTTTCTTAGCATTTTGGGATAATTTTCCCAAAACATTTCTGCAAAAAAAAATTCAGTGAAGAGAAAATTAAAAAATATTTTGGTGAAGAAAGAAATTTTCTTAAATAAAATTATGTGAAAAAAATTTTCTTTAAAAAGAAATCTTCAAATTCAAATTTGTTGAAAAGAAGATCAAATTTTGTAAAACAAAAATCTTTGAAGAGAAGAGAACATTTAAAGAAAAATTACTTGGAAAGATGAAACTAAAAACAAAAAAATTGGAGATGAAGAGAAAGATTAAAAAAAGAGAGAAACTTTGAAGAGCAGAGAAAGTTCTTCAAAGATAAGATTTTCTTAAAAATAGTTTCTTTGAAGAGAAAGAAAAATTTTATAACAAATTCTTTAAAGAAAAAATTTGCCTAAATTTCTTTGAAGAGACCAGAACATTTCTAAAACAAATTCTTTAAAGAGAAAAATTTGTTGAAAGGAAAATTTATTTAAAATTAAAATTTTCAAAAAAAAATTCTTTGAAGAGAAAATTGTCTAAAAGATTATTTGAAGAGAAATTATATACAAAAATTTCTTTTAAGAGAAATTAAAAAAATTAAAAGAAAATTAAAGAGAAAGTCGAAAAATAAAACATTTCTTTGAAGCGAAGAGAAATTTTTCAAAAAAAAATATGGTGAAGAAAAAATTAATAAAACTCTGTAAAGAGAAAGTTTTCAAAAACAAAAAAAAATAAGAGAAATTTTTCTAAAAAATTCTCTGAAAATAAAATTTTCTAAAAACATAAGAAAATAAGAAAAATATAAATTTTTCCAATAATTTTTAAAGAAGGAAAATAGAATATAAATAGAAATTTTTCCACAAAAATTGAAGTGAAAATTTTCTATAAAATATCTAAAAAAATCTTTTGAGAAGAGAAATTAAATAATCATTTGTATAAGTGCAAATCATAAAATATCCATAATTTAGTTTCTCTAGCCAAAAATAAAATAATCAAATTTTCCAAAATTAAATTCTATAAACTTACAAACGTTACCAACTCTTATGAAAATGCGTTTCTATGAGTGTATGAATATATGTCTATGTGTGTGTAATAGCTAATTACTACAAGTGATTAAAATAAAATTATCAAACTTGTTCTTAATGTCAATATTAATTAAATATTTATCTTAATTTTACTCCCTCCATTTTGTTAACAAAAAAGAAACCCAAAAAAAAAAGAAATTAATTTTTATTTACACAACTACAACAATATTATCGTCACTTCATTAGTTTGTATCGTGCTTGTGTAAGTGCGTGTTATTGCTTATGAACACAAAAAGAGAGATAACAAATAATACGGTTATATGGTTGTGTGTGTATGAATGTATATTCAAAATTAAGTACTTGAAATGTATCTTAATATACTCTTCAAGTGTGTTAGTGTGTGTCTGTGAGTGAGTGAAAGAAAGTGCGTGTATATATTGTTTACGGTTATTTAATACTTTATTTACCACTCCGATTACTAGATAACTGTCTGTCAGACTGACCCTTATTTCCAACACGTTATTTTTGTTGTAATCGAAAATTTAAGTTAATTTCTTTTGTTAAAAAAAAAAACACAAAATTATTTTCGACTTTTTATCCAACATTTTCTTTTATTTTAGTTCTTTTCTGGTGCCTTAATGTTTATTTGTGTTTGTTAAATATTATGAGAATATTAGTTATATCCTAATATAAGTGTGTGTATTGTCATAAATGTGTATGTGTGTATTTTAAATAATTGTTTATTACATCAGGGATATTAAAAGATAAAAATAAATGTTAACAACAATTATATTTTTGTTGTTGTTGTATTCTATATATTGTGTACATAACTCTTTTCTGAATATATTTTCTCTCTCCTCGTCAAGCAGACTCTAATAAAAGAAGTACAATTTTGTTGACCAGCATTAAACAAATAAACATAAAAGAGATAAAATAAACAATTAAACCAAATTTTAATTAAAAAATTTCAATGATCCTTAAAAAGGGAAATAAATAACAATTACACTTTAAACAAGAGGGAAAATTGCGAAATACTCTCGAAACAAATTATCTCTAATAAAAAATCTCTTTCAGTAAATTTTCAATTAAGAGAAATTTTATTACAATATTTATTAAAAAATTTCTTTTGAAGAGATAATTTTTGTGAAGAGAAACTTTGGTTTTTAAAATTTTGTGAAGAGAAAATTTGTGTCTAAATATGTGAATTTTTTTCTAAAAATTCTGAGAACTGAACATTTTTCAAAAAAGATTCTTTGAAAAGTTTTTTTTTTTTTTTTTTTTTTTTTTTTTTTTAACGTGATTTTTTTTTAATTCCGTAACGGAAAAAATTTTAAAACAGTTCAGTGAAGAGAAACATTTCTAAAAAAATAAAGTCTGGAAGAGGTCAGTGAAGAGAAAAATTTTACAAACATTTCTATGAAAAGAAAATTTAAAAAGAGAAGTTAAAAGATTGCTTGTGAGAAGAGAAAGTCTGCTAAAAAATTCTTTAAACAAAGAATGAAAAAACGTTGTAGAGAATGTTAAGAAAAAATTCTGTCAAGAAAAAATTAAAAATATCTGTAAAAAGAAAACTCTACAAAAAAAAGCAATCCGAGAAAATTCTTATCTGAATAGAAAATTTAAAAGAAATGGGTCACAATGAAAATTTAAGAAATATTTCTCCGAATATAAAATAATGAACAAATTTCGCTAGAAAACAAAATTTATAATAAATTTTTTCTGAACAGAAATTTTTAAAATATAATTCTCTTGAATGAAAATATATGCAAATCTTCAGTTTGATATAAAATTTCCTCTTAGTGAAAATGCCAAAAAATATTGAGTGAAACTTTTTTAAGAAGAAAATTTTTTATAAAATGTATCCAGAAAAAGATTTTCCCTGAAAAGAAAATTTAAAAATTTTAAAGAAATTTTTTCTTAACAGAAAATTTATGTAAAATTTTCTATTAACAGAAAATTTATGTAAAATTTTCTATTTACAGAAAATTTATGTGAAATTTTCCCTTAAAAATTTTTTATGTGAAATTTTCTCTTAAGAAAAAGTTTATTTGAAATTTTCTCTTAACAGAAAATTTCTATGAAATTTCCTCTTAACAGAAAATTTCTATGAAATTTCCTCTTAACAGAAAATTTCTATGAAATTTCCTCTTAACAGAAAATTTCTATGAAATTTTCTCTTAACAGAAAATTTCTATGAAATTTCCTCTTAACAGAATTTTTTTTTATGTGAAATTTTCTTTTTACAGAAACTTTATGTGAAATTTTCTGTTAAGAAAAATTTTATTTGAAATTTTCTCTTAAGAAAAATTTCATAGAAATTTTCTCTTTACAGAAAATTTTTATGAAATTTCCTCTTAACAGAAAATTTCTATGAAATTTCCTCTTAACAGAAAATTTCTATGAAATTTCCTCTTAACAGAAAATTTCTATGAAATTTCCTCTTAACAGAAAATTTCTATGAAATTTCCTCTTAACAGAAAATTTCTATGAAATTTTCTCTTAACAGAAAATTTTTATGACAGAAAATTTCTTAACAGAAAATTTATGTGAAGTTTTCTTTTTAAAGAAAATGTATGTGAAATGTTTCTATAACAAAAAATTTATGTGAAATGTTCCTACAACAGAAAATTTATGTAAAATTTTCTCTTATGAGAAAAATTTTAAAAAATTTTTCTATAAAAATAAAATTTATAGAGTCAGTTTGTTATTCCATAAACAGCTGACCAGCTGCATATTTCGTATCCTTTTTCATAACTTTAACACCTAATAATCACTATAATAACAGAATATAAAGATGTAAGAATATTATTTTATCATTATTTTACTTGTCACCATCAACAGTGAGAGAATTTGATACAAAAACAAGATAAAAAAACGGAAACCAAAGGAAAAAAAACTTTTTTGATATCGAGCCAAAAACCCATACAAAAAATCCGACAGCAGCAGCAAAAAAAAAAAAATCAAAAGCAACAGTTGTCTGTTTAAACTTTAAGTTTATTGAAAATGAGTAGAAAATAAATATCAATAACACCGACCAAACAACAAACAAAAGGATATCAAGGGAAAGCAAAAAAGAAAAAAAAAAAACATTTTTACTGTTTTTGTTATTTTCTAATTCTTTTAAAAAAAAGGAAATCATGTCAACCATATAATGCAGCATAAAACAGTTACAACAACAATAACAACAGTAACAAAATAAATAGCAACAACACTGTTAACCACAACGAAAAACACAAACAAAACATGAAACTTTTTTTTTTGATTTTCTTTTATTCTAAATCGATTTTGAGTTGTTTTTATAACTAAACGAACATGACACAAAAAAAAATAAACTTAATACACTCACACCTACACTTACATATACCCTGTTAATATTTCTCTCTGTTTCTCCTCTCTTTAACACACCACATAAGAAAAGACATAAAATAAGGATTTGCTTTTGTGTAGAAGTAAATAAATGGTGTTTAAGCTTAAAAGAAGGTTTTTTTTTATTTGTTTGTGTGAGGGAGTGAGTGAGTCTGTGTATTAGAGTATTTAAACTAACACCAATAAATTTATTCACTTACACTCATCATCAGCAACATCATTATCATTATCGTCATCATCATTATCTTTTGTATAAATTTTTAAGGCGTCTTTGTTTGGAAAAGTTAATAGACCATAAAATATCGATTATAATGGATAAAAAAGGGTAATTTGTTGCTTCTAATACAATAAAATACAATAACAATAATAACAACAACTACTACTACAACCATAACAATAACAAAAATTCCCTTTTTTAAATGTTGTTGCCGCTTAGAAATAAAAGAAATTCATTTTTTTGTCGGTTATTTTGTGTGCTTTTATTGTCATTAATTTATATTAAAATAATGAAAATTCATCTTCCTGTTGCTCCGTTGGAGCTCTTGATGGGAGGTTGTGGTGTTTGTGTTAACTCTTCTCTCTGTTCGTTTATAAAAACCCAACAATCGACCATTTAATATTTAGTATTTATTTTGGAACATTTTTATTTATTACACACAATTTTATTATGCCATTTTCAGCCATTTTAACTCAGTATTTAAATGAGAAAAATTATTGGTTTTGTGAAAGCATTTTACCGTTGTATTAATAAATATTTAAATAGTTTTAAATGAAAATTTTTATGTTAAATATTAGATACGAGTAAATATTTATTCCAAACACTTTTTAATGAAATTTTCGTTTATTTTATAGAAAAAAATTTTAATTGAAAATGTTCTACAGAAAAGGTTTTTATTATTTTTTCTAAGCGAAATTTTCCTTAAATGTTTCTTAAAGAAAAATTTTGCCTAATTTTTTTTCCTAAGCGATTTTTTTCTAAAAGAACACTGTATACAGAAAATATATGTAGAAATATTTTTCGCTTCGAAAGAAAAAAATTTCTAAAAAACTTCTGTGAAATTTTTTTTTTTAATTTTTGTGAAGAGAATATTATTAAAAAAAGCTTTCAATAAAAAATATTCAATAAAAACAAAAAATTCAATAAAAATAAATTCAATAAAAAATAAATTTACTAAAGAATGAATTTAAAGAGAAATATGTTTTAAAAAAATATTTAAGGAGAAAATTTTCCTAAAAAATTATTTAAAAAGTAAATCTTCTAAAAAAAATTCTCTAAAGAAAATTTTCTAACAATTTTTTCTTAAAGTAATTTTCTAAAAATAGTTGTAGGAGACAATTTTCTAAAAATTTTCTTTAAAGAGAAAATTTTTTCTAAAACAAAATTCTTTAAAAAGAAATTTTTTTTGTAAAACTTTTCTGAAGACAAAATTAAAAACAAAAAAAAACTTTCAAGAGAAATTTTTATAAAAAAAATTTTATGTTTAAAAAAAAAAATTAAGAGAAAATTTTCTTAAAAAAATGAAGAGAAAATTTTCACAAAAATTTAAGAGAAAATTTTCTAAAAAATTTCTTTGAAGTGAAATTTTTCTACAAAAATGTCTTTGAAGAGAAATTTTTCTAAAACAAATTCTTTGAAGAGAAATTTTTCTAAGAAAATTTCTTTGAAGAGAAATTTTTCTAAAACAAATTCTTTAAAGAGAAAATTTTTCTAAAAAAATTTCTTTGAAGAGAAATTTTTCTAAAAAAAAAATTCTTTCAAGAGAAATTTTTCTAAAAAATTCTTTCAAGAGAAATTTTTCTAAAAAATTTCTTTGAAGAGAAAATTTTCTAAAAAATTTTCTTTGAAGAGAAAATCTTCTAAAATAAATTTCTTTGAAGAGAAAATTTTCTAAAAAAATTTCTTTGAAGAGTAAATTTTCTAAAAAAATTTCTTTGAAGAGAAAATTTTATAAAAAAAAATTCTTTGAAAAGAAAATTTTCTAAAAAAATTTCTTTGAAGAGAAATTTTTCTAAAAAAAAATTTCTTTGAGGAGAAAATTAAAAAAAAATTGAAAATTTTCAAAAAAAAAATAAGAGAAAATTTTCTTAAAAAAATATTTCTAAAAATTTCTCTTGGAAAAAAATAGTTTGAAAAACAAATTTTCTATTAAATTTCAGTGAAGAGAAAATCTTCTAAAAGAATTGTTATTAATGTTAAATTCTTTAATTTTTTTTTAATGAAAATCTTCCTTCAAATTCATTATCGTTGATTTTCATTATGATTTGTTCTGGATTACTTTTAGAAGACAATTTCTTAAAGATCCATTTTTGTTGGAAATTTTTGGCGAAATTTCTTATCAAAATAATTCTTTCAATATTTCCTTTGGAAAAATAGGTTTGTTTTAATATTAATTTATATTATATAATAATTATATATTTCCTAGAGAAAATATCCCTTATATTTTTATTTCTCTTGAGTTTTGAGAAAAGTGTATAAAGTGATAAGTTGGTACTAATTTTGTCTCTAGAGAATTTTTTAGAAAAAATAATTAACAAGAAAGTTACTTCTTCCTCAAAATTTTCGTAATCTATTTTTTGTAATATTTTTTTTGTAAAAAAAGTGCATTATACATCGTTCCATAACAATTTTATTAACGGAACTAATCTGGGATATTTTTGTATTGAATCGAATTTGCTTTAGTTGCAACCTGATAGTGTCTCTAATGTCCATAGCTAAACTCTTTTAGAGGTAAAAAATACATACATACATACATACATACATACATGCATACATGCATACATACTTTTTAAAATCATTTAATTTTTATTTGACTTCATTCATATGGCAGGATTTTTATGGGGTTTAATAAATAATTTCATCTTGGTTTCGGTGTTATACTCTTTTTTGGTTAATTCATATGTTTTTTTTTACATTTTTAGGTCAAAACCCCAAACCCATTTGCCATCTCATGCGGTTGTTTTTATTTGTTTAAAAAAAGTAACAAATCCAGCAAACGTAATAAATAACTTTAAAGAGAAGAAAAAAGAGCCACAAAAAAGAAAACTAAACAAATTTCCAATTTATCATGACTTTTTATAGTTCAACTTCTGTTTTTTTTAAACACTTTTTATTACTTTTAGTTTGTTGTTTTTAGTTAAAACTTCAACTAGTGTTATTTGTATTTGTTGTTATTTGTACATAAATCCAATCAGGCATATTACAATTGCATATATGTATACATATGTAGCATTACACAGGTACAGTGGGAAGCTTAAGTGAAGGGACATGTGTTAAAATAATATTAAATGAAAGAGTTCTGTTTTCTAAATCTCAGAGTTGGGATTGAATGTTCTTTCTGTAATTAAGAATTGTATAATTTTGTTAATTTTAATTACTTTGTGTGGTAAAATTTTTGCTGTGCAGTGTAGTATTTCCCTTTATTTACACGTGGCAATAGAAAATTATATTTATTTTTTTTTTTAAAGTTCATATTTGTTGTTTTTATTTTGATTGGATGACTTGACTGTTTTTTGCAAAATAACAAAAATATGTGAAGTATTAAAGCATAAAGATTTTTTTAACATAAATACTAAATACTAATACACACATATTACATGTTTTACGCACATATACACATCTGCAAAGGAATGATTTAGTTATTTTGGAACAATTGAACAGTTTTTAAAAATATTCTTGAGATGTAATCCTCCAAATCAGTTCGAAGATTTGGAGGATTACGAGCTCTTAGCTGTTTAAATGAGGAATGGATCTTTGGTCACTTCGGCTTAGAATTTTTTTCTTTTTAAAAAATCATCAAAACTTTAATTGCGATTTGATTGATAAAGAAATTACTTATTTTTACTACTTAAAGATTTATAAAAAAATATATATAATTAGATGTGCGAGCTATCCTCCTTTCTTTCTTATTCCGAAAAAAATTCTTGACGTAAATACAAAAAGAGGAAATCCAATGGTATGGCGGGATACACTTCTCCTGAAACGCCTGTGAAAATGTCATAAATTTTAAAGATTTATTTTTTATGAATTAAAGTTATCGAAACTAAAATAGAGATAAAAAGTAACCTGATCATATACCAGATATGTTTGTTATATACTGCAGAAATCTGTTATGAGCCAAATCTCCCACAACGAGAGAGTAACCAGTTTTCCTAAAAAAAGTCACTTTTTGAAGTAAGTTTTTTCTGGACGGGAATTTTGGATATTTGAGGATAAAAAGTGGGAATGTGTTTATAGTTCGGTATTAAGGATAATTTTTCCCATATTATAGTTAAATTTTAGAAAAATTGCTTTATTTATATAGATTTTGTCAATGAGTCAATTATTAAACTTTTTACAGAATTTTAGCAAAATTAAAAATTTGTGGATTTTTTTTAATTGTTAAAGAAATTTTGAGTTATCGCTTTATTAATTATATACAGTTATTTTTCGTGTAATTACCTTTTCAATCATACTAAACACTAAAAAAAATATTTCACATAGTCGATTTAAAATTATGTCAAACTTGGTCACCTTCAAAAAAATTTTGCTTATTTTCGTATTTAATATTTCTATTAATGCAACAAATTGGGGTACAACTTTTTGAGCCTTTAAATATTTTTCCTTTATATTTATTGCTAATCTATTTCAGAACTTTCTTGGGAAAGCAAAAGATTCAAGCTGGTCTTGGGATGGAGGTAATACTTTTGAAAATTATGATATTAATATTTGAAAGCTCTATGTTTTGGAGGCCCTATCAACTTTTCTAGACAAGCTGGAAACTTGTACTTCACTGAGCCAGTGGCAAAACGTCTTAACAATGGACGCGTAAAATTTCATAGAAATAAACAAAACGGTTTAAAAGTTATTCAAAATTATGTAAAAAAGTATTTTTTCGATAATTTCAAAGTTCTAGAATTCTCTTCAAAAAAAAAATCGATATCAGACCACTGTGCAATATTGTAATTGGTAGAATTTTTATACACTCATTTCACATTCAGTGGCATTTGTTGCTATTTTTTACATCTTTTTCTTCTTTTTCGTTTTAATGTTTTTTGTAGCATACTTTTTGGTCCAACAACCATTTGGCTAATGCTGTTCTATATTTGTGTGTATGCAGGAGTTCTTTTTATTGTTATTTCTTTGGTATTAGTTTGTTTTATTAAACTTGTATTTGTAGCTCTGAGTTAGTGCTGCTTTCGTTTTGTTCTCTTTTCTCACATTTATTCATCTTCAGATTTTGTTTACAGTCATAATCATTTATAAATGTCAGCAAAAATTGTTATGGTTCAAAGAAGACTGGAGAAATTGAAAAAAATGGGTTAAAAAAAAAGGTTTACGATTTCTATGTTTCAATTAGTACAAAATAAAATCGATAACAAAGAAAATTCCTCAGTAATACAATCTATAGTAAATGAAATAACAATAACAGGAGTAATTTTAGTGGAAAAGGAAATTACAAAAAGGATTTTCTTAAGCAATTAAACCTGAAACCCAAAAAAATAGGTCATTGAATGTTCAATAATACAAATTAAAATCTATTAATTTTAAACATGAAAGAAAAATTGTGTCTTAACCACAAAATGATTTTAATTATGATAAAGTTTTTGTTTGAATTAAAGTGAGTGAGACCGAAAGTAATTTTAACAAATTAAACAACGAAAAATGTTATTGTCGGTCAAGTCCGACTATGTAATATCGTACACCATAAAGTTGGTTATAAATAGTAGTTGGGGAAATGAATTAATGACCCTCGTATAATTTAATTTTCTTATTTATTATTTTAAATGTGAAGTAGATTCATGTGAAATTTATGCATCTTAAAATGAACTTTTCTGTAGGGTTATATGGGAGATAGAAAAAGTTATGGAAAGTTTCTCATATTTATCTTAATTTGACCAGTTATGACCTTCAAAGTGATAGTTGTAACGAGGCCTGTAGAGGTCCGACCTGACCCATAAGACTTAATTTCGCAAAATTTCGAAATTTAGGACTTTTATGAGCTTAAAACATTATTCCGTGAGGACATTTGTATGGGAGGTATCTGAAATATTGGACCGAACATGAACAATTTCAACAGGCTTAAGCCAAAATCACAACATCAAAATATCTAAAAATAAGCGACCTGTAGAGTGTTCAAAACGTTTACATGGACAGCCAGCTGGACAGACAGACGGACGGACGGACGGACATTATTATATCGACTCAAAAAGTGATTTTGAGTCGATCGATATACTTTAACGTAACATGCAGAAAAATAACGTTATTTTTCTGCATGTTACAAATATCTGTACAAAAGCATAATAACCCAACCACCTATGATGGTGTAGGCTATACAAATTCAATAAACTACAGACAATTTTGAATAAAAAAAGTACGTTACAGTTCAATTTTTACTTCCATACCCCTGAGACAATCTAGGAAATTGCACATTTTCAAAACAGTCGTAAAATATCCAAGTGAGAAATTTCACAGAAAAATAACTAGCGACTCAAAAGTTGCGCAACATTTTTTAGAAAAATTTTCAAACCTCAAAAAACTTATATTTTTAGGGAGTTTCTCAACTTTTAGTTAGTTTCTAAAGGATTGTGAAGAGTATTTTCAGAAGTATTATATACCATGTGAAAGGTAATTGCTTGAAAAACTAAAAATATGTATAAAATAAAATACTAAAACTGCATTTTTATATTTTATCCAAAAATCTAAGAATTTTATTTACGAAAAAAAAACAAATAAAATGAAATCTTTCAAAACAAAATTATTTTTACAAAATTGGGAAATATTTTAGACAAGATTATGCTTAATATTGCACAATAAACATATTCCTACTTTTTTAGTCCAAAATATCCAAAATTCCATTGCGAAATGGATTGTTTCCAAAAGTTGACTTCATTTAGTAAAACGATTAATTACAAAGCCTCCTCCACCAAGGCAGATGGAAAATGTCTCAGCCATAACTTCAAGTAGTTTCATTGAAATAAGCTTCACAAGTTATGCAACATTGTTTAAAGACATATCGCTGCAACACATCAGTATTTACCTAGAAAATATGCAAATTTTTATGCAGGTTTCCAAGTTTCAGTTAGTTTTTCAAGAACTTTGTAAAGTTATTTTACAAGTATTTAATATCACTGGAAAGGCAATTACTTGGAAAATAAAAATATTTATAAAATAAGATACTAAAACTAAATTTCTTGAACAAAATTTTAAAAAATCTAAAATTTTTATTTTCAGTGTACTTTCATTAAAAACCTTTTTAATACTTGACCTTAAATAAAATCTCCATAAATAAATCTATTACTACAAAATTTAACCACAATCTAAGACAAAATGATCTTAATATAGAGCTATAAATAGATTCCCAAATTTTCATTCCCAAAATGCCCAAAATTCCTATTTGGATAAAGCATCTTTTAAAAATTGACTGTTTTTGAAAAAATGGCAACCCTGTCATTCTAGAAGGATTGATTCGTTGCAAGTTTTGCAGTTATATAGCAAACATATGTGGTATATTCCCAATGAACTCTCTTTTCTCTTTTTGGCTGTGAGATTTTGTTTCTCTTCAAACAAAATAAGAAACTTTGTTTTTAATTAACAAAAATCTGGTAGGACTAGGGGGGGGGGAGTGTCTCCCCTATATGCCCATTTAGAATTCTTTTAGAATTATATAGAAAATTTTATATTCCCGAGATAAATAAAAGATTTTAAATAGAAACAATGTTACCAATTTTTTGGAAATATTTACAAAAAAAACTTGTTGAATCAAAATCGTATAACTTTTTATCAGATTTTATCAGATCCATATCGGTATTTGTTTCTTGAGCAGAAATTGTTTAGAATTTCGATAGGAATACTGACAGTATTTTCCAATTTTCTTTTGATTCGAATTAAATCTATCAAGTATAAAAAGCTACAAACAAGATGTACAAAAATGGTTCAAAAATTAAGTTTGATTAAAATATCTCTTAAACTATAAGAGATATTTCATATAATTTAACATATTTATGTGATGAATTATGAGCTTTATCTATATGTATTTTTTTTAATGAAAATTTGGCGATTTTTTAAAAGTTTTGCCACAACTAAGATGACCAACTTTGGAGGTCCACACCTCGCAACTTGAATTTACAAAATGCTGCTGTTTATTTTTAATCAATTGAAATTAACCTCTAGAAGTACCAACTGAAAATTTTTTAAAAAATATTTAAAATTTGCAAAGTTACAGAATTAAAGTCAAAATTGTCCCATTTAAAACTTAAATGGCACAGATTTTAGTCCACTTATTACATGTGTTTTTCTTAAATCTCTTTATCTCTTGCCATTTTTATAAAAATGAACACTTAAAAATATATTTCCCATTTTTTTAATTTCTTAAATTTTTCAATTTTCTTCATTTTTTTAAAATTCACTTTATTATTACTTTTTGCAAAATAAATGTAATCAAGCATAAAATTCCCTCTGGCTGTTAAGTTGTTAAACATTTACGTTGTTTTTTTTTTGTTTCTTTTGTTGTTTTGTCGCTCTTGTTGTTATTCTCTTTTTTTTCTTTTAATTTAATTTTAAAAGTGGATTAAATACTCGCAGAAAAATTAGAACCTTTTTTTCCCCATTTTCGTGTTTGTTATTTGATGTTGGTAACAGGCTATTTTTTGCTTTCAACAAGATAAATTTCTTAGATTTTGTTATAAATTATTAAAAATGGGGAAAAAAGTCTTTTAAATTAATGTAAAAAGGCGTTTAATGGGAAATTTGAACAATTGAATTTCTTTTAACAACATTTTGATAATGAAATTTGATAAAATGACAAGTAAAAATGTTAAAGTCAGTCAAGGTCGACTATGTAATACCCAACATATTAAACAGTTGTTGATTGTAAATAAATGAAAAAAATTATGAACGACCCTCGTAAAATTTGCTTTTCTGATTTATGATTAAATGTACAGTATTATGATTCTTACTTTCAAATACTCTCAAATTTATGCGTTTGAAGCTATAAGAAAATATCGACCGACCCTCGTATAATTTTTAACATTGATTTTACATTTATATATATTTTAATTTGGCCAGTTGATATTAGCATATCAACATACATGTAATATTTGGAAGGGCGCTAGTACGCATTATTTAGTACATCGATTTAGAATCTCTTTTCATAGAGATTGCTTTATATTTAGGACTTTTATGACCTTAAAACCCCATTCCGGGAGGATTTTTTATAGGATCTACCTCAAATATTAGACCTAATATGACCAATATCAATATGCTTGATGCTTTGGCCAAAAAATAACAGGTAACATCATTATGTCTCAAAAATTGCTACTGTTCAAAGTATAACATAGACAGACGGACGGACGGACGGACAGCGTTATATCGTTTTGGAAAGTGATTCTGAGTCGAACGATACACTTAAAAGTATGTGATGCATCATTGTATCTGTATGTTACTAACATCAGCACAAACGCATAATAACCCAACCAACTTCGATGGTGTAGCGCATAAAAAGCCAAAATTAAAAAAAATAGAAATGAATTATAATGAAATGGTGTGATCTTAAAGAAGATCTTGTCTTGATCTTGATCTTGAAAAAATAAATAATTGATCGTGGATGACAAATATTAACAAAGAAAGTGTTTTATTAAAAAAAATGGTGGAAATTTGAGGAAATATTTTTGAAAGAACATTTTTTTATGTAATAAAATCATTTGATTCAACTCATATTAAGGTAATTTTTGCTCGATTGAACGTCTAGACGTATGTTTTGTAATGGAATGTGTAAAACATGCAATTTTTTTATCCATTTGGGACTTAAAGAAATAACTGTTTCCAATGCTTTTCTTAAAAATTTTGTGAAAATGATTGCATAACTTTAGAAGTACTGAGCATATTTTAATGAAATTTTACACGGACAATTTTCAGATTCAATATAATTAAATTGGACAAGCATTTGTTCCTGGTGAGTCCAGCCAATTCTAACTTATTACGAGTAACACTTTCGCCTCCACCTTTTCTATCCGAATTCCTCCAATTAAAAGATATTTACATTTACAAACAAATTCCCGGAGTATATGCTCTCAAACGATATCCAAAATAAAACGTTTGAACTATAAAATATATTTCAATAAAACTTAAACCCGATTATTGATAAAATAATTTGCCATTGATTCGTAGAACTAGTCGATTCAGTCATGTGATGGTTAGAGCTCCTCCTAAATCTAGACCTAGTAAATTGTTTATATATGAAGACATTATCTCCAAGAGCTTTACCATGGTGTCAATACCAGTTTCAAACTTGAATTTTATCCAAATCATTGCAGAATATCTCAGCAACAAATGTCAAATCTCATTGAAATATTTTTAATCCAAAATTGAACCAAAACCAAAATGGAACCCAGCAAGTTAAAAAAATAAGTTGGTCACCTCGAAAATATTAATTTTTTAAAAATTCGACGAAAATTCATTTATAAATAACATATAAAAAAATTGCTTTATACCCAGCTTGAGGTAAACCCTTTGACTCAGAATAACTTTCTGAGTCGTTTTAACGATATCTGTCCGTCCGTTTGTCCATGCAAACGCTGTGAACACTTCAATTTTCGGAGTTTTTGAAATGGAAATTTGGTTCATATTATTATAAGGACAAGGGTAATTGAAATTGGTTATGTTCGGTCCAAAATTTCAGGTACCTCTCATACAAATGTCCTTCCAAATAAGGTTTTAAGATCATAAAACTTCTAAATATATAGTGATTTTAACTAAATTTTACAGAAAAAAGTCTTATAATAGTCTAAAATAATGCGCCAAATTATACGAGGGTCGCTCAATTGCTTCTCTTAGCTTCCAAAAATAACTTTGGGGGCATACTCTGGTGTTGTTATATTAATTAGTTTAATCCAGATAAACATAAACAGAAATCAATGTACTAAATTATACGAGGGTCGGGCCATTTTTAAATGCATAAATTTCTGATAAACGATAATTACACACAATAATGGACTACATACTTAAGAATAAATGAGAAAAAAATTATACGAGGGTCGTACATTATTTCGTCGTAACTACGATTTAAAATCAACATTGTGGCTTAAGGTATTACATGGTCCATGGCCATGTAATTTAACATTATAACTTGTTTTGTCTTTTATTTTAGGTTCAATTTGAAATGTCATTCAAATGCTAAGAAAATCTTAGATTTCTTCATCACATCTTCTATTATCCTTAAAAATATATTACTGACATTAATATTATTTCATTTAGTTTATGATTTCAGTGAATCGAATAAAAAGACATTAAAATGCAAATTTAATGTTTCGTATGAGAGCGTAAAAACAAATAAAATATTCAGTTTTCTTTACACTCATTCATTCATTCATTCAATTCATCATTTTCACAATTATAACTCACATACATACACACATACACACACATCTAGTAATTTGTAGATTTTGATGATTTACATGTGTTCTGAAACTTTGTTCCCTCCATATTTTTACGGTTTTTTTTTGTTGGTTTTAGTGAAAAAATATATATTTTTCCCTTTTTGTCGTATTTGTCGCTGTATGTTTTTGTTGGTTTTTCGGAATTTATAAAAAAATATTTTTGTTTTCATTCTTCTTTTGTTGTTTGTGTGAGTTGAAAATTCACATTTTTTTGTTTTGTTTTTGTTTTTGTTAATTTATTTATTCATTCTGTTTATGTTGAGATTTATATTTTCTCTCTTTTTGATTTGGATTATTTAAATAAAATATCTTTTATTCAGTAAACCCTAAAATAATATATGTGGATGTAGTTGGAAGAGGGTGATGATAAATTTTAAATTCCCTTCATTACAAAACACAAATAAAATTAGAAGCAGCATTAAATAACCCAACAGTTTTAGGTGATTATCCAGTCAAATTACTATTCACTGTACTAAACCTGACATGGACTTGTCCTTGAAAGTATCCTTTTGCTGCTCTATAGCCTGTTCTAAATTGCACCATAATATTGTAACTTTTGCACGATTAGCGAGACATCCATGGATTTTTGCATGGCAAGAATTGAGGTGTTTTTACCCTACAACACTGTATGTGGTGTGGGGTATTATGCGTTTGGGCTGATGTTATAAACATAGAGAAAAATGGTATAAAGTATACCGTTTGACTTATAATCTGTCTGTCCGGCTGACTGGCTTTCCATGTAAATATTATAAACAATCTGCATGAAATTTTGCTTATTTTTTTTGGCCTTACGACAAGGGGTAGCGCTAACACAAATGACCTCCCAGAATGGTGTTTAAAAGTCAAAAAGGGCCAAGTATAATTCGATTTCAACGAAATTCATGAAAAAAGGTTTTATAGTAATAAATCGATGTGCCAAATTATGCGATGGTCAGTCGATTACTTCTTATAGGTCTCATAGAAGCCTCCTTCCAAATATAATTTTGAAGGGCATAAATCTCACATATAAATTAATATTGTACTAACAATTGTCCAAATTAAGATCCACATAATCAAAACTCGCTGTTCCCAATTATGCAGTGATCGAGCCATCATTTCTTTAAGCTCCGATCTAAACCCCTCTGAATAAATTATTTTCCAACGCATAAATTTCACATAAATATTAGTATCGCAATAATGTACGTCGTACTTAGTCATAAATCAAAAAGGCAAATTATACGAGGGTCGTTCATAAATTTTTCGTATCTATCATTTACATACAACAATGTGGTACAAGGTATTACATTATCGGGCAAAACTGACTATTAAATTTTTACTTGTTTTGAGTTGACCTGATGGAACACTGTCACAGGTGTAGTAGGTGATCGATCCTCTTAGATTAAATCACCTTAAGTTGCATCACAATTCATCATTAATGAATTGAGCTGCTCATATATATGGAGAATTGTCTTAATATTTTTCCTGATATTTAAGTTGTGATCAGGTCTGTCTGTATTTCTGAAGCACGCTCAAGAGCTCAACGAAATTAGAGTATAATCAAACCCTTGAAAATAGTCGATCTATTGAAGGGCAAAGGAAAAAAGTCGGAATCGCAACTAGACTAAAAATAAAAATAAAGCAAGTTTGGGAGGTAATTGATTTCGAACTGCTTAACAAATTAGTGGATTTAATATATGAGGTGATCCAAAACCTTTGTGATATAAGATTTATTAAAAGTATTATTCTCCCACTAAATATTTTCTTGTTAAATGTTTTCTAATTAAAAAAAAAAATTATGTGTGTTTATAGGAATGTGCGCCAGAATATTGCTGGTATAAATAATTTAAACGTTGTTTTTTTAATAATACGATTTGTCATATGTAAATAAGTTTATGCATTAATTAACTATTTTAAGCAGACATCGAATACATGAAGTAAACTCCTCTTAAGCGGTGAAAGTCAAGGTCACATACATAATTTTTAGATTATTAACCCAGAAGAAGTTATTGGAATTATTGTGGACGTGAGAGTACCAAGAACAGGCAGACAGACAGACGGACATAGCTAAATCATGTATATAAATATACATCTTTGGATCTGAGATGATTCCTTCTTAGCGTTACATACGGAAAGATAAATATAATAAACCCTTTTTACCACTTGTGGTGGTGGATTGTATCAAAATTCCAATTCGTATTAAACGTGTTTTTAAGAAAATGACTTTTTCAAAAAAATTGTTACCTTATCGTCATATTGCCCGGCTTTATGACCTAACCTCAACTTCTAAAATCGTTACCTAGAAACTTCAATGAATACAAACAACCAGTTTAGTTTTCTTAACCAAATAACTGAAAAAAAGGAGTCCATCTGCACTCTATAATATAAATTGAGACCCCCATCATAAATTCATTTATTTCATTTTCCCCTTTTTATTATTTTATGTCTTCTTTTTCATCTTTTTCATAAACAATTTTTGTTAAATTTTTAATGTCACTTTCTTTTTTTCTTAATTAATGAAAAAAAGTACTAAATAAAGAGAATAGAAAAAGGTCATTCTTGAACATTTTTGTAGACAAAAGAACTTGTTGTATTTAAAGAGCTTTTGTCAATTGAGTTTATTTAAGTCCTTTTCGCAGAGGGGGAGAAAAAAGTGGAAAAGTATGATGTTTTAAAAATGGTTATATTTAAGATAAAATGCGTTTTAAAGCTTTTTCAATATAAAAGACATTAATGACAACTGTTTTTTTCTTTTTTGTCTGAGTTTAGAATTTTAGTTGTTTACCATAAAAAGGTTAAGTGGGCTGGATACTTTTGAGGTGTTTTAAATAAAAATGAAGTCATTTTAAATCAAGTTCTGACATAAATGTAGAAAAGTTATATATCTTAATCTGAGAGTTACATAAAAAACTGACCTGTCAACAAGATACTAATTAAGCAGGTAACAGTGCACAGTGGGGAAGATCAGAAGATAAGAATTAACTTGATTCTTTGCGTTTAGGGTACAGAATTATGTCTGCCATTTAAACAAAATATAAACACATTTAGGTTTTTTCTATTTCTGATTTAACTTTTTCGTTCTAATTCAAAATTTAAGTTGAAGTTTTCTACTTAGCGATCTTAACAAGATCGCTAAGAAATTATTGTTTGCCTTATTCATGCTATAAAATGTTCTTGGTGCTATTTGATGTGAATTTATAAACGCAGACGGAAAAATAAATTATTATTAATTTCAATGAATAATTATAACAATAATAATAATAATAATAATAATAATATAATAATAATAATAATAATAATAATAATAATAATAATAATAATAATAATAATAATAATAATAACAATAATAATAATAATAATAATAATAATAATAATAATAATAATAATAATAATAACAATAATAACAATAATAATAATAATAATAATAATAATAATAATAATAATAATAATAATAATAATAGTAATAATAAAAATAATAGTAATAGTAATATAAATAATTATAATAATAATAATAATAATAATTGTAATAATAAAATAATAGTAATAGTAATAATAATAATAGTAATAATAATAATAATAATAATAATAATAATAATAATAATAATAATAATAATAATAATAATAGTAATAATAAAATAATAGTAATAGTAATATAAATAATAATAATAATAATAATAATAATAATAATAATAATAATAATAATAATAATAATAATAATAATAATAGTAATAATAAAAATAATAGTAATAGTAATATAAATAATAATAATAATAATAATAATAATAATAATAATAATAATAATAATAATAATAATAATAATAATAATAATAATAAAAATAGTAATAGTAATAATAAAAATAATAGTAATAATAATAATAATAATAATAATAATAATAATAATAATAATAATAATAATAATAATAATAATAATAATAATAATAACAATAATAATAATAATAATAATAATAATAATAATAGTAATAATAAAAATAATAGTAATAGTAATAATAATAATAGTAATAATAATAATAATAATAATAATAATAATAATAATAATAATAATAATAGTAATAATAAAAATAATAGTAATAGTAATATAAATAATAATAATAATAATAATAATAATAATAATAATAGTAATAATAAAAATAATAGTAATAGTAATATAAATAATAATAATAATAATAATAATAATAATAATAGTAATAATAAAAATAATAGTAATAATAATAATAATAATAATAATAATAAAATAAAAATAGTAATAGTAATAATAAAAATAATAATAATAATAATAATAATAATAATAATAATAATAATAATAATAATAATAATAATAATAATAATAATAATAACAATAATAATAATAATAATAATAATAACAATAATAACAATAATAATAATAATAATAATAACAATAATAATAATAATACTAATAATAATAATAATAATAATAACAATAATAATAATAATAATAATAATAATAATAATAATAATAATAATAACAATAATAACAATAATAATAATAATAACAATAATAATAATAATAATATTAAACTGTAAGTTAAGTGGTTTCTTTTTTATTAACATACATGATTGTTAAGAATTTTTCTATCTCACATCCTTATTATTGTCGATGGTCGCGTGCCAACAACAGATAAACAGACGTTCTTAGCTAAATCGTCTCATATTTAGATTTGATGCAAGAATGTTCTTTTTTGGGTCTTAGATGTATTATTTTTAGCGTTATTAATGGAATAATAAACTTAAAATAAAAATGAAAGTCATTACTTTCATTTGTTTATCACTTTCATCCCACTGTGCTTAATTATCTTAAACTGCTGACTGGCAGCTTACAAATATAACAAATTTGTTTTATAACTGTTTTTTTTTTTTCATTTCAAATTTATTTTTCTTAAAATGGTTGTGATTGTTTTGTCCAATTCAATTCAATCTTTCTATTATTTTAAGTTTAATTTTTTGTTGTTGCTCTACATCCTTTTCTAATTTTAATCTAACTTTATCTTTTAAACAAAATTTACCTTAATTTTTTGTGTGTATGTGTGTGAGCAATTTCACAATGTTTCAATGTTTTTTTGTTATTCTTTGATATATTTTTTATTTGAATTTAAATATCTTTTTTTAATTCCATTCCATTTCCATGTTTTCTTGATTAATCTTTTATTAAACGATTCTTATTTGCTTGAATGTTTCCAGTTTTAACTTTAAATATTTTTCAAAAAAAAAAAAAAAAAAGGAAATAAATATAAATAATTTTTTTAAATAAAAATTTCATGTCAATTTTAAGCCTTCACAGTTTGTAAAAAAATATTTTTTAAGATTTAGTTTTATTTAAAAAAGAATAAAGAATTCTTTATTGGGTTTTAAGATAAAAAAGTTATTTATATGTTTATTTATGAAGGAAAAAATATAATTTTTAAGATTGAAAAAAGTCAAAATTTGTATAAATTAAAATAACAAGTAATAATGCAATATTTTGCTATGCCGAATCTTTAATAATTTCCAACACAAATGCGTAATGTGTAAGTAATGTTTCATACCAACACACTCGCATATAACACAGAATCCTTTATGAGCCATAAAATTAGTTACGTTTTTGACTATAACTTCTTTTCTTCTGAACCGATTTTTATAATTTTTAGAACAGTAATGAAATGCATACAGTTTAATATTATGACATAATTATCGTTTCTAATTTGTCGTTTTTGAATAGAGAATTTTACGAAAGTTCTTCGGATTTTTAAAATAATTGAACTTATTTTGCTGATTTTAAATAGGCAACTTCTCAGGACCATAACAAATACTCAAAGGATTGAGCTCAAGACTATAGCAAATACTCAGGCCATTGAAAAATGTCATTTAGTGTGGATGTGAGTGTGTGTGCAACAGACAGAAGGTCATACATAAGGACAGATAGATGGACATAGCTAAATCTACTCATACATTTGATTTATGCAAGAGTATTCTATTACTAGCATTACAAAGTTTATATACCCTCTTCACCACTTGAGGCGGTGGAGGGTATAAAAATATCCAAATTTAAGACTGAGTTCCAACAATTCATAACATACATATTCTTTATTTAATCGAAGTTATTATTTTGATAAAGAAATTTTGAGCCTCTTCCGGAAATCCATCTATAACCTTTTTTATGTCTATGTTTATAAAAATATACCACATAAAATAGCACCCCGAAGATTTGCTCACAAATATCGGGACTAAGAAACAATTTTGTTTGTATTAAAAAAAAGTGCCGTTAACTTGCCTCTTATAATTATTTCCGATCTGCAAAAATTATGTCTCAAGCCTAAATAGAACGCTTAAAAAGTCGAAAACATTACTTTGTCTTACATTGTTATTGTCAACAATGACAAGGAAAATAAAGAATTGTTGATATCTCGATTATTTATGAACCGATTTGAAAAAAAAAAAAAAAAAAAACAAAACAAAATTCGAGGAAAAAAAGTAACTTTTCTGCGTGGCATACTCGTCAGAATAAGTTCTCGCCCATATCTCGGAAACAAATGGTCTAATTGAGTTTTTGCCTTCTTACGAAAACTCCACTAAATTTTTTCTGACCCGTTAGTAAAAAAGGTTTCTAGCGTTAATAAAATGGCCAAAGACCTCAAAAATATTATTTTAAACGTTGTTTTTGTTTTCCTATAGTTATAAACAACAACAACAACCACATGGGGCTAAATTTTTGAAGAAAAAATTTGTCATATCTCGGTGGTTTATGAATCGATTTTGAAAAATGAAAAAGTTTAAATTCGGGGAAAAAATTGTAATCAATCAGTGCCATAATCAAGTCCGTAGTTCTCATAGGGGTTTCATGTAATAGGAAAATTTGTTTTTGCCTATAACTCAGGAACTAATGATACGATTTGTTTCATATCTTCAGTGCATAAATTCGCTAAATTTCTTGAAATCTACTAGTGAGAAAATTAAGTCTCTGATTAGTGTAGATTCTTTAGAAAATAGTGAAAAATTAAAGAAAATGTGAGGTACCTTCAGTTTTTTGTTAATATCTAAATAATTAATGAACTAATTTCCCTGGATTTCAATAGCAAAATTCTCGAAAGTATTTTCAATCGTTTGATATACATATCATATATATAATAGTTGTAGATCAGCTTTATTAACTTGATTTCAACCGTAACACGGACGGACAGACGGGCATAGCTCAATCAATTTCTTTTTTCATACCGATTCAGAATATATATACTTTTGGGGTTCTAAATCGAAAAATTGTGGAAATTACAAGCGGAATGGCAAACTTATATATTCTTTTCTGAATTAGTCAGGTGAAGGGTATAACAAGGTTAAAAATGGTTTTAAATTGATTTCGACTTTAATGTCTCTAAAACTATAAGAGAAATTTTACAAGTGTAATGGTATTTTTTATGCAGATTTATAAAGACTATTTACATATAAAACTTCGTTTATTTTAATTTTTAAATGAATTTTTGGTGAATCAAAAAAAAAAAAAAATCAATCGACTACGCCCCTGACTACTTAAGAGCTTTTACTTCCCCAAGTCAATGGAAAAACACCTGAGGTTTAACCATGTAAATCTTCATTTAGATATATTTAACGGTTCAAAAAATACAGAATTATATCCATTTCATGTTTTTCGCTCTTTATGTTTAATGAAGTAATGTATTCCCACCATTTTCCTTCAGGAGTTGGGGTTGCGGTATTTAATTTTTGACTTTCTCCATATTCATCCAATGTATGGTTAACCAGGCCTCTTTTGTTTTAAATAATTGGTTTAAGGGATAAATCTATTGTTATATGATAGACTATGATGAGTTCATCGAAAAGTCTATTAATCTATTTAAATACTTTTAAAATTTTATTTCATCTCTTTCCTCAAAAGTGTCTTATTGCAAAATTGTCGGTAAAGTTTTAAACTTTATTAATTTATTCTTTCGTTAAAAAAATAACAAAAAATCTTGATCCTTTAATGTTATTTTACATTTTGTACTTTAAACAAAATTATTTCCATAACAACGTTAAACGCTCACAAATACCAACTAAAATGTAACAAAGAAAGAGAGAGAAAGAGAATTGATTTCATTAGAAAAATTAATTAAAAATTCAAAATGCTCTTAAAAAAGTAGTAAATGGAATAATTTTCATTTTGTGCTCTTAACACAAATAATACACATCTTTCTTTAATTAATTTCATTAAATTTAATTTATGCCAACTTCATTTATTATACATAATTCAATTATCAGACAATTGGTGGTTGAAAGAGAAAGAAGTAGTTTAAAAGCAGTAGATTATTATTGAAATGGAAGACATTATGGGTTTGTGGTGGTGTTAAGAGGTGCAGAAAATTTAATGTTACTTTCACCTTAAATCTACTCAGAATCATTTCCATTCAATCATTTCAATTGATTTAATGTTGTTAGTCCTCTCATCTGTCAACGTCATAACGCTCATTTGCTGCAAGAAAGTCATAACTCCAAAAATCAATTTTTTCAGCAGATGCAGAATTATATTCATGAATGAAAACTATATTTTTTCAAAAGCTTACAAAAAATCTGCAATGTTAATTATACAATTACCGATGCCCAATCGGAATAACGCTTAATTTCTGGCAATAATCATTGAACTATATAATTGGCAAAATACATTTATGTTGAAATCCTGTCTTATATATAAATATATATATATTCGCAAAAACTTGCCAGTTAATAAAATATACTGATTTCAAATCGAAACTTGCGAATTTTAAGTTATGACGATCTTGCAGCAAATGAGCTATATGTTGAAATTAAATATTTTAGTCATTGTAGCTTGGTTTCTATACCCTTAACCACCGCAAGTGGTGAAGAGGCTTTTAAAAACTTTGTCATTCCGTGAGAAACGTTAAGAAGGTGTAGATTTAGCTCTGTCCGTCTGTCTGTTGTTGGCAATTTCATATCCAAATTAATTAATAGAGCTCAATGAAATTTGGATTGAGTATTTGTTGTTGTCCTAAGAAGTTTCCTATTTTAAAACCAGTAAAATCGGTTAAGTTAAATAAAAATATTAACCGCTATCAGAATCAACCTCGAAATACAATGATATTTTGCTATAATGTTGAGCTGCATTTCAAAAATGATTTAATATGAAATAAATTATTTGGAAACTCTTTTTCAAGGTCTTATAAAAATGTTTTAAAGATTTTGATATGAACTTCTAAGAGAAATAACATTTAAAACACCTTTTCATTAAGTTGATGTATTAAGCTTTTAAAAAATATATTATTGGATACATAATGATGGTACAAATCAGTTGAAAGATGTTTAAAGTTTCAAAACGTCTGACTCCTTGATATTTAGCTGGTCAAGGCGAAGGATGGTAGACCTCCAAGTGGCAATATTTTTGATAATTTTTCTCAGGATTTTAAGTAACAATAAAATCAAAACCTCATACGTTTCGTAGTCCATTATGCAGCATTTTTTAAAGAACTTTAATTCAATTTCCTTGCCCCGTTCTTTTCCTCTAAATTTTTAGCACCGTTCCTGTCAGGAACTTTTTAAACCTGATTTAGCTTTAACTTGTCGTGCCAAAATGTCTGAGCAGTGAACTAACTGAGCTGCTTTTCTACTGCATATGTTGGGATCTCTTTGCGTTATTTTTTGGCTTCAGAAACATGATGTGAACCATTCTTCCTCCCTCTTCCAGGATTTATATTAACAGATGAGATCTCATGGTACTGTTTAATAACATTTGGAATAATTTGACGGCAGATCTTTCATCACTTTGCCAACTTGGCAGGATTACAAACTAATTTTATGAAAGAAAGAAAACTGAAGGAATCGGGGGAAACATCTTATTAGATTGATCCGTCATAATTCTGTTGAAAAGATCAATTTGTGTAGTTTATTGAAAAAAAAAACAGCTGAAATTTAAAAAAAGAATTACCTTTATTATATACCGACATATTATTCGCTATATATCCATGACGGTATGACTTATTTATTATCATAATCGGTTTAGTTGTACAGATTTTAGTTATTCCGTTAAAAGTGGTGATATTTTTATAGTTCTGTAATAATCACAATTTTGTTCATATTTTGTTCAAATTTATATAAACAACTTTATTTTTCAAAATATTGATATTTCAAGTAATTAGCTTTCCAATGATACTAAATACTTGTACAAGTATTATATCTTATTCTTGGAAAATTACTTGAAATCAGGCTCCTAACAGGAACTTTTCCAAATGTTTCACACATTTCTAAGAAAAATTCGTATAACTTTTGATTCGTTAATCGTATTTTAATGAAATCTTAAACGACAATTGCAGAGATATTTTGTCGCTTATTTGGAGAAGTGAAAGTTGCTAGCTAATCTCTGGACCATGTTAGAAGCTTTGAAGTAGCAGTAAAATTAATTATTGATTTGTTTTATGTTAAGCTGGCCCTATTAATATCTCGAGAGGAGTCAAGAACTTCTTTTTATTAAAATATGTCATGTATTAATGAGATTTTGGAAAATTGTATTTTTTATTAAGCTTTTAACGGTTCATTTAAGGCAAAAACTGGCACTAATATGTAATTTTCCTAGTTGTAAACAATTTTTCTATGTTTTTTGAAAATGAGTTTGTTTAATATTTTTAAAGATTTTGAAAAAAAATTTCTACTAGATAAAAAAATTATTTCCAAATATAGAAAAGACTTTTTACTTCTTATAGATATATAATTTATAGTAAAATCTCTGTACTTGGCAGTTTAATGATGTCCGTCCATCTGTCCGATTTTAATATAATCAACTTTTTATTAAAAATTTTTAAAGCGAAATATTTAAAAATGTTTAATGAATTTTTAAAAATATAATTTAACATTTGATAAATATAGTCTTTTGATATGATGTTTCGTTGTTGCTTCTTATAAATATATCATTGAAAACAAAATCTAATCATGTTTTAAGCTAAAAATATGTCTGTCCATCTGTCTGCGTTTTTCGTACAAATAAATATTAAATCATTTATTAATGCATTTTAATTATATTGTTTAATATTTAAAATATCTCTTTAACTCATTATTTATCTTTTAGTATATTTCTTATCATTTAACGGTCAAGGTTTAATTCATTTCACCCCAACTTCCCCCCCCAAAAAAACCAAATAACCCCAAACCTTTAACCTTTTCGTGTAATTAAACATTAAATAAATTAGTTTCGTATTTCTTACTATTTTGTTCTTTAAAAATAAACTTTAATTGTTGAAGAATAAAATAAAAATCAACCAAAAAATATTACACTTTACAAAAATATTTGGGTGGATCACAAACATTTGATTATTTATTTGAAAAGCTTAAATTCAGAATTTCATTTCTTTTTTTCTTAAAAATAAAATAAAATTAATTACTTGACTTAATAAGTATTTTATTAATTCCAAAATTTATGAACCCCCCTAATATGTTCCGTTTAACTGGAACAAAATGAATAAATAATGTTGTTAAATAGAAATTCGTTACAGGGCATATTTGAAGTTTATTATGTTCAGTTCAGTTTTTTTATCAATTTTTTGAACTCACAGTATTTCGAAATCGATTTTTTTTTTAAATTTATGAAAAATAATTTTAACCGGAGGAAGCCGATTTGAGGTTGGTATTTAAGTTTAGATATAAAACTATTATACAAGTATTTGGTATTTTTGGAAACGTTAGGACTTGAATATTCACAATTTTCAGAAAAGTGAATGCCATTTAATATTAAAATTTATGAAAAATTAAACAAAACAAATTTGTGAAAAATAATTTTTTTAAATTCAAATTTTAATAAAATTGAAACGAATAACGATATTAATTTGAAATATCGATCTGATATATATGCAGTTGCCTATGAATCATAGAATTAAAGAAATTCCTTCATTTCCGTGTTTTAAAATTCAACTCTTTTAACTGAATTGATCACCCTATAATTATAGGGGTCTACCATACATACGAAGCTATAAATTAAAGATAATTTGATTTGAATGAATGAATTTAAGAACTTTACTAAAAAAATCCAATATTTTGTAAATTGACCTAATTTGAAAAAGAGCTTGCGAATAGATTTTTGCTCCAAGTTCGCCCAAAGCTTGTTCATTCATATTTAGATTTCTATATAAAACAATATATCATTGTAAAGTTCCTTTAAGAAGTTGGTTTTATTAATGAAAAAAATTTACCAACTTTTTGGAAAATTTTTCAAAATTTAGATTTTTAAAAGTTCCAACTTCAGATAAATATTTTTGCGAATTTATATATTTATATAGTGATCACTGCAATATTTTTCAAAATTTTATAGCAACGTTAAGACCATTAACTATAAAGGACTTTATATATACAAAATTTCTTTTGTCTCATTTTATGAATGAATTTTCAAAAAAATGAACAACTTTGAAAGCTCAGCGACTTCTCTCCAGAATAAAATATCTCTTATGCTTTACAAATTCTAGAATTATATCCAGGAAAAATTGGTTTGGAATCACTGCACACAAGTGTTGTCAATTTAACCATTTTGTGGCAAAATTTTGCCATTTTCAATCTCGATTATATTTCCCGAATCTGTTAACACAAGTGGTGAAGAGGGTATATTAACTATGTTACTCCGTCTGTAACGCTTAGAAGGAATTATCCCAGACCCCATAATGTACGTATATTGTGGCATTTAATCAAAATCTGAGTCAATTTAGTTTTGTCCGTCTGTCTCTTTGTTGTTTGGCACTCTCACATTCATAATTGGTAAATTTGATCCAAGAATTTGTTATTGCTCTAAAAAAAATTCTTATTTAAAACCAGTAAAATCGTTTAAGTAAATTTAATGATATAGACTGTTATATAGGCAACTTATATATTCAAGAGAAGATCATCCGTAATTTTTTTTGACGTCAGATTAAGCTATATATATCCATTACTACTCCAAAAATGATCAAAATCAGTTCAGTAGAAAAAAGTTATATTAAAAAATATAAGTAATTTTAAGACTCATTAAGGTTTCTTTGTTATATTTAAGAAAAACTGTCATATACTTTATGCGTTTGTTAGTATAGATGTAAGTATGTCTGAACGAACATATTGTATTTAGTTTATACGCATATTTTTTATCATTTTTTTGTTCAGTAGAAAGAAAGTTATAGTCAAAATTATAAGTAATTTTATGGATCATTAAGGTATATTTTTTATATTTAAGAAAAACTGTCACATATTGTATGCTTTTGTGATTGTACATGTAAGTGTGTCTGAACGAACATATTGTATTTACTTTATATGCATATTTCTGGTCATTCTTTTTGCCATTTTTATATGTCACTATTTTATGAAGATTTAGCCACTTATGCTTCTCAAGAATTGGCAACACTGCTGTTCACAGATAAAAATGTGTTAAAAATTATTTCGGCTTGAATATCTCTGAAACTTTAAGCGACAACTTGCATATGTAATAATATTTGTTATTGTGATTTACAAGATTCGATTTGTATAGACATTTCATTCAAGAGGTGGTGAAATTTTGGAATTCACCTACGAAGCCCCAGGCCACATAGGTGCTTCTAATGCTCTAAATCAATTTGAGAGTATCCCGACTCTAATCATTTAAAACTTCATAAAGATATTTTTCGCTTCATAAAGATTATTTCTCGGTTTAAAAACGACAACCCAAAAAATAAATACAAAAGATATCGAATTTTTCCCAAAAACAACTAAATTATTTAACCATTAACAATTTTCGATTATAATTCCTCTCTAACTAATTCGAAGAAATTTTCTTATTAATTTTGTCCAACATTTAAGAGCACAAAGAAATTATCATTAAGACCGAATTAAATGTCAGACGGGGTCAAAGTATTGTTAAGTGCTGCTTGTCAAAGGAAATGAAAATCGTTTTTCTTTTATTTTCTTTATTGTTGTTGTTGGTAACATTTGATTCAAAACAAAATTGTTTGGCAACAATAAAAAACTCTGACGCAGGAAAAATATTAAAAGCGTTTTGCAAAAAATTTCTTTCTTTTCATGTCAGACAATTGTTGAGCGATAAATGTGAAAAGAACTGAAATTCTCAAATATTAAAGATTAAAAATATTTTTTATCTGTTCGAGAATATAATAGAGGAAGTTCACTGGAGAGCGTGAGAATGCAAACATTAGGACTCTTTTATTTTGAATTCTACACATTTAAGATTGAATGATTTATTTAGGAATAAATCTAAAAGGATTTAGGATTTAGAGAATTTTTCAGAAAAGAAAAATATTTAAAAATGAAAGTTTAAAAAAATATGAAATAATTTTACAAAAGCTTCTAACAAAATGAGTGATTTCCTCTGCTACCCTTTACCACGCCGCAATATTGAACAACATGGTCAATAGTGTTGAGTACAAATATCTACACTGATGCTTATTCCTAAAATGCAATAAATTTTTCTCTATTTTTGTTTTATCTTTGTTGTTCTCATCAAAAAACGCTATTTTGGTTTAAAGCAAACAAAATTTTTTCTTAGTCTTGTTGTTTGCCAAATTCATGAGATCAAACTTTCTTGGCGCTATTTTATATGGAATATTTCTATAAACGCAGACGTGAAAATTGTTTTACATAAAAATAAGCAAATCTAAATTATTATAAACTTTTGCTTCTTATAAATAGAAATTAATTTTTAAATGGCTCAATTTTATAGAAGAATTTTATAATTTTAACTATAAATTCCATAGCGTTTATAGAAGCCCATGGGAACTTTTCTGTCCGATCAAGAAAAGGTTCAAATTAAATTATTTTTATGACCAAGAATGTTCCAGTTGAAAACTAAATTGTTTTCAGGTTTGTAATTTCTTTAAGACTTCCAAAAACGTTGTTTACATTTTACGAAGGGATGAAAACATAGAATGGAATAATTGTGATCCAATGACAAATAACGGAATTTCGGAGGAGAAAGACAATTTTCTCTGATGAAAAAAAATAATAATCATATTCATATTATTGGAACGTTTAGAGATCAAACGATTATCAGATGTTAAAACGTGATTTCGGCGGTGGTAGTGTTATGGTTTGGGCATCATTATCTTCAGTTGGCAAATCTTAAATTAATTTTATTCCAACTTTAATTAATAGCATTATTTATAATAAATTCCTAAAAGATAATCTCTCTTTTGTTGAATAAAAAATTTAATAAATATTGCAAATTCCAGCAAGATAATGCTGCAGTATCTGTTGAAAAGTGGTCTAAATCATTGATTAGGGTAGAGCCCAATTTCAGCTCTCATTCCAAACTTGGTCGTTCCATTTTCTTTTTAAGTTCTTCAAAAGTTCTTCTCTCAATTCATAAATGGATTTTTGGCGAATTAAAAAAAAAATAACTTAACCGAGGTTGCCAACTTTGAAGGGTTATGGACTACCCCCTGACCAGATAGTGGCCAATATTCCTTTAGATCAGCTCAGAAATACCTCAGCTCTGATTTTTAAATTCTAATTAAGATATCTCTAACGGTTTAAACGGTTTTACAGAATCATTTCCAAAAAAATATATAAAATTCTTCTTGGAAACACTGGGAACAACTAAAACTAAAAATGAAGTAATTTTGGGAAGAAATTGATTCCCATCCTCTTAAAAAAATAGTGAAATCAATGCCAGACTGTATATTTGAGGTCTCATCCACAACAAAGATTCAATCAGATTAACGAGACTTAAGTTCGTGACAATAAAAATTTTCTCACTCAAATTTTCTTGTTTAATTTTTTCTAATTGTTTTTAAATGTCATGTGTATTTAAAGGAAAATGCACCAGTATATGTTATATTTAAACATCTTTAACTACATTTATTATTAAAAATATTTCATGTCAATTGTCTCAAACGAAACATTTCGCGTTAAATAAATTAGCAACAAAAGTTGTCAGAATTGCAGCTTTTTCTCTCTCATTTTTCTCTATTAAATTTAACTGATGAGAATTTAATATTTTTCTCTTTAATATTTAATCATTGATTATTTGATTATTATACAATTTTATCCATTTCATCTCACAGATTCATTCAAGATTTTTCTTTCTATCCAGTTTTTATGTTCTTTATAACCGAATTATATTTTTAGGCGTTTTCTTTGTAGGAAAACCCAAAGGTAAAGACCAAGAGAATAAGAAAAGAATTCTGTTGTTTTTTCTTTAAGTTACTTTTATTTTCTTCTATTTAATTTATTGTTTTATTTTGCAAAACAAACAGACAAACAAACAAAAAGAAACACAAATACAAGCAAAATTAAATACACCTTAGAGAACAATAATAAATAAATACGCACACATACATACACATTTACATATACACTTGCATATGCCATAAACCAGAATTTAAGAAAAACAAGATAGAACACTATATTTGGCTGTGCCGATTCTTAAATGCCCTTCATCACTAACATTATGAAAGGAACTACATGAGTTCAAAATATGACACCAATAACTTAGTCGTTAATGAGCTTAAATGCCGATTACGGGAAAAGGGTCCCATTCCATACTTTAGTGAAATATGGTAGCATATTCCTGAGGTTACCTACAAATATTGATATCGAGCTATAGCTTTTTTTACCCATTTCATTTAAAAAAAATGTTAAGGACAGGAAATTGGAGTCATATGTGGGAGGTATAGCGAAAAATGGACTTATATGGATCCCATTAATAACATATACTGAAGACAGTTAGAAATACCTTTTGTTGAAAAAAATAGAAGACTTCTTCTTAGAAATTTTGAGGTTATATCAGATATTGGTTTATATCTTTTTTACCAATGAACTGGTACAGTCGATTTTGAATAGAGAACTTTCAGGACAATAAGAAACATTGTGAGAGGGAATGTTTCCAACAGACGTATGTAATACAAATTGACTCAGATTTTGATTTGATGCAAGTATATATATATACTCTATGGGGTTTCAGATGATTTCTTCTTGGCGTTACAGACGGAATGACAAAGTTAATATACCCTTATCAGCACCTGTGGTGGTGGAGAATACAAAAACTAATTTTTATTCAAACCACAAGAAAACTACAAATTTCGTTTGTGTTTAATCTCCTTTTCCTCCTCTTCCTAGATCTTCTTAACCAAACACCTGCTTATGGAGGGTTTGAAACTAACAACAGGTTTTTTGTTGTTGTTATTTTGTTATTTTCTCTGTTGTAATTTTATTATTCTTCTTTTGTACTCCCTTCTGTAGTTTTAACTGCAAAGAGTCTTGTTAAAGTTTTTTTCTATACAGTTTGTGTGAGAATTTCTGGTGTTGTATGTATGTGTACGTGTAGTTTGTATTATTATTGTTATTATTTTTATTATAATTTATATTGCATATTGAAAGGCGTTAAAGGTTGTGTACTATTTTATTTTTTTAACAATTTTATTCCATTTAATTATATTACTTTTTTAGTTTTGATATTTTTATATTCATGTACTCTAACTTTACAAGTTGATATATTAAATTTATCATTATGAATGGCTGTTTCAAAACGTTTTTAATTTGGAAATTATTCGGAAACTTTGAAACTCTAGAAGATGTCGTAATTATACATTCAAAATGGTTATTAAATCCTGATTACTGACTTTCATGGGTACAAAACTTAACTGGATGAAGAGTAACATCTCTCTTTATTCTATCATTAAGGCTTTTAAACCAAAGTACTTGATATTAATGATATTGATTGTATACGTGACTAAAAGCATAAAATTTTCTACTGAAGCATTAGAGTTAAGAGATATAGAAAATGTCTTTTGTATAGAGGATTCCATTCCCTTAGTGGGTGCTGATATTTACTAAACGTTATTACTGTGTTCCAAACTGAATGACAATTTGAATTCATTTAGACACATTATGCAATTATTTTTGTTTGTAGAGGTTGTCTTAGATATCAGTTTTTGCCATTAATTCGAACAGACAGTTAAACAAAGATTCTTAAATTGAGATTTTGATTCATGTAGGAGATCGTAAAAAAGATTTCTGCTGTTGTTGAGATTATACAAATTTCAAGATTGTTTTTCTATATTTTGTACAAAAGAAGTGTTGCAAGATTCCCAAGTTCCAAATAATAAAAAATTTCCGCTGTGCCAAAACTTAAATTCCTTCCATTACTTACATTATGAAAGAATTGCAGTAGTAGGTTATTATGAGCGGCAGAAAGGGACCATATATTGTAGCTTTAACCAAATACGAGCTGTTTATTCTCAAATTAGTAAAATATTTTCAAAAGAGTTAGAGATTTAATTGTGGGAATTTTAAAAGAACTTAATCAAAATTAAGATTTTTATAATTGTTTCGAACAGGGGCATTGAATTGGAGCTGTAGCAAAATGTGCTAAAATTCAATAGAATTTAAGAATATTGAAGAGTTTTATAAGCTTAAAAACATACTTTGGGAATAAGCCTTATATGGTAGTTAGATCAAGTAATAGTACCAACTCATTCCAATTTTTTGGGTTTATTTATCAAAAGAAACAGGTTGGCAAATATTCAAAATTGTGACCTGTGAAGGAGTGCGTCAAAATTTATCATATTTTAGCCAATAAATTTCTTTCTATTGATCCGATTTGAATGATCCAACTTTAAAAATAAAACAAATCTATCGACTTTAGCTTAAAAACTGATATAACTAGTTTCTGCATGGATAACAACAATTAATGTGCCCAAATTTCATTGAATTCTGACAATTATTATAGGCATGTTAATGTTTCCCACAGATCATTTCAAAAACAACTCAGACCTTTTTTTGATGTAAGAATATATATACTTTATGGTGATTTATTCCATCATTCTTCTTATACACAAACGACAACATCGAAAACATGATTATGACTGAAATGTTCAGAAACCTTTCTATCAGATCTTTCCTATCCAGAGGCAAAATTTCATTAGTTTCCCATAGTGGCTGGCTGACCAAATTGTCTTATTTTAATTGTCCAGAAGGCTAAAAATGTTTCTAAGTTTTTCGTTATAGAAAAATTTCGGATGCAACTTTAAAATCCAAAGAGAAAAATAATTTGATTTAGAAAAGTAAAGGTGGAAAGTGCCTCGGATTCGACAGATACTTATGGGTATTCGAATTTGCTATAATAGAAAAAGTCTGGAAGGTTTTTATTACTTCTTCAACTATCACATCGAATGGAATCCTTTATCTTAATCAAACCTTTTCCGATTTCCTGTAGAGAATCTTAATTCGTCATTACTTCCGGTTATAAAAACCCACTTTGTTTTTTTCTAATATTTTTATTATATTTAATTTAATTATATATATTTTACTCTTGTTATTTTTTTATTTATAATATTAAAGTGATTTTTTCATTGTTATTAAAATCCTAAAATAAGGATGAGTTCTAGTCAGAATGAAATGAAGTTTTTTTGGTGAACAAATATTTCAATAACATTTCAATTAATATTTTTTTTAATTTGAAATATCTTTTGTCTAACAAAACCTTTTAAATTATTAAAAATAAATGAAATTATCATTCATAAGTCGTAGGTGATATAGACAAATTATAGTAATTTTTATAAAAATTTCATTACTCCCTTTCCTTAGCATTTCTGACATAAAAAATTATAATACTTTAGCTTGGAGCTTTAGTTAATTATTATCTTTTTAACAAAAAAAAAACAAGCAAAAATGCTTAACTTGGCTATACCGAATCTTCAATACCCTTCACCACAAATGCTTGAGAAATAAATACATACATACTCAGACACACACATTCACATACGTATATTTTCTTAAATTTAGCACTGAACACTTAGTGAGACATAAAATTAGTTATCGATTTATAATTGACAATTTAACGAAAGTTCTTTCCTTGACTATAGATGTTACCTCAGATATCGCTCTATATCATTTAATATACTGAAACAGCTTTGATGGTTTTATTATATATTATACTTTTTAGTTATAATTTTTTTTCTTCAGAACCGATTTTGATAATTTTGGAATGATAATGAAGTACATACAGATTAATAACTTCCAAAATTTAATTTGCTTGAACTTAAAGCTTGCCTCTGATATCGCTCTTCATCTGTAAATATACTTAACCCTTTTCGCTGATTTTATAAAGTATAATTTTCAGGACTATAAAAATACTCACGCTAAATCTCATTCAGCTCTGTCAATTATTGTGAATGTGAATATGCCAACAACAGACAGACGGAGAGACATTAGATTTTCATGTGATGCAAGAATACAAATCTACATTATTCTTTCTAGCGTTACACACGGAATGACAAAGTTAATATATCCTTTTCCCCACTTGTGCTGGGTGTAGGGTATAAAAATGCAAAAATTTCATTAAATTTATTGAGCACAAACTTTTGCTAATGTAATTTTCTTGTTGTTGTTATTTTTTAACAAACAGAAAAAACTAAACAAATATTTGTTTACATTATTTTTATTAAATAAACGAAAAAAAAATACTTTTAATATAATTAGTTTGATTAAATTTCAGAATTTCACTTGAATAAAATTTGTTCATGTTAAATTCAAATAAACCAAACAAAATTGTAAAAAATGAAGACAAAAAGAATTATTTCAAATTTTCTAAATATTAATAGAAACAATTAATATTTAATTAATTAAATATTTGTTCAAACTTATATCCCGAATTCACACAAATACACACCATAATTGTTGGTCTCGAATAAGAAATTTAACTATTTCTCGCCCTTTTTTAATAAAAATTGTTATTGTTAATACAAATGAAACCATTTTCCCACCTCCTCTCTCTCTCTCTCTTCTTGTATCTCTTTCTATAGCTCCATATGTTTAAGAGCAATTCATTAGCAATTTTTTATTAAATTAAATTTAGTTTCCGCTTTTTTGTTTTTGTATTAATGAATTTATGTTTTATGAAAAAACGAAAAAAAAAAATCGAAGTGAAGTTTTATTTTTATCCATAATCAATTAATATCCAATGGATAATTTATTATGTAATATGGCGAGTGGTAGTCGTTACTCGTCGTATAATTGTTTAACATCGTGGGATTCATACGATAAAATACCGAGGTAAGTTATTAATTTTTATAGAGTATGAATGAATAAATTTTATAATTTCATATTTTAAAAAGAAAGAAATGCATTTTAATTAAAGTTTTCGAGATTTTATCTAAAGATAAAAATGTAATGTTTTATTTTAAATTTGATGAAAAGTAAGATATTTCTAATGGAATTGGAATCAATTCACTATTATCATTAAGAACCAAGTAAGAATATTAAAGTCGGTTACGCTCGATTATGTAATACCCTAAACCACAATATTGGTTATAAATTGTAGTTACGAAAAAGTAATAAATGACTCTCGTACAATTTTATTTTCTGATTTATTCTCAAGTGTGAAATTTATGCATTTTAAGGGGTTAAATGGGAGCTACATGATATTGTAGACCGATCCTCGTACAATTTTGCGCATCGCTATTTGCTTATATTTAACATAATTTTACTAATTATTAAAACAACATATGAGATTTACTCCCTTTGAAAGGGGGCTTGCATGGGAACTATGAGAAGCAATATTTAACACATCAGTTTGAATATCACAAGTTTAATATTTTCAAATTTCAATAAAATCGCTTTATATTTAGACTTTTATGAGCTAAAAAACCTTATTCCGAGAGGACATTTTTATGGTAAGTATCTTCGTCCTTGGGTTACAATAATACTGTAGAATGTTCACAACGTTTATATGGCCAGCCAGATAGACAGATGGACGGACATGGTTAAATCGACTTAAAAAGTGATTCTGAGTCGAAAGACATACTTAGAGGTGGATGTGACTTCTAAATATTTTGGTTAAATTTTTAATCATTATTGAATCTTTTTTCCAAAAACTCGATTGTTTGATTTTTCGGAAATAACAAAGTTTAAGCGCTTTAAAAAGGCATAAAACGTTATGAAAGTAATTATAGTAATTTAAGACTTAAATTAGAAAAATACTTAAATTGCCAAAGTATGTGTAAGTAAATAATAAGTGCATTGTTTCGTATACTTTATGTAACAAATAATAAAATTATTATGTTAAGTATACGCATAGAAGGACTCATTGAAGGGAGAGAAGGGAGTTTAATAATAATTATTATCCTTTATCTTATCCGATTCTTGACGTTACTGAACAATAAACTTAATATTACCTTCATCATAATTTTTGGTGATGGAATGGGTTCAGGAATTATTTGGTCTTAAAGAAATCTAAAACAGTTTGAGATAACCTACATATTTTATAGACTTTTGAAAGGGTCATTTATGTAATACATATATTTAGGCTTTATTAATTTTAAAAAATAATACATTCTTGAGATTTAGCTATGTGCAACGCTTAACTGTTTCAAAATCGATTTTTAAGAAAAAGTGAAGTTTAAGAGCTGATACGTTTTCGAGTTGATTTAAGGACCACTATCGAATAAAACTCATTGCAAAAGTGCTTAATTTATCTAGAGGTGGCCAAGTTTTCTTCGGAATCTATTTTGAAGTTTCTAAACAGCGATTTCATTAAGCTAGAACTTTTACTAAAACTTGCAACAAAAAAATGGATGGATGGACAGACAGACGGATATAGATAAGTTGAAGCAGATTTAAACAATAGTTTATTAGTGTGTGTATTCGTATCAGTTACTTCTAACAAACAGTATGTGATAGAAGAGCATTTTACCCAGGATTCTAATGTAACACAAGTATCTTTTCTATGATTGATTAGTGAAGAATGAAACCGTAGATTAGGGTTTGATGGAACAGTAGATAATGCCGCGTAAAAATTTCTTTCAAATAGCTTAAATGGGTTAGAAATATTTGAAAATCTGGCTTCTTTAGGCTTTGTCTTCATTTTTCTCCAAATGGGTACAGTTAATCTCCTAAATGGAGATAAAAGTTTTTAAAGAGTATGCTGTTTGAAAGAAGTTATTGATGATTTAAATTTAAAGAACATTGGAAAATAAATCTTATCCGATATGAAAAAAAAAACTGAAAATTGAAGTTCTACCTGTAGAGCCTTTAATGCTACATGTACATTGATATTACTTCAATAACAAAATGTCAATAATCTATTAAATTGAAAATACACACAAAAACTATACAATTTATTTTTATTAAAAAAATATTTATCTTACATTAAATGTCTAACTAAAACTATCCCTTTCCATCTGTCTCTCTATCCATCCTTCAGTCTTCTGCTAAATCAAAAACAAAAATTTATTTTGGGAAACCAAAACAATTTTTGATTTGATTTGAAAATGCAAAGAATTTTATGAAAATAATTACAGTAATTAAAGACTTAAATTAACAAAATAATTAAATTTAAATTTTTTACAGTTTGTGTTTGAAAATATTAAATGCATTGGAGCGTATACTTAATGTAAGAAATATAATTCAATTATTATATTAAGTATACGCACAGAAGGGTAAATGAAAGTGAAAGAATTATGAAATATTTTATTAACTTTTTTTAGTTTTTCAAATTATATTCCACACTAAAAATCTCCGCTAAACTAGACTGAGTGGCCCAAAATATTTCCTTTATGGATTTTCCTCAAAAAATACGGTTTATGCAATAAGAGTCACTTTTATTATTAAGTATATGTTTTGGTATATTAACTTTTTAATGAAATTAAGAACTATCGAGCTCTGGAAGATATGCGTCTCACTCATAATGTACCATTTGGTAATGCACACTTCTGCACAAACTCATTAAACATACATTTTCAAGGCCTTTAATGTATATATAAAGGAGATAAAAATTATGTTATAAATTGCGAAAAGTACGATTTTGAACTAAAGTTCGTTGTCATCATATTCACATCTCCCATAAAACATTTTTAAAAGTTTGATTTTTGTCACTAAAATGATCATTCTGTCATTATATAGGCCGTTTGAGAGAATATGCTTTTGGATGAAACATGCAATCAACAATGCACAGTGGGGCATTGCATGTTTCTATTTTTTGGATAGAAAATAACCTTTGACTTATGATTTTTTTAAACAATTTAAATTGCAATAAAAATGCAATAATGAACATATCAGGAGATTTGGTTTTCATTATTGTAAATTTAAGCGTTTTTCCTTAATTCCCTAAAAATATAAAGAAAATCCCAAAAATGGAATTTTTTAAATTACAAAGTCCATATTTATTGAAGGTCTTATATATAAAACTGCATTCTGCTTTAAAATTCAAGCTTTTAAACTTTATGAACATAAAGGTTGAGAACAAAATTTCGATTAAAAAATGGCTCAAGTTCGAGCAGTTATCGACCTTATAAGGATGATTACAAGATCCTAACCAATAATTTTGTACGTAAAGAATCTTTTCATAAAACCACAATGTTGGGCTAAAAGTGGTGGTTACGAAAAAATTATCAACGACCATCGTAAATTTTTATTTTATGATTTATTCTTGAGTGTGGAGTGATAAAATTATTGTGACACTAACATTTAAGTGAAATAATTTTTTTGAGGGGCTGGTTATTTGATAGCTACATGAAATTATGGACAGACCCTCGTATAATTTTGCGTATCGATTTTTGCTTACATTTATCTTAATTTGATCAAATATTACTACAACACCAGCGTCCTTCAAAGTGATATTTGGAACTTAAAAAATTGCTTTTTATTTACGACTTTTATGAGTTTAAAACCTGATTTCGGGAGGTCTTTTGTACGGGAAGTACCTGAAATATTGGACCGAACATAACTAATTTCAATAGGTTTTGTACTTCTTTGGTACATGTTATTTGTTTGGTAGAAGTCAAATATTTTTCATTAAGATATCTGAAAATTGCGACCTGTAGAGTGTTCATAATATTTACTTGGACAACCAGCTGTACAGACGGACGAACGGACATCGTTAAATTGACTCAGAAAGTGATTTTAAGTCGAATGGTATACTTAAGGGTGGATGTAACGCCATTTTTTCTTTGTATGTTACAAACATCAGCATCAACGCACAATACCCCAACCACCTAAGGTGGTGTAGGGTTTAACTAAATGCGTTTATAGAAATATGCATCTGTGTATATTTCACCTTTCTTCATTACTTTTCATTTAAAAACTTTCTCTACTTTGGTTTTAACACTAAATTTAATTGCTAATTATAATGTAAAAATTAAAAATAATTTTTTCAAATGTAATTTTCTTTTTTAAAACTCATTTTCCTCGAGACACAAAGCAAAATATCGTGTAATAAAAATAATATCAGTCTAAGAGAAAAATGGTGAATTATTAACAAAAAGGAAAATTGAATTTTGCGTGTTAAAAGAAATTGAATTTACAACGTTTTTATTATTCATTGATTTTTTGTTCTTTTTTTTTTTTCACATTCACTTCTTGTTCCTCTAATGATGCTTCATCTTTTTCATACCCTCCACCAGCACACGTGGTGAAGAGGGTATATTAAATTTGTCATTGCGAGTGTAACGCTAAGAAGGTATCATCTCAGACAAAATGTAATGTATACAAGTTTTTGCATCCGTCTGTCTGCCTGTCCATTTGTTTGTCTGACTCTCTTCCTGCCCGCTGTTTGTCTGTTGTTGGCAGGCACACATCCACAAAAATTAATAGAGCTCAATGAAATTTTCGCTCAGTTATTGCTATAGACCTAAGAAGTTTCCTATTTAAAATCAGCAAGGGAGTTCAATAAATTAAAAGATATAGACCGATTTCTTGCGCAATCTCCAAGTTCAAGCGAACAACTTTTATAAAATTATCAAATATAAGTCGATAAATTAGAATGAAATTGGAATAATAAAAGAATATATGCTTCATTACCATTCCAAAATCTATCAAAAACAGTTCAGTAGAAGAAAAATCGGAGCCAAAAATATAACTAATTTTATTACTCATTGAGATTTCCATGTTAAATTTAAGAAAAACTTGTATGTATTGCATAGAGCTGTGAGTGTATGTGTGAATGTGTATGTACAAAACCGAACGTATTTACTTCACACGTATTTGTAGTGAAGGGTATTGAAGATACGGCATAGCTGAATATTGCATTATTTCTTGTTTTTTATTTAAACATTAAAAAGGTAGTTTTTGTTGTTGTCTGAGGTGGTTGTTGTGGCAGCCATAATATTATTTCTTAAACATTTAAAATTTATTTTTTGTTATTTTTATTTTTTATTTATAATAAAATAAAAAATATAGAGGAAAGAAATTAAGGTTTTTCTCAGCTTTTTATAGGAAAATAAATTCACTTTAACAAGCTGAAACGATAAGTGAACATTAAGAAAAAAACTGAAGATTTTTCTCTAAGTTAATTTTAAGAATTCAATAGTTATTAAAAATGAGGGGAATCAAAAAGTTTGAAAAAAATATAAATTTGAGTTGAAAATTGTAAAACCTTCACCTTGGCAAATACAATTTGAATCGATTTGACAATATTTGAGAATTTTTTAATGGTTCTAAAATGGTTTTCAAAATTTATTAAAAATTCTGCAAATTTATAACCGTTATTAAAAATTGATATGATTAAAGCTGATAAGCTTCCGAGTTGATCTAGAGGAAAAAAAGAAAACAAGGAAAACAAGTTGGTGATCCTAGAAATCCTAGATCGAAAAATTCCTAACAACGCTTATAATTAAAAACTTAAAACAATTTTACAAAAATTTCACAATTTTACAAAAATTTCACAATTTTACAAGAATTTCACAATTTTACAAAAATTTCAAAATTTTACAAAAATTTCAAAATTTTACAAAAATTTCAAAATTTTACAAAAATTTCATAATTTCACAAAAATTTCACAATTTTACAAAAATTTCACAATTTTACAAAAATTTCACAATTTTACAAAAATTTCACAATTTTACAAAAATTTCACAATTTTACAAAAATTTCACAATTTTACAAAAATTTCACAATTTTACAAAAATTTCACAATTTTACAAAAATTTCACAATTTTACAAAAATTTCACAATTTTACAAAAATTTCACAATTTTACAAAAATTTCACAGTTTTACAAAAATTTCACAATTTTACAAAAATTTCACAATTTTACAAAAATTTCACAATTTTACAAAAATTTCACAATTTTACAAAAATTTTAAAATTTATAAAAATTTCAAAATTTTACAAAAATTTCAAAATTTTACAAAAATTTCACAATTTTACAAAAATTTCAAAATTTTACAAAAATTTCAAAATTTTACAAAAATTTCACAATTTTACAAAAATTTCACAATTTTACAAAAATTTCACAATTTTACAAAAATTTCACAATTTTACAAAAATTTTCACAATTTTACAAAAATTTCACAATTTTACAAAAATTTCACAATTTTACAAAAATTTCACAATTTTACAAAAATTTCACAATTTTACAAAAATTTCACAATTTTACAAAAATTTCACAATTTTACAAAAACTTCTCGATTTTACAAAAATTTCACAATTTTACAAAAATTTCACAATTTTACAAAAATTTCACAATTTTACAAAAATTTCACAATTTTACAAAAATTTCACAATTTTACAAAAATTTTAAAATTTTACAAAAACTTCTCGATTTTACGAAAATTTCACAATTTTACTAAAATTTCACAATTTTACTAAAATTTCACAATTTTTCAAAAATTTCACAATTTTACAAAAATTTCACAATTTTACAAAAATTTCACAATTTTACAAAAATTTCACAATTTTACAAAAATTTCACAATTTTACAAAAATTTCACAATTTTACTAAAATTTCACAATTTTTCAAAAATTTCACAATTCTTCAAAAATTTCACAATTTTTCAAAAATTTCACAATTTTACAAAAATTTCACAATTTTACAAAAATTTCACAATTTTACAAAAACTTCTCGATTTTACAAAAATTTCACAATTTTACTAAAATTTCACAATTTTACTAAAATTTCATAGTTTTTACAAAAATTTCACGATTTTACAAAAATTTCAAAATTTTTCAAAAATTTCACGATTTTACAAAAATTTCAAAATTTTTCAAAAATTTCACGATTTTACAAAAATTTCACAATTTTCAAAAATTTCAAATTTCACAATTTTTCAAAAATTTCACAATTTTTCAAAAATTTCACAATTTTTCAAAAATTTCACAATTTTTCAAAAATTTTACAATTTTACAAAAATTTCACAATTTTACTAAAATTTCATAGTTTTTACGAAATAAGTTATTTTAAAAATTTAATAACTTTCATAATTTAACTAAAATTATACAAATTTTCTAAAATTTCATAATTTATAAAATTCACAATTTTACTAAAATTTCACTGATACATTTAAATTTCATAATTTTACAAATTCACAAAATATTCATAATATTTAATTAAATTTCACAATTCCACTAAAATTTTAGAAATTCACTAAAATTCCACATTTCACCTTATGACTTTCCATTTTTAACAATATTTCTTTACATAATCATCATTTCTTTGTAGGTCCATATATATTCTATAAATATTTTATCAATTATTCTATAAATATTTAAAATGTTAAAATAATTGTTATATAACATTTTAAGGAGATAAAAAAACAAATATTTATCAGATTTCAAAGTAACAAAAAACTTTTATTGTTTGTGTGAATTTTAAGAAAAAATCCTTGAAATTTTCTATTTCACTTCAAGTATTCAATTAAAATAATTAAAAATAAATATAACTTGTCATAAATGTATTGTAATAGAAGATCACATGGAACAAAAAGACCTTTTTGATAAGAACTAAATGTCATGTGAATTTATTTTGGAGAAAAAATCAGGGTTGAATTTAAAGTTTTTCAGGGTAAAATTAGGTCTTGAATTAAGAAAATGTTCTAAGGATTTTTATAAAGAGGTTATAACTTGAAAACTTGTCATCATATAGTAATATAGGATATGGGACATTTGTAGACTTTCGGAAAAAAGGTCCTTTAGTTCACTAGTAATATTAAGTAAAGAAACGACAATTTCAGTAACAGGACATCAACATATACATTCTGGTTAAGTAGAAAGGTCCACCTGACATTTCTAAGTCAAAGGAGCAGCCAACATTTTTGGTAGGAAAGCTCAGCGCTCGGAGTCTTCGGTATGAATAATTAAATCTAAAAAATATACAAGGTTTAAAAAATTACCGACAGGGAAGCTGCTGAAAAATTAAGAGGAGAAAAACAAAGCACGAAAGTTGAAGACAAGTTGGATGGATGACGAAACGTATGTTATGGCAGATTTTTCGCAACTTCTTGGTCAACAATTTTATTTTGCTGATGCTTTAGAGTGAAGAAAAGTTTGGAACCCATAAGCTATCAAAATTTTTCAAATACTTCTTGGTATGACAAGCAATATGCACCTGCGGCAAAAGAAGTCAATCATTTTATACAACCTTCTCATACAAAAATTTACATCAAGGAATTTTAACAACAAAGACTTCAAAATGACTTGGCATCCTTTTACTACAATATAACATTTGTACCAAGAGAGAGAGAGAGAGAGAGAGAGAGAGAGATCCTCTAAAGTACCCGTAGCTAATGATAATGAATAGATATCGGACTCTTGTGAAAAGATAATTGAAGTGCTCAAAAAGGGTCCAAAAGTGTAGTAGATTTTGAACGGAAATGGACCATAAAAACTTTAACATAAGGGTTTCCGAAAAATGTTCTAGATTTCAATATAAAACTATATTTTGTGTAAATTGCCATAACAACAAACATATGTGTATGTTAATAATTTTTCGATCTAACTCCTTAATAGAAAAATATTTATTAACAAAATTGAATAAATTCAACTGGAATTATTTAACTAATTAATTTTTGACTACTTTAGCATCCTGGGACAATATTCGAGTTGTAACAGCTTTTTTAAAAAAAACCTCAAGTCCTTCTTAAACAAGGATTTATCCCTTTAGAAGTCCCTTGATTATTAACAAATTTGAGTTTCTCGAGCTTGAAAGGTTTTGAATCTTTTTAAGTTCTAGTCCTTCTCCTTATTTTTCCTATATATCATTATCTCATCAGATTCTTAGTTTTCAAGTCATGATTTCATTTCCAAAATATTCTCTTTCCAAACGTTGTGTCTTAAATGCTTGAAATTTATTTTCAGTTTCCTTTATATTATGTTCAGACAAAGGAAATTAAAACCAATATTTTCAGTTACACACACACACACACTCAAGCCCACACTTATATGCAAAACAAGGCAATTGAACTTATGGGAATAAAATTCCACTGCTCTGGGATTTCTTTATTCATTATTTACTCATTTTTTCACAATTTTTCCTTTTTTACATTTAATTTCTTGTTTAAGTTGATTTAGCGTAAAAAGAGGAAAATACAGTTTAATGCTCTTGAATATTTTTGAGCTAAATATCATTTATGTTTAAATGCTGCTAATAAAGAAGAGGAATAGAGAGAGAGGGATAAAGAGAGAAAAACAATTATGTTTCTTGCAAAAAATAAGAAAAAAATAAATAAATTTATGTCTGCGGTTTTCTCCATAAACGTTAATGCACTTGAGTTTAGTGCGCCACAAAGAGATTTTAATCAAACATCTATTAAAATTTTCTGTAGTATATTTTTAGGAGATAAAAAAGGTCATAATGGTTTTTGAAATATATAAAGAAATTTATCAAATTCTGTAAGTTAATATTAATTGTGAAGACAAAAGTTAACTTATTTTTAGATTTTCTAAAAATATTTGTTCGATATTTATCTTTAATTTTTGACATCAAACATACGCCAACCTAAAGATGTTAAACGTTCAAAATAAAATAAAATAAATTAAGAAAATTTTTATCTAAATTTAAAAATGTCAAAAATAAACAACGATTTATACAGAATCATAATAAGCTAAATTATTTTTAAATCCCTCCAGGTCTCATCCCTTGAGAACAAAGGATGTGACCTCAGTGGCCATATACTTCAATGACCATTTATATGACATTCTTACTCTAAGTTTGATATTTAGAAATTGTATGAATTTTCAGAAATCAATATGTTCCAATTATTGAGAACAAAAAAGGGACCATTGTGATCAAATCCTTTACAGACCAATTTTGTGCAAAATCCGATTTTTAGAAGTTGGTAAATGTTGTTGTTTTGGGAAAAGCTGACTAAAGAGTGAGATTGAAAATGTTCAATTCTCCTTTAATCAGAGCTCAATATCCCTCCGAAAATAAGTGGATACTTTACGAAGTCTTATGACTGGAAACATGCTTTCCGTTCAAAATCTACCACGCTTTTGGAAACCCTTCTGTGCTGTTTAATTCTCCTTTAAACAGAGCCCAATATCTCTTCTCAAATAAGTGGATACTTTACGAAGTCTTATGACTGGATGCGTCTTTTGTGTAAACATTTCTTGATGTTAATTTCGGTATTTACAAAGAGCCCGTTCTAACAATTCTTAGAAAACATTTCTTTAATTCTATTGCTTTGTTCTTGGCCCTCAAAACGGGAAGGCTACTTATTGTCTGAAATTTTTTGACCCTTTTTTTAAACCTGCAGAGGGTTAAAGAAGAGTTAAAGTTAACTCTTTTGACCAAATAGTCTAAGCAGTGACCTAACTGAGCTGTTTCTTATTGGATATGTTTGGCTAAGTAGGGATGCTGTTGAGCTCTTTTGAAAATGCTTTCTATTTTTTTGTTTGGCTTTAGAAACATCATGTGAACACGGATAAATTCTCCCGATACTGCTTAAAAACATTGGTTACAAATTGAATACTTGGCCAACTTATTGTGAAACCAAGTTGGGTTTAGTTAAAAAATTTACGCACTTTGCTTCTGGTCACTCATTTAAATCAGATTAACAATTCAATTCATTTATTTGATATCAAACATAATAACTGGTATAATTAATAAAGTTAAATTGATCAAATTAATATATTTGGTTGAAAGTTAGAAGTCTTATGAAAAACATGTTTTAAAGAGTTTTCAATCTCACTTCTTATACAGGATAATAGCAGGATACATTGACTTTAATTTGCACTATATGCCATTTTTCGAATTGTGGCCAGTGAAAATTCTGACCCGATTTGAAAAAATAGAAAATTCAATTTTTATTTTAGAAGCATCCAAATCCAAAAGTTAAGATTAATGTTGCACTTAAAATAAAAACTAAGTAATAAATCTAAACTATATTTATCTTGTCTTTAATTTCAAGTACCTGAACGTATACTTAATATATGACAATTTTGTACTTGTTTGTAAAGAAATATATTTAAATTTGTTCGCGACTTTTTAAAATTTTAGTCCAGTTTAGTAGATATTTTTAGTTTAAAAAACAAATTGAAATAGTTGCAAAATATTGCTAAAGATCTCAGATTGTAGTAAAACATATGTTCAATAAAATTATAAATATAATATTTTGTTAGCTTAATATTTATAAGTTAATAAAATATTTCATAATTCATATTAAACTTCCTTCTGTCCCATCAATGAACTCTTCCATGCGTATACTTAATACAATAATTATATTATTTCCCTTACATTAAGTATACGCTTTAATGCACTTAATATTTACTAACACATACTTTAGCAATTATAAATTCAATTATTTTGTTAATTTTAGACTTTAATTACTATAATTATTTCCATAAAGTTTTTCTGCCTTTTTAAATCAAATAGAAATTGTTTTGGTTTCCCTAAAATACATTTTTGTGTTTAGTTAAGCAGACAGTTGAAAGGACGAACGGACGGACAGACAGACAGATATGGGGGTGTAATAGTTTTCATTAGACAATTAATATTAGATAAATAGTTTTTTAATAGAAATAAATTGTAGAGTTTTTGTATGTATTTACAATTTAATAGATTATTGACATTTTATCATTATTATAATGGTATTGAAATACAAATAACTTTTAAGGTCATGATTGGAATCTTTTACATTAAATGAGTAAAATTTATTTATAGAGGGATTCATTGGACTGTGAATATTTTTGGAAAATTAAAAATATTAATAAATATTCATACATGATTATATAAATGATGCTAATTAAACTGTAAGGTTATTACTTATAAGTAGAGGTTAAGAATTAAAAGAAGTAAATAATAAATAATGAAGTCATAATTAGAGTAATATAGAGCTGGCAGCCCGGATTGCTTGGTACGAAATATTTAAGCTAATACAGGTTTAAAAACTAAAAAGGCTTATAAAATTTCTGACAGGAATACAGCTAAAAATATAGAGGCCCAAATACAGAGCACGAAAATCGAAGTCAAGTTTTCTAAAAGTTTTTTGCTGCATAATAGTTGACAAAATATAAGTTCTAGCACATTTTTTGAAACTTCCTGGTCAAAAATTTTATTTTGCTGATGTTCCTAAAGTTATTGAAGAAGAATTTAGGACCCCAAAGCAAAAATAGTCTAAATTTCAGCCCGGAGCTAAGGCCAGTGGTACAAGAAGAACAATTTGACATTAGTACCAAGAGAAGCGAATCCCCTAAACTGCACGGATTTAAGGCCATTGTTTAGATATTGAGCTTTTGTTAAAAGAGAACTGAAGAGCACAAACAAATGTCTAAAAGTGTGATAGATTTTAAACGAAGATGGTTTACCTGTAGGAACAAAGTGACAGAAAGCACTATAAAAAAATGCTTCAAAATTTTATCAGTAGTGAATAAAATTATAAAAATATCTGTTATATCAAATAGAAAAAAAATAAAACTGTAAGTTAAGTGGTTTCGTCTTAATTAGATTTTTTTCGATCTCACTCCTTATTACATAAGATAAATTATGTAATTTTACATAATTTTTCTGAAATTTGCAATTTTAACAAAATTTAAAAAAAAGTATTTGAATTTTTTTCCTAAATTCAAAAATCCTCCTTAACTCCATCCTTTACAACCTTTAACATAAATATCCTTATTATATGAGTTCTAGAATAAACATAAATTTGTATGATTTTAGTACAGAATGATACCGACAAAACTACGCAAAAAAACTTATTTGTGATTATGACAACCATTATCAATTTATTTTGTATATCTGTGCGTGTATCATATCATGTATATATTAACATATATGTATGTGTTTGTACAAACCATAAAATAACATAACAAAAATAATGAGAACCAAAATGAAAATCTTCGTCATTATATGGAATTTACTCAATAATATTCCAAAATTATCCCAAAATGATGATGTTGATACAGATTATGATTTTAGTGCCACAATAAAACAACAATAGCAACAATATAACAACAAAAACAACAATAATGATTTTATATTGTTAAACAACTTTAAATGTTTTTGGTGAAAAGAAGATGATGATGAGGTTTATTATGAAAATGATGCTGAAAAAGCTTTTAATAGTTGAATGTTTGTAATAACACGAAAAATGATAATAATTTGGGAATGTAGAAAGAGAAAGAGAGAGAGATATGATTAAAACTTAATATAGTTTTCATATTAACATAGATTAGCTTAATACAGTTAAAGAATAATTAAGACTTATATATGTGTTTTATACACATATGGAATGCAAGTGAACAAAGAAAAAGGAGTTGAAGGAGGGGAGGGGGAAAAAAGGAACAAAAAGGGCAATTTAAGGCAATTTTAAATATATATAATCGCATACATTCTTAAGCTCATGAATTTAGAGCAGTAAGTTATATATTATTTATATGTGAACAGTGGAACAGATCATATAAATTTTTGAAAAATTATTATTCATTTATATTCAAAATTTATAAAATCTTTCATAAATTTTAAATTCTTCACTTAAATTCTGTTATTGCAAAAAACTTTCAGCATTTTCTTTAAAGATTCAGATTTTTCAGTAAAATTTAAAAAAATTTCAAAAATATTGCAACATATCAATAAAAATTTAAAATTTCACTAAAAAATTTCACCATTTTGCAAAAAAATCATAATTTAAAAAAACAAAATTTCTTTAAAATTTCACAATTTTTCATAAAAATGTCGACTGAGATTTCAAGATTTCCAAAAAAAAAGAAAAACAAATTTCAGGATTTCACTTAATTTTCACAAAAATTTTCACTAAAATTTCTAAGTTTTTATAAAATTTACAAATTTTAAAAAAATTTAAAAAACTTACCAATTTCAGAAAATTTTCACAATTTCAATAAAATTTTAAAAATTAACTAAAATTTTTTTCTTTTCAAATATAAATTTAACAGAAAATTTTCTCTTCGAATAAAAATTTGTTAAAAAATTAATTTTTTATCAAATTTTCTCTTCATATAAAAATGTATCAGAAAATTTTCTCTTCGAAAAAAAATATCAGAAAATTTTCTCTTAAAAAAATCATAAAATTTTCTCTAAATATTTAAATTTATTTTCAATAAATTTAAGTATTTCATTTAAATGAAGTAAGTGGGTAGTGGGAAGAGACCCCTCTAGCTCCCGTGAAAATTGGCATAAAAGTTATTTCCGCCTATTGCGCCTTCTCCGTTTAAAAATAAAAAATAAACAGGTCTCATCGTTGCAAACGCCGAACACCGACATAGGTAATGTTCTACCGTCTTACTGTGCTCCCCTCACACACTTTGTTAGATGTTATCAATGACACCTATTCTATTGAGATGTTGCTATAGAGTTGAATGTCCAGTAAGAACGTCCAACCTCACTTTTCCACAAATTTAGAATATCCATAGTCTTCTTTTCCTTTGGGTCTTTCCATAGTATTCTCGAAGTTCTACCCACCGTTTCAATGTTCCACACAGTTCTGTGTGAGTCTGTCGCACAGTCATGTAGCCGACTGACAAATGAAGCTCATTTCCCACTCACACCCTCATGATCAAGCACTCAAGTGAGGTGTACAATTTCAATTGCTGAGAAATCTTCAATAGTCTTCTTACAATCTAAGATGGTTCGGAAGATGGTATTCTTGGATTACAAAGCCCAGATTGCACTTTTGCTGTCAGTAAAGATGGTAAAAAGTACTCTTCCTCTCGAACCATACTGTTGGCACATATTCCCACTTGCATTTAAATTGGAGACTACTGAAGATATCACATAGACGAATATGGCATTTTTATTTGTTTTAATTCATATCAGAATTTGTATTACTGACATTTGTATAAAATAAAATGGCATTAAATTAATACAAAGTTTCGTATTGACTGCCTTTGATCAGTTTCTTTAAAATATAATATTGATTTCTTTCAATTATTTACCTCTTCTTAACCCTTTCGTTTAAATTACGTCTGCAGATTACTTAATATTTTGTTCAAAAACAAATTATCCAAAAATAGTAAATCTCAAATATTCACAGTCCAATGAATCCCTCTATAAATAAATTTTACTCATTTAATGTAAAAGATTCCAATCATGACCTCAAAAGTTATTTGTATTTCAATACCATTATAATAATGATAAAATGTCAATAATCTATTAAATTGTAAATACATACAAACACTCTACAATTTATTTCTATTAAAAAACTATTTATCTAATATTAATTGTCTAACGAAAACTATTACACCCCCATATCTGTCTGTCTGTCTGTCTGTCTGTCTGTCCGTCCTTTCAACTGTCTGCTTAACTAAACACAAAAATGTATTTTAGGGAAACCAAAACAATTTCTATTTGATTTAAAAACAGAGAAAAACTTTATGAAAATAATTATAGTAATTAAAGTCTAAAATTAACAAAATAATTAAATTAATAGATGCTAAAGTATGTGTTAGTAAATATTTAGTGCAATAAATAATACTACGTATATATACGTATACTTAATATAAGAAAAATAATTATATTAAGTATACGCATAGAAGGGTTCTTTTAAGGATGAAAAGAAAGTTTAATAAAAATAATGAAATATTTTGCTAACTAATAAATTTGAAGCTAATAAAATATAAAATTTATATTATACGATATGAGACCTTCAAAAAAAGTTTTCAAAAATTAAATTTTAGGTTTATTTTTCAGACTTACAATGTCTGGTAATGTGGACTAGAATATTGAGGAGTCTCAAAAAGTTTTGTTTACGACTTTTTAATTAAAGTTAGACAAATAATATTATTTTTTTAAATTGGGGTTCATATAGCGATGACGTATACTTGATTTTTAGAAAGCAGGAATTTTTTATAATATTAAGTATACGCTTTGATGTGAAATTGAGACCCATCTTTACAGATGGTAAAATCGTTTTATATATGAAAATGGGCTCTTTAAAGATAGTATTTGCAGTTCTTTTCCTTTGCATCGAAGTCAGTTTTAATATTATTTTTCAAATAACATGCGATTTTCATATCTCCACCACCACAAGTGAAGATGAGGGTCTATTAACTTTGGCATTTCAAATTCAGATAAATATAACCTTTTAACGGATTCATATATTTATATAGTTTCTTCAGCAATACTGACATACATTTCTAAAAAATACCTATTCTAGATCGTTAAAGTTGCCTTCATTACCTTAAACGAGGTGACCGTTTAATATGACTCTCCAAATGCAGGCCTAAAGGATGTATTTTGGCAGATTGTTATAAAATTCTAATTCAAAAACTGTCTTTCTGTCCCCAATAAACATTTTTATTTTTATTTGGACGACATATTTGCAGTAGTACATTCAATGGAATGTGGTTTAACCATTAATACCAAAAAGAACCAGAATTACTAAAATAATAGTTTTCCTATTATGCTAAATCTCTATGGATGTTCTCATTTCTAATAAACCATGGAGCATCGGTTATGTCCGCAAAATTTTAAATTGTGCCCTCTGTATAATATCAATACTTGTTCTACAAGTCATTCCCAATATTTGGGTAACATATATCCAAATTGCTTCAAATTCGGTTTTATACAGGATGACTGTTTTGTAAAGTCTTAATTTTAACATTTTTAATTCATATAAATTCTCTTCGTTTCTATTTGGCGTAATCATATGATCCGCCTATCCAAATGAATACTGTGGTATGTAATAAAATCAGAATGAGGAATGTTAACATCATTAAGAAAAACTGGTCGACTATTTCCTTTTCTCAGAGCAAAGATAACGTGCTTACTTTTTAGTTCACTAACTTTTATTCTCCAATATTCTAGAAGATTTCCAAGCGGCTCAAATAAAAACCCAGATCAACACAGATGACTTCGTTCCTCTAGCAGATACTTTACTTAACTAGAAATCCTGAAATAATGCCATTACTTCAACCTTAACTGTATCAACAATGAAAATCTTCTCTCTGGATCAAATATGTTCATTTCATTCTAAACAAACTTTATTTTATTTCCAAGAACATTCATACTCTCACTTACGATTCCAATACCTTTTTTTACATAACGATATATGTATGTATTTGTGTATATTTATATGTGTGTATATACGTGCTGAAAACGATTGTTATATACAACTGACTAAAAACAATAAAATGATGCCAACAGTATGAAAACTTTAGAACTGCAGGATAATTTCTGTAAATTTAACACTTTCATGTATGTTCTCATGTATGTCTTTAGTACAGTTTACAGTTCAAGTATTAAGAATTTTTATTTTTTGCGCAAAAAAATAGTGTATGAAATGTCATGAACAACGTTTAGCATTTAAAGTATTTATTGAACAACATGTTGCCAGCGGTGACAACTCTATTATAAATCTCTATCAAGATATTTTTATACATCCTTGATATCTTTATATCATACGAAAAAGAGATGGATTTTATAATAAAAAACTTACCAGGAATTTTTGCAAGCATAAAAGGATTTAAGGACTAAATTTCAAAATTCTGAAAAAAAAATCATTTTATCGATAAAAAAAACAGTAAATAAATTTCACTTTAAAAATTTTAATATATAAAATTTATTGTTATACACGACGTATGATTGATATTAATTAAAAGTCCTGTAGAAAACAATTTTAAAAAACAATTTAAAATAAAAGTTTTTCACACGTTTTTAAAAAACAATTTAAAATAAAAGTTTTTCACACGTTTTTTCTCCGAGCAAACATTTTTTATAAAATATTCTTTTTAAATAAAAATTTATCAGAAAGTTTTCTCTTCGAAAAAAAAAATATCAGAAAATTTTCTCTTCGAATTAAAATTAAAAAAAAATCTTTTTAAATAATTTAAAAAAAAAAAAATTATCTCTTCGAAAAAAATTATCAGAAAATTTTCTTTTCGAAAAAAAAATTCAGAAAATTTTCTCATCGAAAATTATTTTCGGAAAATTTTCTCTTCAAATATTTTTTTTTTTTTTTGTTTAATTTTCTCTTCGAGTAAAATTTTCTTTTTAAATAATTTTTTTTACAAAATTTTCTATTCAAATAAAAAATCATATTTTTATAAATTTATAAATAAAATTTATCTTCAAAAAAAAAAATCAGAAAATTTTCAGAAAATTTTCTCTTCGAAAAAAATTTTCAGAAAATTTTCTCTTCGAAAAAAAAATTATCAGAAAATTTTCTCCTCGAAAAGAATTTTCTCTACGAAAATAAGTTTCAGAAAATTTTCTTATCGAAAAATATTTTCGGAAAATTTTCTCTTCGAATAATTTCTTTTTGGAAAATTTCTCTTCGAATAAAATTCTCTTTACGAATAAATAATTTCAGAAAATTCTCTCTTCAAAAAAAGATTTCAGAAAAAAACCTTTTTTTAGAAATTTTTCTATTCGAATAAAAATCGATTGAAAAATTTTAATTAAAAAGAAAATTTCTTCGCAAAAATTTATATAGATTTTTAATTTCGAACACATAACTATATGTGTAAGATACTTATTAAAAATACCAGAGTGCGGAAATTATAGAAAAAAAACTATATTTTTTAACTTGAATAATAATATTAAAACTAAATGAAAGAGATTTGTGAGGAATCTTCATTTTTAACGAATTTTCAAAAAAATCAACATTTCCTATATGAACAACTCATCCATTACCAACCTGAACAGTTATGAATCTACATTTCTACGAATCGACTATAAAAAACCTCAGCTTTTTTAAAAAGCTCTAACGGTTGAAGAGTTACAGGATAATTTTCATTAACATTATTTTAAAACTACTGAGCGTATGATTAACGTTAATTACTTACCAAAATTTATGAAATTGTTTTAAAATTCACTCATTTTCGAAAATAGTAAAAATATTTTTACTCAATTTAAGACATTTTTCAAATACACATGTCCTGTTAACTATCATCTCATGATTATTTTTTATGTTACATTTTTATTGTTCCATTAAATTATCTCATACAAATTATTTTAGTGCGAAGAAATTTAAAAATATTTTAAAATTATTTTTTTATTAGAATTTTCCTATTATCTTGTTTTGTTTTTTTTTATAGTGTTTGCTTTAATTGTCTTCTTAAAACTTCTAAATGTCTAATACAAGGTTTTTTATTCTCCAGTATTCCGGTGCTTAAGTTTATAATGCATATTTTATTGAGCTGTCTTTTTTCATATAAGAAGACATTTTTTATAACTAAAAGTTTCTTTCTCTTTTTTTTCCATATAAAAATATAACTATTTTTTATATTTAAGTCAATTTCATGTTCATGGTTTAACTGAAATTCCATTATCATACGAGAATGAAAATAAATATTTGAAAGTAAAAGTTTTTTATTTTGCTTTTTTATATTCTCCAGTGATAGAAGTGATCTTGCACAGTACTTCCAAAAATTAAACTTTGAAAATAATTTTGTAATTTTTAAACTGGTTTAAAAAAATAGTTTTTTAAATTAATTAATATTAATCATACGCACAGTGTTTTCAAAACGATTTTTTTTGGAAATAAATCTGTATCTGTTGAACCGTTTGAGAAATCTTAATGAAATTTTACACAACTAGAGCGGAGATATTTTTGGGTTCATTGAAAGGATCGCAGGTTCCTAACTAGTCAACGTCATAGTCGTTGGCTCTGCAAATCGGCCAGCTTTAGCATATTAATTAAAAAAATCGCCAAATATTAATTAATGACTCGCGACAAAAGAAATGTTCTATATCTATAGTCTTTATAAATCTCAATAAAAAATATCCTTAATTTTAGATTTTAAATCTAAAATCGCGAAGCTAGGCTCATCTTTGTATTATCCTTAAAATAATGAAAACAAAATAAAGCAATAGTATCGATTATGCCGAATTTTTTATATACTTCACCCTTGAAAAAACCGAAAAGAAACCAGAGTAATATCTCATTTCATTTATAAACTAATTTCCCTGGATATCTCGAAAGCAATTTCCTATCGTTTGATATATATACCCTATATATTCAGTATTGGTCGCTTCCATAAAATTGATTTCAATCAACACACGGATGACCGGAATGACGGACATGTATTAATCAATTTTTCTTCTAATACCGACTCAGAATATACAACTTTTGGGTCTCAGATAAAAATTTTGGATATTACAAGCGGAATGACAAACTTATATTTACCCTTCGGACGTTGCCAAGTGAAGGGTATAAAAATTATTATTATTATTATTATTTTTTTTTTTTTTTTCAAAATCATTTGAGATTTTCGGTATTTCTGGATAAAATATTGAGAACCTTTTTAAACAAGTTATAAACCGATTTCTAAAATAAATAAATCTTAAAAATGTTATACGTATTTTTAAATCAGACAAAAATCTCAATGTGTGAAAATGGTCCGACTGTCTCGCATCAAATCAAAATCTGAACTGATATCCTTCTACATGTTATTGACACGCTCACATCCACAATAATTAAAGGAGCATCATGAAATTTGTCCTCAGTATTTGTTATAGTCCTGAGAATTTTCCTATTTAAAAGCAGCAAAATTGGTTTTGTATATTAAAAGATATAGACCAATGTCTGACAAAAGCCCTAAGTTCAAGCGAAGAACTTTCGTAAAATTATCAATTATAAATCCCCAAATAAGAAAAATAAAAATAATTTTATGACTCACTAAATATTCCAGTTATAGTATCCGAGAAAAATTATTAAACCGACCTCGTATATTATAATATTTTGATTTCTCTTTAAAGATTCAATTTATTTGAATGATTTGTATGAAATTATTATATTTAAAACGATTATTTCTGGTTTGGTTATATGTGGAATATGTTATATTATGGAACTACCCTCGTAAAATTTCCAACATCGATTCGAGTTTATATTTATCTTATTCAAAACAAATATAAATACAATACTAAATGTGAGAGTTATGCACTTCAAATATTTGGAAGTAGAGGTTGTATGGAAGCTATTGGAAATAATACATTAATCGTCATATAATTTAGTACATCGTTTTAGATTATTATTAGAATTAAATGTGCTAAATTTTGTTAAAATTTTTTCATATTTAAGATTTTATGAGTTTAGAACCCATTCCGGGAATTTGTATGGGAGATAAGTGAAATAATAAGCAGTGACACTGGCTTTTTTTAACAAGCTTCCTCTTCAGCATAAAGTAAAAATATATACCAAATTTTATCAAGGTTTATAAGGACATACAGATGGACATTATTGAAGGTGAAACTTTTATTCTCCAGTAATAGAAGTAATGTTGCACAGTAGTTCCAAATGGATTATTTTTGCAAAAAATTTGTAATTTGAACCGTTTTTAAAAGAAGTTTTAAAACTTAATTAAATAATTATAATATTAATCATACGCACAGTGTTTCCGAAAAGAATTTTTGGGAAAATGGATCATTAGAGAAATCTTAATGAAATTTCGCAGAGATATTTTTGCGTTCAATGCGAGGAGCACAGGTCCCTATCTAGTTAACGTAGTAGTCGGTGGCTCTGCAAACTCGGTCGGTCGATTAAGTAAAGAAATAAATTAATGTTGATTTTACTTCATCTAGACAAATGATTTAGAAGAGAGTGTTTAATAATCATTATAACTAAATATGGTTTGTTATACCCTCCACCATAAGAAGTTGTGAAAAGGGCATATTAACTTTGTTATGCCATGTGTAACGCTAAGAAGAATTAATCTCAATTTATATATATATTCTTGTATAAATCAAAATCTGATTTGGTTTTGCTATGACCGTCTGTTTGTCTGTCTGTCATTGGCAGGCTCACATCTACAATAAGTGATGGAACTTAATAAAATATGGTCTGAGTGTTTGTTATAGTCCTGAGCATTTTCCTATTTATAAAGATTCCACATACCGAATATAGTATTCTTACTTGTTTTCATACTCCATATAATGGCATCATATCAGAAGAATATACATAAGTACAATTGGAGGTAGTAAAGAGTTTTTGTTGGAGGTACCCTTATGGAATCAAAATTCTTTATAAATAAAATGATTTGAAAAATATTCCTATAAAAAATTGTTCAGTCTAAGAAGAGAACTTTAAACAAAATGTAAACTTATGGATCTCCAAAGCTGTTGCAGCACTCTAATGTATTCAAACTATAACTGTCAAACTATTTTATACATACATATATTCTGCATGTCATAAATATCACTGAGAAAAGATGTTGCATCTGTTTAAGGAATAAAGAAATCTCTATATTTCCAACAAAGAAAGATGGATAAACTTGCACGTGTGTGTGTATATAAATTCATATGGAAAAAAGATTTGATTGAAGCAATAAGAAATTTATATTTTTCTTTGAAGAAAACAAAAAAGAAGAAAAAAGTGGTAAATCTTAAAAAAAAAACACTGTAATCAAAAATATATTCCTTTCATATATTTAACTAAAAAAATAGAGTCTTTTTCTTTGTAAACGTAATAATTTCTATAAAAGAAAACAGAAAACTATCTATTGGCGTTTTAAATTTGTCAAAGTGAATAGAAGACAAAAAAAACGCTTTAAATAAAGAAGCAGACTTTTGTATGAAACACTTTTGAAAATAAGTCAAGATTTCCTTTATTCGAATGTTTGAAATGTCGCTTTTTTCTTTTAGCAAGGAAAAGGTGAAAATAGTTTGAATAATGTGTCTTAGTTCTCAAAATTATGTTAACGGCACGTATACTTGATATTTGGAATTTTTCGTAATTTAAATCAAGTATACGTACAGAAGTTTTTTTATAGAATTAACATGATTTTAAATGCAATCGATGTTTGCATGTAAATGTCATCAGTAGAAAATTCTGCTCAAATTCTACATATTTAAAATATCACAAACTCAAGGTTAAGCAAATGTTAAGCAAAATCTATGTCACGTGAGTGAATTTGATCCAAAATAAAGAAAAGTGTCTGTATAATAAAAATATAGGAAAAAATTTTCTCTAAACTCTTAATTTAAGAAAAAATTTCGATAAATTCTTAATTTGGAGAAAATTGTCGAAATGTCGAATTCTAAATTTATGGAAAATTTTAGATGTTGAGTAAATTTTCAATAAATTCCAGGCCTTAATGAACTTATGTACATCCTTCTCTTTTAAGAGTTTCAGCATTGCGCCATCGAATGGAGCAACGTGCTCTTTGGGGACAACCAGTATCAATCGTTCCGGTATTGTTTTCTGAAAAATGTTGCTTAAGACAACGCTTTTTTACCAGTTATCAACTCATATTTCCTCTTTCGCTGAAAGAGACTCCTGCTCCAGAGCCCCTTGGGGATGCTTGCACACGGCTGTGATTCTAGCTTTAGCGTCAGATACCCCTCTTGTCATCGTAGCTCATTAATTACTCCCGGTAGTGTCAGGCAATTGATCCAATACTGCGTTGTTGGCCAAAACTTCAATTTAATTACTCCCGGTGGCATCTGGTATATGATCCAATACTGCGTTGTTGGCCAAATCTTTCACTTTCTCTTTTTGGTCTTTGGAAATTTTACCGAACAGATATCCAATATGACTGATTGCGTAATAGAGTTCGTCCCAGTATAACCTTTTGGCGAATTTGGCATAAGACTAGGGCTCTTTACCAGTAATCAACTCCTGCTTTCTTTTCCGTATTGAAATATTTAATCTTATCAACTAGAATTCTGGCTAAAGTCTCCTGTGTGTAGATTCTGATCCTGAATGATCTGTTTACTGCTGCGCTGGGAACTCTTTTTTATGGTGTTTTACCAGAGTTTTCTTTTTCCTCCTGAGACCGAACCGTCTTACCTATCTTACCAGCTTACTGCACTCTACTTAATCTGTTTTGTCAGTGTATCATCGCAAGTTTTTGTAGCTGAGCTCCCGACAGCCGCTTCTTCTCAGTTGTTAATTTTGCAATGTTGGCACTGACTACGTCAATCATTTTCTTGATTTTTCGTTAGAAGTTTCTTTTTACTTTTATCTAATGAGTCAGATTCGGGATCCCTATCAGTTATTTAGGTTCGAAAAGGTTCTAGGCTCTCTAAGGGTTCCACCTTCACATCCTATTTCTCTTTAATACGTGCATTTGCATTTATTTCTAACGAAACGATGACGACGATGAGTGGCTCGCGAGTAGATCACTGTTCTTCGCCGGTTCTGTGTTCATAACTTCCTGCACCGTTATTTTATTTTCTTTATAGTCTTTATTCATATTAAAATTCTCCATAGCTAGTTTTCTATTTTCGGGAAATCTTTGCCAGCAAGAGTGGGGCCGCGTTGTATTTCTATGATCATTTCAATTTCCTGCGACCAGTCTCCTTCTGCTTTAGGATTCTTAAAGGAAGATAATTTTGAGCAAGGGGATGATTCCAATTTATTTCCTTAATAAAAACTCTCCATCTACTTTGACACCTAAAATTATTGTCTATTCTCCTTCCCTATCCACGAAATGGGGTCGCACTCGATCTCTTTTTCCTCTTAGTGTAAAACAAGAGTTAACTGTTTTAGTTTTAATATAACTCTTTCATCGTATGTCCTTTAGTTCCAGTATAAGACTCTTCTTAAATGCATTATAAGAGTCTTTAGTCTGTATATAAGACTTCTTAATGTAGATGATATTAAAGTTCCTTTTTAAGTTAATACAAATGTTCACCTTGAAATCTTTAATGAGATGAAAGTCGTTTAAAACTCCAAGAAATTTATATTTTAATATTAAATGACCTTAATTTAACTTGCTAGAACATGTTTTAAATTAAAATTTACTTATTTTTTATGTTTCAAATATTTTAATTAACTTTCTTTATATTTATGTTTTCACTCTTTCTCTCTTATACTTACAGAGTCCGTGTGGAATACTACGTTAATGAAAATACATTCAAAGAAAGACTGCAACTATACTTCATTAAGAATCAGAGATCAAGTAAGTTAACATAATAATGATGTTATTTATAATAATGAAAATTTAAATGATGTTAATTTATGAAAAGTATTTTAAATCATTTAAAATGAGAAAAATTAAGTTTTTTTCTTTGGTAAATTTAAAAATTTCTCTTAAAAATAAATTGAAATTTTCTCTTAAGATGAAAATTTTAAAAATTCTCTTTTAATTTCAAAAATATATTTTATTTCTAAAAATTTAAAAATTTTCCTTTAATTTTCTATTAAAAAAATATTAATTATTTTAATTTTTGATTATAGATGCATTTAACGCAAATGATTATTCAAACAATTAAGTTCATTTGACAGTTAAACAAATATTGAGAGAATTGTCATTTACACAATAAATAATTAATCATTTTCCGTTTTTGTTCTATTTTAAAGCTTTTAATCATTAAAATCAATTTAACAAAAATTAATCTCATCATATTTCATTTAGATTTCAAATATTTCAGTAAATTATTCAATTTTTAACTTAATTCTACTCATTTAAGAGAATTTTGAAATTCAAAAAAATACAATTTAATAAACGAATACTAAATTATAAAGTATTTTATTAAAACATCTGTTAAATCATAAGATACTAATAAAACCGCCTCTAACAAACTAATACGGACACACAATTCACCTTTACACATAAATGAACTGGTGCATATTCTTATAAACGCACACAATCCTTTCAAAGAATTATAAGAAATTAAACAAGAAGTAGTGGACAAATAATAATCAATTAAGACTTCATTTAAAATCATATTAAGGAGTGAAAACGAAAAATTATTAACACACGTTTTTCATTAAAATCTTAACCCAAATATTTATTGATTTTTCTTTTAATTGTAAAAAATATCAGTAATTCAATGTCAAATCAATAAATCAAACTGTTATTCTGATAAAATTTTGTGACCACAAAAACGTGCATACAAAAATTATTGAATATTTTCAGCAAAACCCAACTTGATCCTACAAAATGTTGGCCAAGTATTCAAAATGCCTGTCGTCAAACAGTACCGGAAGAACTTGTCCGTTGATCGAAAACCTGATTCAGGTAAAAGCCAAAAAATTGAAATCATTTTCAAAAGTGCTCCCAACACATCTAGCAGGAAAGCAACCCGGTTAGCTCATCGGTCGGACTGTATGGTACAAAAAGTTAAAGTTTGAAAACATACAAGGCTCAAACATTTCCTAACAGTAACGCTGCTTAAAAATTAGAAGAAAAAACTGAGCACGAAAATTAAGGGCAAATTTTCTAAAAAAAAATAATATTCCTGTTGCATAATGTATGCTTTTCTAGATTTTTCGCCTCATTGAGCATTCAATAAGCTCTATAAATAAGGAAATTGACGTCAAAGAATGTTTACAAAAAAGACTTCAAAATGTGTCCACTTATTATTGGTCGGAGATTGCCAATTCTATCATTTTGAAAAAAAAAACCCTTAAGTGTTTCATGAAAAATAATGTGCTAAGGCCAGTGAGGGACTCTGGTTGGAACAAAACAAATTTTAGATTTGCCCACTGCAGAAAATGCTACCCAAACCATAACACTACCATTGTCGAAACAAAGTTTTAAGTTCCAAGCATGGTTTAATCTCAAATCGTGCCAATAACATGAGTATGAGTCAGGACCGTCTAAAGTAAAATTTATTTTCGTCAAAGAATATTACCTCTTTTCTCCCTCAGACCATTTCATATATTTTAGTGAGAATACCGACGATAGTCTCTATGCTGTCTTAAGCATCTTAATCAACATGTATGGAAGACATAAGAAGATTTATGTTGTTCCCTATTCTTGCAAGATTCAATTCGCAACGGGATTATGAGATTAATGTATGTATAATGATGATTTTCGCTTAAAAGGTTCCCGAACACTGTAATTCAGTCCTTTTTTAAAGAAATAAACACACCACAAATTTAGAACCTTAAATTTCACCACGAATTTCTCAATTGAAACATCCTCGATCACACAAGAATTTAATTTGGATATTTTCTTGATCGGACAGAAAAGCTCACTTGGGCATTATGAAAGTTGTCGAATAAATTAGAACAATTTTCACATTTTCTTTTATAAAAATATTGCACATAATAATAACACCAAGAATATTTGATCGCACGAATAAGGCACACAATAAGACAAATAAAGAATTAAAAAAATGAAAAAACTTCAACTTTACTTTTTGATAAGAGAACAACAAGAAAAAAATCTTAAATAGAGAAATTAGTTAAGTGCATTTATTGGAATATACATCAGTGTATTTCATTTAAATTTCAAACATTTTTGAGTTAAATATAAAATTTAAAATCAAAAATATAATTTAATAAACAAGTCACAAAGTATCTTATTAAAACATTTGCTAAAGCATAAGATACTAATAAGGGCTCCACAGAAAAACTAATCCGGAAATAAAACTTACCTTTACACACTCACATATCTTTAAGCTTAAAACACTTCTACAAATTCTCTCTTCTTTTTTTGTTTCTCAAATCCCCTAAACACATGTTGTTCATTCATTTAGTCAAATCATTTTAGATATTATTTGTTTCACTCCAACAGCACGTGTTTCGGATAATTATGTTTCACTTGTTTTGTTAGTTTCACCTTAATAACGTAGAAAAGAAGTTTATTGAATATTTTCCAACATGAATTTACTAAAAATATTTCTGAAATACTTTTAGATTCTGTAAACATCTTCAGCTTATTTTTGCTTCCTAAAAATGCTGACATATGTATATATGTGTATGTGTGTGTGTTGATACCTTTTAAAATACTAATTAAGTAAAAAAAAAATAACATTTAGAAAAATTAAATATTTAAGTTGAAAAAGCCAAATTACCTCAAGATTGATGAGGTCATTTCCTTTCTCTTCCAAAGTACAAAAAGTAATTAGGAAATATTTTAATATGAAATTAATATGGACACGAACAGTCAGGTTTTAAAAGACAACAAATTTTGTAAATAATTGAAATTTCTTTAGAAAAATTTCAAAAGCTTTTTAAGAATAATTAAATTTTAATATAAAAAATGCAGTATAAGTGTTTTAAGTATATTAGTATAAGAATTTGTGAAACTCTTTATTTAAAACTTATTTATTTTGAATAAAATGTTCAAGATATTTCTGCCTTAACGAAAATCTTTCTTTGTTTCAGTATAAGACTTTTTAATAATATACAAAAGTTTAATTTTAGTATAAGACTTTTTAGTCTTTATAGAGTATTTTTAAACCTTTTATAAATCAATTTTCTATAAATCTTTTACTTGAAGTAAAGATTTTTTCTTAGTATTTGTATAAGACTTTTATTGATTATGTATAAGATTATTAGTTTTTGTGTAACAATCATTTGATTTATACAAAAGTCACAATTTAGAGAAAATTTTCTTTAAAATCAAATTTAAGGGAAAATGTTCTACAAATTCATATTAAAGAGAAATTTTCAATGAAATTACATTTAAGAGAAAATTTTCGATTAACTCATATTTTAGAGAAACTTTTTAATAAAGAAAACTTTCTATAAATTCACACTTTAAAGAAAGTTTTCTTTAAAATCACATTTTCGAAAAAAATTCGACAAAATCAAATCTAAGCGAGATTTTCGATAAAATCACATTTAAGAGAAACTTTTTGATTACATTTAAGAGAGCATTTTTTTACCTAATTAAATTTAAGAAAAAATTTCGATAAAATCAGATTTAAGAGAAAAATTTCGATAAAATCAGATTTAAGAGAAAATTTTCGATAAAATCACATTTTTGAGAAAATTTTCGATAAAATCACATTTTTGAGAAAATTTTCGATAAAATCACATTTTTGAGAAAATTTTCGATAAAATCACATTTTTGAGAAAATTTTCGATAAAATCACATTTTTGAGAAAATTTTCGATAAAATCACATTTTTGAGAAAATTTTCGATAAAATCACATTTTAGAGAAAATTTTCGATAAAATCACATTTTAGAGAAAATTTTCGATAAAATCACATTTTTGAGAAAATTTTCGATAAAATCACATTTTTGAGAAAATTTTCGATAAAATCACATTTTTGAGAAAATTTTCGATAAAATCACATTTTTGAGAAAATTTTCGATAAAATCACATTTTTGAGAAAATTTTCGATAAAATCACATTTTTTAGAAAATTTTCGATAAAATCACATTTTTTAGAAAATTTTCGATAAAATCAAAATCACATTTTTTAGAAAATTTTCGATAAAATCACATTTTTTTAGAAAATTTTCGATAAAATCACATTTTTGGAGAAAATTTTCGATAAAATCACATTTTTGGAGAAAATTTTCGATAAAATCACATTTTTGGAGAAAATTTTCGATAAAATCACATTTTTGGAGAAAATTTTCTATAAAATCACATTTTTGGAGAAAATTTTCTATAAAATCACATTTTTGGAGAAAAATTTTCCTATAAAATCACATTTTTGGAGAAAATTTCGATAAAATCACATTTTGGAGAAAAATTTTCGATAAAAATCACATATTTTTGGAGAAAATTTTCGATAAAAATCACATTTTTGGGAGAAAATTTTCGATAAAATCCACATTTTGGGAGAAATTTTCGATAAAATCACATTTTGAAGAAAATTTTCGGTAAGATCCACATTTTTTGGAGAAAATTTTGCGATAAGATCGACATTTTTGGAGAAAAATTTTCGATAAGATCACATTTTTGGAGAAAATTTTCGATAAAGATCACATTTTTGGAGAAATTTTCGATAAGATCACATTTTTGGAGAAAATTTTCAATAAAATTTAAAAATCATTTTTGGAGAAAATTTTTCGATAAAATCACAATTTTTGGAGAAAATTTTTCGATAAATCACATTTTTGGAGAAAATTTTTTAAATAAAAGACATTTTCGATAAAATCACATTTTTGGAGAAAATTTTTCGATAAATCACATTTTTGGAGAAAATTTTTCGATAAAATCACATTTTGGAGAAAATTTTTCGATAAAATCACATTTTTGGAGAAAATTTTTCGATAAAATCACATTTTTGGAGAAAATTTTTCGATAAAATCACATTTTTGGAGAAAATTTTTCGATAAAATCACATTTTTGGAGAAAATTTTTCGATAAAATCACATTTTGGAGAAAATTTTCGATAAAATCACATTTTTGGAAAATTTTTCGATAAAATCACATTTTTGGAGAAAAATTTTCGATAAAATCACATTTTAGAGAAAATTTGTCGATAAA
>PYHX02000494.1:74435641-74478041 GCA_004302925.2 Cochliomyia hominivorax | reverse complement strand
AGAAGAACAATTTGACCATTTAGTACCAAGAGAAGCGAATCCCCTAAACTGCACGGATTTAAGGCCATTGTTTAGATATTGAGCTTTTGTTAAAAGAGAACTGAAGAGCACAAACAAATGTCTAAAAGTGTGATAGATTTTAAACGAAGATGGTTTACCTGTAGGAACAAAGTGACAGAAAGCACTATAAAAAAATGCTTCAAAATTTTATCAGTAGTGAATAAAATTATAAAAATATCTGTTATATCAAATAGAAAAAAAAAATAAAACTGTAAGTTAAGTGGTTTTCGTCTTAATTTAGATTTTTTTCGATCTCACTCCTTATTACATAAGATAAATTATGTAATTTTACATAATTTTTCTGAAATTTGCAATTTTAACAAAATTTAAAAAAAGTATTTGAATTTTTTTCCTAAATTCAAAAATCCTCCTTAACTCCATCCTTTACAACCTTAACATAAATATCCTTATTATATGAGTTCTAGAATAAACATAAATTTGTATGATTTTAGTAACAGAATGATACCGACAAAAACTACGCAAAAAAACTTATTTGTGATTATGACAACCATTATCAATTTATTTTGTATATCTGTGCGTGTATCATATCATGTATATATTACATATATGTATGTGTTTGTACAAACATAAAATAACATAACAAAAATAATGAGAACCAAAATGAAAATCTTCGTCATTATATGGAATTTACTCAATAATGTTCCAAAAATTATCAAAATGATGATGTTTGATACAGATTATGATTTTAGTGCCACAATAAACAACTAATAGCAACAATATAACAACAAAACAACAATAATGATTTTATATTGTTAAACAACTTTAAATGTTTTTGGTGAAAAGAAGATGATGATGAGGTTTATTATGAAAATGATGCTGAAAAAGCTTTTAATAGTTGAATGTTTGTAATAACACGAAAATGATAATAATTTGGGAATGTAGAAAGAGAAAGAGAGAGATATGATTAAAACTTAATATAGTTTTAATATTAACATAGATTAGCTTAATACAGTTAAAGAATAATTAAGACTTATATATGTGTTTATACACATATGGAATGCAAGTGAACAAAGAAAAAGGAGTTGAAGGAGGGGAGGGGGAAAAAAGGAACAAAAAGGGCAATTTAAGGCAATTTTAAATATATATAATCGCATACATTCTTAAGCTCATGAATTTAGAGCAGTAAGTTATATATTATTTATATGTGAACAGTGGGACAAATCATAAAAATTTTTGAAAAATTATTATTCATTTATATTCAAAATTTATAAAATCTTTCATAAATTTTAAATTCTTCACTTAAATTCTGTTATTGCAAAAAACTTTCAGCATTTTCTTTAAAGATTCAGATTTTTCAGTAAAATTTAAAAAATTTCAAAAATATTGCAACATATCAATAAAAATTTAAAATTTCACTAAAAAATTTCACCATTTTGCAAAAAAATCATAATTTAAAAAAACAAAATTTCTTTAAAATTTCACAATTTTTCATACAAATGTCGACTGAGATTTCAAGATTTCCAAAAAAAAAGAAAAACAAATTTCAGGATTTCACTTAATTTTCACAAAAATTTCACTAAAATTTCTAAGTTTTTATAAAATTTACAAATTTTAAAAAAATTTAAAAAACTTACCAATTTCAGAAAATTTTCACAATTTCAACAAAATTTTAAAAATTAACTAAAATTTTTTTCTTTTCAAATATAAATTTAACAGAAAATTTTCTCTTCGAATAAAAATTTGTTAAAAAATTAATTTTTTATCAAATTTTCTCTTCATATAAAAATGTATCAGAAAATTTTCTCTTCGAAAAAAAATATCAGAAAATTTTCTCTTAAAAAAATCATAAAATTTTCTCTAAATATTTAAATTTATTTCAATAAATTTAAGTATTTCATTTAAATGAAGTAAGTGGGTAGTGGGAAGAGACCCCTCTAGCTCCCGTGAAAATTGGCATAAAAGTTATTTCCGCCTATTGCGCCTTCTCCGTTTAAAAATAAAAATAAACAGGTCTCATCGTTGCAAACGCCGAACACCGACATAGGTAATGTTCTACCGTCTTACTGTGCTCCCCTCACACACTTTGTTAGATGTTATCAATGACACCTATTCTATTGAGATGTTGCTATAGAGTTGAATGTCCAGTAAGAACGTCCAACCTCACTTTTCCACAAATTTAGAATATCCATAGTCTTCTTTTCCTTTGGGTCTTTCCATAGTATTCTCGTAGTTCTACCCACCGTTTCAATGTTCCACACAGTTCTGTGTGAGTCTGTCGCACAGTCATGTAGCCGACTGACAAATGAAGCTCATTTCCCACTCACACCCTCATGATCAAGCACTCAAGTGAGGTGTACAATTTCAATTGCTGAGAAATCTTCAATAGTCTTCTTACAATCTAAGATGGTTCGGAAGATGGTATTCTTGGATTACAAAGCCCAGATTGCACTTTTGCTGTCAGTAAAGATGGTAAAAAGTACTCTTCCTCTCGAACCATACTGTTGGCACATATTCCCACTTGCATTTAAATTGGAGACTACTGAAGATATCACATAGACGAATATGGCATTTTTATTTGTTTTAATTCATATCAGAATTTGTATTACTGACATTTATATAAAATAAAATGGCATTAAATTAATACAAAGTTTCGTATTGACTGCCTTTGATCAGTTTCTTTAAAATATAATATTGATTTCTTTCAATTATTTACCTCTTCTTAACCCTTTCGTTTAAATTACGTCTGCAGATTACTTAATATTTTGTTCAAAAACAAATTATCCAAAAATAGTAAATCTCAAATATTCACAGTCCAATGAATCCCTCTATAAATAAATTTTACTCATTTAATGTAAAAGATTCCAATCATGACCTCAAAAGTTATTTGTATTTCAATACCATTATAATAATGATAAAATGTCAATAATCTATTAAATTGTAAATACATACAAACACTCTACAATTTATTTCTATTAAAAAACTATTTATCTAATATTAATTGTCTAACGAAAACTATTACACCCCATATCTGTCTGTCTGTCTGTCTGTCTGTCCGTCCTTTCAACTGTCTGCTTAACTAAACACAAAAATGTATTTTAGGGAAACCAAAACAATTTCTATTTGATTTAAAAACAGAGAAAAACTTTATGAAAATAATTATAGTAATTAAACATTACTATAATTATAATTAACAAAATAATTAAATTTATAGATGCTAAAGTATGTGTTAGTAAATATTGAGTGTAATAAATAATACTACGTATATACGTATACTTAATATAAGAAAAATAATTATATTAAGTATACGCATAGAAGGGTTCTTTTAAGGATGAAAAGAAAGTTTAATAAAAATAATGAAATATTTTGCTAACTAATAAATTTGAAGCTAATAAAATATAAAATTTATATTATACGATATGAGACCTTCAAAAAAAGTTTTCAAAAATTAAATTTTAGGTTTATTTTTCAGACTTACAATGTCTGGTAATGTGGACTAGAATATTGAGGAGTCTCAAAAAGTTTTGTTTACGACTTTTTAATTAAAGTTAGACAAATAATATTATTTTTTTAAATTGGGGTTCATATAGCGATGACGTATACTTGATTTTTAGAAAGCAGGAATTTTTTATAATATTAAGTATACGCTTTGATGTGAAATTGAGACCCATCTTTACAGATGGTAAAATCGTTTTATATATGAAAATGGGCTCTTTAAAGATAGTATTTGCAAGTTCTTTTCCTTTGCATCGAAGTCAGTTTTAATATTATTTTTCAAATAACATGCGATTTTCATATCTCCACCACCACAAGTGAAGATGAGGGTCTATTAACTTTGGCATTTCAAATTCAGATAAATATAACCTTTTAACGGATTCATATATTTATATAGTTTCTTCAGCAATACTGACATACATTTCTAAAAAATACCTATTCTAGATCGTTAAAGTTGCCTTCATTACCTTAAACGAGGTGACCGTTTAATATGACTCTCCAAATGCAGGCCTAAAGGATGTATTTTGGCAGATTGTTATAAAATTCTAATTCAAAAACTGTCTTTCTGTCCCCAATAAACATTTTTATTTTTATTTGGACGACATATTTGCAGTAGTACATTCAATGGAATGTGGTTTAACCATTAATAGCAAAAAGAACCAGAATTACTAAAATAATAGTTTTCCTATTATGCTAAATTTCTATGGATGGTCTCATTTCTAATAAACCATGGAGCATCGGTTATGTCCGCAAAATTTTAAATTGTGCCCTCTGTATAATATCAATACTTATTCTACAAGTCATTCCCAATATTTGGGTAATATATATCCAAATTGCTTCAAATTCGGTTTTATACAGGATGACTGTTTTGTAAAGTCTTAATTTTGACATTTTTATTTCATATAAATTCCCTTCATTTCTATATGGCGTAGCCATATGATCCGCCTATCCAAATGAATACTGTGGTATGTAATAAAATCAAAATGAAGAATGTTTAAATCATTAAGAAAAACTGGTCGACTATTTCCTCTTCTCAGAGCAAAGATAACGTGCTTACTTTTTAGTTCACTAACTTTTATTCTCCAATATTCTAGCATATTTCCAAGCATCTCAAATAAAAACCCAGATCAACACAGATGACTTCATTCCTCTAGCAGATACTTTACTTAACTATAAATCCGGAAATAATGCCATTACTTCAACCTTAACTGTATCAACAATGAAAATCTTCTTTCTGGATCAAATATGTTCATTTCATTTTAAACAAACTTTATTTTATTTCCAAGAACATTCATATTCTCACTTACGATTCCAATACCTTTTTTTTACATAACGTTATATGTATGTATTTGTGTATATTATATGTGTGTATATACGTGCTGAAAACGATTGTTATATACAACTGACTAAAACAATAAAATGATGTCAACAGTATGAAAACTTTAGAACTGCAGGATAATTTCTGTAAATTTAACACTTTCATGTATGTTCTCATGTATGTCTTTAGTACAGTTTACAGTTCAAGTATTAAGAATTTTTATTTTTTTGCGCAAAAAAAGTGTATGAAATGTCATGAACAACGTTTAGCATTTAAAGTATTTATTGAACAACATGTTGCCAGCGGTGACAACTCTATTATAAATCTCTATCAAGATATTTTTATACATCATTGATATCTTTATATCATACGAAAAAGAGATGGATTTTATAATAAAAAACTTACCAGGAATTTTTGCAAGCATAAAAGGATTTAAGGACTAAATTTCAAAATTCTGAAAAAAATCATTTTATCGATAAAAAACGATAAATAAATTTTACTTTAAAAATTTTAATATATAAAGTTTATTGTTATACACGACGTATGATTGATATTAATTAAAAGTCCTGTAGAAAACAATTTTAAAAAACAATTTAAAATAAAAGTTTTTCACACGTTTTTTCTCCGAGCAAACATTTTTTTATAAAATATTCTTTTCAAATAAAAATTTATCAGAAAGTTTTCTCTTCGAAAAAAAATTATCAGAAAGTTTTCTCTTCGAATAAAAATTAAAAAAAAATCTTTTTAAATAATTTTTTTTTCACAAAATTTTCTCTTCATATAAAAATTTATCAGAAAATTTTTTCTTCAAAAAAAAAATTCATCAGAAAATTTTCTCTTCGAAAAAAATTATCAGAAATTTTTTTGTTTAATTTTCTCTTCGAGTAAATTTTTCTTTTTAAATAATTTTTTTTTACAAAATTTTCTATTCAAATCAAAAATCATATTTTTATAAATTTATAAATAAAATTTTCTGATAAAATTTATCTTCCAAAAAAAAATTATCAGAAAATGTTCCCTTCGAAAAAAAAAAATCAGAAAATTTTCTATTCGAAAAAAATTTTTCAGAAAATTTTCTCTTCGAAAAAATTTACAGAAAATTTTCTCTTCGAAAAAAATTTTCAGAAAATTTTCTCTTCAAAAAAAAAAATTCAGAAAATTTTCTCTTCGAATAATTTCTTTTTTGAAAAATTTCTCTTCGAATAAAATTTTCTTTAATTTCAGAAAATTTTCTCTTCAAAACAAGATTTCAGAAAAAAAAACATTTTTTCCAGAAATTTTTCTATTCGAATAAAAATCGATAGAAAAATTTTAATTAAATAGAAAATTTCTTCGCATAAAAATTATATAAATTTTTAATTTCGAGCATATAACTATATGTAGCGAAAATTACCGAAAAAAAACTTTTTTTTTTAACTTGAGTAAAAATATTAAAACTAAATCAAAGAGATTTATGAGGACTCTTCATTTGTAGAATTTTTTCTATGAATTTTTAACGAAATTTCAAAAAATCAAAATTTCCTATATGAACAACTCATCCATTATCAATCTGAACAGTTATGAACTTACATTTCTACGAATCGACATTAAAAAACCTCAGCTTTTTTAAATAGTTCTAAAGGTTGAAGAGTTACAGGATAATTTTCATTTACATTATTTTAAAACTTTTGAGCGTATGATTAACGTTAATTACGTACCAAAATTTATTAAATTGTTTTAAAATTCACTCATTTTCGAAAATAGTAAAAATATTTTTACTCAATTTAAGACATTTTTGAAATACATTTGTACCGTTTACTATCTTCTCATGATTATTTTTTATGTTACATTTTTATTGTTCCATTAAATTATCTCATACAAATTATTTTTGTGCGAAGAAATTTAAAAATATTTTAAAATTATTTTTTTATTAGAATTTTCCTATTATCTTGTTTTGTTTTTTTATAGTGTTTGCTTTAATTGTCTTCTTAAAACTTCTAAATGTCTAATACAAGGTTTTTTATTCTCCAGTATTCCGGTGCTTAAGTTTATAATGCATATTTTATTGAGCTGTCTTTTTTCATATAAGAAGACATTTTTTATAACTAAAAGTTTCTTTCTCTTTTTTTTCCATATAAAACTACAACTATTTTTTATATTTAAGTCAATTTCATGTTCATGGTTTAACTGAAATTCCATTATCATACGAGAATGAAAATAAATATTTGAAAGTAAAAGTTTTTTATTTTGCTTTTTTATATTCTCCAGTGATAGAAGTGATCTTGCACAGTACTTCCAAAAATTAAACTTTGAAAATAATTTTGTAATTTTTAAACTGGTTTAAAAAAAATAGTTTTTTAAATTAATTAATATTAATCATACGCACAGTGTTTTCAAAACGATTTTTTTTGGAAATAAATCTGTATCTCTTGAACCGTTTGAGAAATCTTAATAAAATTTTACACAACTAGAGCAGAGATTTTCTTGGGTTCATTGAAAGAATCACAGGTCCCTAACTAGTCAACGTCATAGTCGTTGGCTCTGCAAATCGGCCAGCTTTAGCATGTTAATTAAAAAAATCGCCAAAAATTAATTAATGACTCGCGACAAAAGAAATGTTCTATATCTATAGTCTTTATAAATCTCAATGAAAAATATCCTTAATTTTAGATTTAGATTTAAAAATCTAAAATCGCGAAGCTTGGCTCATCTTTGTATTATCCTTAAAATAATGAAAACAAAATAAAGCAATAGTATCGACTATGCCGAATTTTTTATATACTTCACCCTTGAAAATACCGAAAAGAAACCAGAGTAATATCTCATTTCATTTATAAACTAATTTCCCTGGATATCTCGAAAGCAATTTCCTATCGTTTGATATATATACCCTATATATTCAGTATTGTTCGCTTCCATAAACTTGATTTCAATCAACATACGGATGACGGAAATATATTAATCAATTTTTCTTCTAATACCGACTCAGAATATACAACTTTTGGGTCTCAGATAAAAACTTTGGATATTACAAACGGAATGACAAATGTTTATACTCTTCGGACGTTGTCAGGTGAAGGGTATAAAAATTATTATTATTATTATTATTATTATTATTATTATTATTATTATTATTTTCAAAATCATTTGAGATTTTCGGTATTTCTGGATAAAATATTGAGAACCTTTTAAAACAAGTTATAAACCGATTTCTTAAATAAATAAATCTTAAAAATGTTGTACGTATTTTTAAATCAGATCAAAAATCTCAATGTTTTGCATCAAATCGAAATCTGAACTGATATCCCTTTGCATGTTGTTGACACGCTCACATCCACAATAATTAAAGGAGCACCATGAAATTTGTCCTCAGTATTTGTTATGGTCCTGAGAATTTTCCTATTTAAAAGCAGCAAAATTGGTTTTGTATACTAAAAGATATAGACCAATGTCTGACAAAAGCCCTAAGTTCAAGCGAAGAACTTTCGTAAAATTATCAATTGTAAATCCCCAAATTAGAAAAATAAAAATAATTTTATGACTCAATAAATATTCCAGTTATAGTATCCGAGAAAAATTATTAAACCGACCTCGTATGTAATAATATTTTGATTTCTCTTTAAAGATTCAATTCATTTGGATAATTTGTATGAAATTATTATCTTTAAAATGATTATTTCTGGTTTGGTTATATGTGGAATATGTTATATTATGGAACTACCCTCGTAAAATTTCCAACATCGATTCGAGTTTATATTTATCTTATTCAAAACAAATATAAATACAATACTAAATGTGAGAGTTATGCACTTTAGATATTTGGAAGCAGAGGTTGAATGGAAGCTATTGGAAATAATACACTTATCGTCATATAATTCAGCACATCGTTTTAGATTATTATTAGGATTAAATGTGCTAAATTTCAATAAAATTGTTTTATATTTAAGACTTTTATGAGTTTAGAACCCATTCCGGGAATTTGTATGGGAGATAAGTGAAATAATAAGCAGTGACACTAGCTTTTTTTAACAAGCTTCCTCTTCAGCATAAAATAAAAATATATACCAAATTTTATCAAGGTTTATAAGGACATACAGATGGACATTATTGAAGGTGAAACTTTTATTCTCCAGTGATAGAAGTAATGTTGCACAGTAGTTCCAAATGGATTATTTTTGCAAAAAATTTGTAATTTGAACCGTTTTTAAAAGAAGTTTTAAAACTTAATTAAATAATTATAATATTAATCATACGCACAGTGTTTCCGAAAAAAAAATTTGGGAAAATGGATCATTAGAGAAATTTTAATGAAATTTTGCACAACTAGAGCAGAGATATTTTTGCGTTCAATGCGAGGAGCACAGGTCCCTATCTAGATAACGTAGTAGTCGGTGGCTCTGCAAAGTCGGCCATCTTTAGCTCCTTTCAGAAAAAGCTTCTGAGTACAGTCGATTAAGTATAGAAATAAATTAATGTCGTTTTTACTTCATCTAGACAAATGATTTAGAAGAGAGTGTTTAATAATCGTTATAACTAAATGTAATAATGGTTTGTTATGCCCTCCACCATAAGAAGTTGTGAAAAGGGCATATTAATTTTGTTATTCCATGTGTAACGCCAAGAAGAAATAATCTCAATTTATATATATTCTTGTATAAATCAAAATCTGATTTGGTTCTGATTCTACAATAAGTGATGGAACTTAATAAAATATGGTCTGAGTATAGTCCTGAGCATTTTCCTATTTATAAAGATTCCATATAATGGCATCATATCAGAAGAATAAGTACAATTGGAGGTAGTAAACAGTTTTTGTTGGAGGTACCGTTATGGAATCAAAATTCTTTATAAATGAAATGATTTGAAAAATATTCCTATAAAAAATTGTTCAGTCTAAGAAGAGAACTTTAAACAAAATGTAAACTTATGGAACTCCAAAGCTGTTGCAGCACTCTAGTGTATTCAAACTATAACTGTCAAACTATTTTATACATACATATATTTGCATGTCATAAATATCACTGAGAAAAGATGTTGCATCTGTTTAAGGAATAAAGAAATCTCTATATTTCCAACAAAGAAAGATGGATAAACTTGCACGTGTGTGTGTATAAATTCATATGGAAAAAAGATTTGATTGAAGCAAAAAGAAATTTATATTTATCTTTGAAGAAAACGAAAACAAGAAAAATGTGGCAAATCTTTTTAAAAAAAATACACTGTAATCAAAAATATATTCCTTTTATATATTTAACTAAAAAATAGAGTCTTTTTCTTTGTAAACGTAATAATTTCTATAAAAGAAAACAGAAAACTATCTATTGGCGTTTTAAATTTGTCAAAGTGAATAGAAGACAAAAAAACGCTTTAAATAAAAAACCAGACTTTTGTATGAAACACTTTTGAAAATAAGTCAAGATTTCCTTTATTCGAATGTTTAAAATGTCGCTTTTTTTTCTTTTAGCAAGGAAAAGGTGAAAATAGTTTGAATAATGTGTCTTAGTTCTCAAAATTATGTTAACGGCACGTATACTTGATATTTGGAATTTTTTGTAATTTAAATCAAGTATACGTACAGAAGTTTTTTTTATAGAATTAACATGATTTTAAATGCAATCGATGTTTGCATGTTAATGTCATCAGTAGCAAATTCTGCTCAAGTTCTACATATTTAAAATATCACAAATTCAAGGTTAAGCAAATGTTAAACAAAATCTATGTCACGTGAGTGAATTTGATCCAAAGTAAAGAAAAGTGTCTGTATAATAAAAATATAGGAAAAATTTTTCTCTAAACTCTTAATTTAAGAAAAAATTTCGATAAATTCTTAATTTGGAGAAAATTGTCGAAATGTCGAATTCTAAATTTATGGAAAATTTTAGATGTTGAGTAAATTTTCAATAAATTCCAGGCCTTAATGAACTTATGTACATCCTTCTCTTTTAAGAGTTTCAGCATTGTGCCAACGTGCTCTTTGGGGACAACCAGTATCAATCGTTCCGGTATTGTTTTCTGAAAAATGTTGCTTAAGACAACGCTTTTTTACCAGTTATCAACTCATATTCCCTCTTTCGCTGAAAGAGACTCCTGCTCCAGAGCCCCTTGGGGATGCTTGCACACGGCTGTGATTCTTGCTTTAGCGTCAGATACCCCTCTTGTCATCGCAGCTCATTAATTACTCCCGGTAGTGTCAGGCAATTGATCCAATACTGCGTTGTTGGCCAAATCTTTCACTTTTTCTTTTTGGTCTTCGGAAATTTTACCGAACGGATATCCAATATGACTGATTGCGTAATAGAGTTCGTCCCAGTATAACCTTTTGGCGAATTTGGCATAAGACTAGGGCTCTTTACCAGTAATCAACTCCTGCTTTCTTTTTCGTATTGAAATAGGCTTCTCATTTGGAACCCTTTTCATGATGGATGAATTTTCTAAAGAACTCACTATTTCTTTATTCATATCAACTATTCTTTGCCCACTAGGATTCTGACTAAAGTCTTCTGTATGTAGATTCTGATCCTGAATGATCTGTTTACGGTTATGCCGCTAACTGTTTTTTCTATGGCGTTTTACCAGAGTTCTATTTCTGCTGAGACCGTACCGTCTTACCTATCTCACCGGCTTTTGTTGTGTAGGGTTTCGAGTTTGGTTCCTTTGAAACCTCCTCCACTCCACCTAATCTGTTTTGTCATTGTATCATCGGAAGTTTCTGTAGCTGAGCTCCCGACAGCCGCTTTTTCTCAGTTGTTAGCTTTGCCATGTTGTCACTGACTACGTCAATCATTTTCTTGGTTCTTCGTTAGAAATTTCTGGAATGACAGTAGTATTTTGACTTTTATCTAATGAGTCAGATTCGGGATCCCTATCAGCTTTTTAGGTTCGAAAAGGTCCTAGGCTCTCTAAGGGTTCCACCTTCACATCCTATTTCTCTTTAATACGTGCATTTGCATTTATTTCTAACGAAACGATGACGACGATGAGTGGCTCGCGAGTAGATCACTGTTCTTCGCCGGTTCTGTGTTCATAACTTCCTGCACCGTTATTTTATTTTCTTTATAGTCTTTATTCATATTAAAATTCTCCATAGCTAGTTTTCTATTTTCGGGAAATCTTTGCCAGCAAGAGTGGGGCCGCGTTGTATTTCTATGATCATTTCAATTTCCTGCGACCAGTCTCCTTCTGCTTTAGGATTCTTAAAGGAAGATAATTTTGAGCAAGGGGATGATTCCAATTTATTTCCTTAATAAAAACTCTCCATCTACTTTGACACCTAAAATTATTGTCTATTCTCCTTCCCTATCCACGAAATGGGGTCGCACTCGATCTCTTTTTCCTCTTAGTGTAAAACAAGAGTTAACTGTTTTAGTTTTAATATAACTCTTTCATCGTATGTCCTTTAGTTCCAGTATAAGACTCTTCTTAAATGCATTATAAGAGTCTTTAGTCTGTATATAAGACTTCTTAATGTAGATGATATTAAAGTTCCTTTTTAAGTTAATACAAATGTTCACCTTGAAATCTTTAATGAGATGAAAGTCGTTTAAAACTCCAAGAAATTTATATTTTAATATTAAATGACCTTAATTTAACTTGCTAGAACATGTTTTAAATTAAAATTTACTTATTTTTTATGTTTCAAATATTTTAATTAACTTTCTTTATATTTATGTTTTCACTCTTTCTCTCTTATACTTACAGAGTCCGTGTGGAATACTACGTTAATGAAAATACATTCAAAGAAAGACTGCAACTATACTTCATTAAGAATCAGAGATCAAGTAAGTTAACATAATAATGATGTTATTTATAATAATGAAAATTTAAATGATGTTAATTTATGAAAAGTATTTTAAATCATTTAAAATGAGAAAAATTAAGTTTTTTTCTTTGGTAAATTTAAAAATTTCTCTTAAAAATAAATTGAAATTTTCTCTTAAGATGAAAATTTTAAAAATTCTCTTTTAATTTCAAAAATATATTTTATTTCTAAAAATTTAAAAATTTTCCTTTAATTTTCTATAAAAAAATATTAATTATTTTAATTTTTGATTGTACATGTATTTAACGCAAACGATTATTGAAACAATTAAGTTCATTTGACAGTTTAACAAATATTGACAGAATTGTCATTTACACAATAAATAATTTAACATTTTTCATTTTTGTTCTATTTTAAAGCTTTTAATCTTTAAAATCAATTTAATAAAAATTAATCTCATTATATTTCATTTAAATTTCCAATATTTCAGTAAATTATTGAGTTTTTAACTTAATTCTACTCATTTAAGAGAATTTTGAAATTCAAAAAAAATATTATTTAATAAACGAATACAAAATTATAAAGTATTTTATTAAAACATCTGTTAAAGCATAAGATACTAATAAAACCGCCTCTAACAAACTAGTACGGACACAAAATTTACCTTTACACATAAGTAATCTGGTACATATTCTTATAAACGCACATAATTTTTTCAAAGAATTATAAGAAATTAAACAAGAAATAGTGGACAAATAATAATCAACTAAGACTTCATTTAAAATAGTATTAACTCAAAAACTTCACTTGTAAGGAGTGAGAACGAAAAATTATTAACACACGTTTTTCATTAAAATATTAACCCAAATATTTTTCGATTTCTCTTTTTTAAAAAAATGTCAGTAATTTAATGTCAAACAAATGAATCGAACTGTTATTCTGGTGAAATTTAGTGACTACAAAAAATGCATACAAGGATAATTAAATATTTTCAGCAAAATCCAATTTGGTCCTACAAAAAGTTTGCCAAGTATTCAAAATGCCTGCCGTCAAACAGTACCGGAAGAACTCGCCCGTTGATCGAAAACCTGATTCAGGTAAAAGCCAAAAAATTGAAATCATTTTCAAAAGTGCTTCCAACACATCTAGCAGGAAAGCAGCCCGGTTAGCTCATCGGTCGGTACAAAAAGTTAAAGTTTAAAAATATACAAGGTTTAGACATTTCCTAACAGTAACGCTGCTTAAAAATTAGAAGTAAAAACTGAGCACGGAAATTAAGGGCAAATTTTCTAAAAAAAATATATTCTTGCTGCATAATGTATGAGGAAAGATATGCCCTAGATTTTTCGCCAAAATCATTCAATAGGCTCTTTAAAAAAGGAAATTGATGTCAAGGAACGTTTACGAAAAAGGCTTCAAATGAGAATGCCAATTCTATCACTTTGATAAACAAATCCTTAAGTGGTTCATGAAAAATAATGTGCTAAGGCCAGTGAAGTGACTCTGGTTGGAACAAAACAAATTTTAGATTTGCCCACTGCAGAAAATGCTGCCCAAATCATAACACTACAGTTGCTACAATAATATGAGTATGAGTCAGGACCGTCTAAAGTAAAATTTATTTTCATCAAAGAATATTACCTCTTTTCTCCCTCGGACCATTTCATATACTTCCTTGCTTCCTTTGGGGCTATAGGTTACACTTTAGCACCTTGATCAACGTGTATGGAAGTCACAAGAAGATTTTGTCGAATAAATTAATTAATAATTAAATAAATAATCTAATTTATTTGTCGAATAAATTAGAACAATTTTCACATCTTCGTTTCTAAAAATAAAACACAAAGAACATTTGATCGCACGAATAAGGCATTCAATAAGACAAATAAAGAATCTTGTTGTTTCCCATTAAAAAAAAAAAAAAAAAAAAAAAAACTTCAACTTTGCTTTTTAATATGAGAACAACAAGAAAAAAAACTTAAATAGAGAAATAAGTTAAGTGCATTTATTGGAATATACATCAGTGTATTTCATTTAAATTTCACACATTTTTGAGTTAAATATAAAATTTAAAATCAAAAATATAATTTAATAAACAAGTCACAAAGTATCTTATTAAAACATCTGCATAAGATACTAATAAGGGCTCCACAGAAAAACTAATCCGGAAATAAAACTTACCTTTACACACTCACATATCTTTAAGCTTAAAACACTTCAATAAATTCTCTCTTCTTTTTTTGTTTCTCAAATCCCCTAAACACATGTTGTTCATTCATTTAGTCAAATCATTTAAGATATTATTTGTTTCACTCCAACAGCACGTGTTTCGGATAATTATGTTTCACTTGTTTTGTTACTTTCACCTTAATAACGTAGAAAAGAAGTTTATTGAATATTTTCCAACATGAATTTACTAAAAATATTCCTTAAATACTTTTAGATTCTGTAAACATCTTCAGGTTATTTTTTGCTTTCTAAAAATGCTGACATATGTATATATGTGTATGTGTGTGTTGTTACCTTTTAAAATACTAATTAAGTAAAAAAATAACATTTAGAAAAATTAAATATTTAAGTTGAAAAAGCCAAATTACCTCAAGATTGATGAGGTCATTTCCTTTCTCTTCCAAAGTACAAAAAGTAATTAGGAAATATTTTAATATGAAATTAATATGGACACGAACAGTCAGGTTTTAAAAGACAACAAATTTTGTAAATAATTGAGATATTTTTAGAAAAATTTCAAAAGCTTTTTAAGAATAATTGAATTTTAATATAAAAAAATGCAGTATAAGTGTTTTAAGTATATTAGTATAAGAATTTGTGAAACTCTTTATTTAAAACTTATTTATTTTGAATAAAATGTTCAAGATATTTCTGCCTTAACGAAAATCTTTCTTTGTTTCAGTATAAGACTTTTTGATAATATACAAAAGTTTAATTTTAGTATAAGACTTTTTAGTCTTTATAAAGCATTTTTAAACCTTTTATAAATCAATTTTCTATAAATCTTTTTACTTGAAGGAAATAGTTTTTCTTAGTATTTGTATAAGACTTTTATTGATTATGTATAAGATTATTAGTTTTTGTGTAAAAATCTTTTGATTTATACAAAAATCACAATTTAGAGAAAATTTTCTTTAAAATCAAATTTAAGGGAAAATATTCTACAAATTCATATTAAAGAGAAATTTTCTATAAAATTACATTTAAGAGAAAAATTTCGATAAAATCATATTTTAGAGAAACTTTTTAATAAAGAAAACTTTCTATAAATTCACACTTTAAAGAAAGTTTTCTTTAAAATCACATTTTCGAAAAAAATTCGACAAAATCAAATCTAAGCGAAATTTTCGATAAAATCATATTTTTGAGAAAATTTTCGATAAAATCATATTTAAGAGAAATTCTTCGATAAAATCACATTTTTGAGAAAATTTTCGGTAAATCACATTGTAGAAAAAATTTTCGATAAAATCACATTTTAGAGAAAATTTGTCGATAAAAACACATTTTAGAGAAAATTTTCGATTAAATCACAATTTAGAGAAAATTTTCGATGAAATCACAATTTAGAGAAAATTTTCGATTAAATCACATTTTTGGAGAAAATTTGTCGATAAAATCACATATTAAAAAAATTATTCGATAAAAATATATTTTAGGGAAAAATGTAAAAAATTTACATTTTAGAGAAAATTTCATATACAAAAAAATATTAACGTAATCACAATTTATAAATATTTTCCATAAAATCTATAAACGTTTTCTATGAAATCACTTTTGAAATTTAGTTTAAATTTTTTTCTAAAAAATTTAAGTTTTCAAATTTTTAATGTAAGATCTTTCGGAAATATTTCGATTTAGTATAAGGCTTGTTCTTTATACGCGAAATGCTCATTCATATACTTCTATGGATTTCAAATAAATAATTATTTTAGTATAAGAATTTTTGATTTTTAGTACTTAGTATAAGGACAGTTTTTGTTTAATATTATTTTAAACTTGGTATAAGACTAATTTACTTTCAATATAAGACGTTATAATTTCAATTTATTTGTTCTTTATTATAAGACATTAATATAATTACATGTTAGTCAAACAATACATATTTTTTATTCTATATCACTTCTAGTATAAGAGTTACTATATATAGCAGCTTATATCAATTTCACAGTGTAAATCTCATATATATGTTTATTTTTAGTATAAGACTTTTAAGACTCTTCGTCTTAAATTGTTTTCGTATTAGACTTAATACGAAATTAGTATACGAGTTATGTCGATATTTTGGACTTGTCCGTCTATCTGTATTTGTTAGTTAATTTTCAATAATATTTTTCTTTATTTTTAAACAACTTATTTTCACACTATGAGACTAATGTTTAAGGAGAGTATTGTCAGCTCAGCATAAGCATTCTCAAATTAAAACTTGTTTACAAGTATAATAATTATTTCCTGGACTTTTAGATTTGAACATTTAATATGATATATTGCCTAAAATCCCAGTATAAGAGTTTTGTATTAAAAAATCTTCCCTTAAAGTATTTCAGTTTAATTTCTCTCATATGTATATGCATATCTTAGTATATTAGGCAATAGTCCAGAGTTTTAATATTAATATGCGTATAATATTAACAAAGTAAATATAATCAAAAATTTTCATGCCGTCGTATGAATCTAGATTAAGCAATTAAGTTTAAATACTTTAATTACAACTTAATGAAGCTTTAAAGAGGGAAATATTGTAATATATAGTCTTATACTAAAGTCTTATACATCAGTATAAGTTATAAAAACACTATATTTATATTATTTTGTAACAAGATATATTGGTGTCACTTAAAAGGCACAATCTAATATCTCCAACCATAAAAATGTCACAAATTTCTAATATTTTTATCTTATTCTTCTTTTTCTATTTTCAGGTCTACGAATACGTATAGCTGATTTATTTTTTAAATTATTAGCGTGTGTTTTGTATATTTTACGTGTGATAACGGATACAAATCCAACATATGCCACATGGTTAGTTCTTCAACTATGTACTACTTTATGACCTAAAATATTTATGGCCAAGACAAAGTTTCAGAATAATAATAAATTATTTATTTTATGTTATTTTTTCTCTATGTAAAAAAAAACTATTTTTAGTTATGGCTGTAATGTTAGCAATAAAACAGAATTTTTAGCTTCTGCCGAATTAACCGAAGAGGAATTTCAAGAGAATCCCATTATCAATTGGGAGGCGATATTGTGGGTTAATCGTCCCACAGTCTTATGGGCTGTTCAATTAATATTAGCATTAGTTTCACTAACAGAAGCCGTTCTATTAACATATCTTGGCTATAAGGTAAAAATAAATGTTCACAAAGAATTTAAATTTCTTAGAATTTTTATTTCATAGAAAAATAAAAATAAAAGATATAAGAGATATATAAGAGTTTTACATGTCAAAAGAATATAGAACAATTTATGTGTCATGTTTATATTTGTGTTCTGGTTTATTTGCTTAATTTTAATTGGTTTTTTTTTATTCTGTGATTTATTTTTTCCTTTCATTTTGGTATTTCTAATATTTTTCTCTTTTCTCTCTTGTATTCCATTTTATTTTTATGCTATAAATTGTTCCTGCATCTAGGGAAATATATGGCAACAGATACTGTCATTTCATTTTATATTAGAATTAATTACGACAATACCTTTTGCTTTAACGGTAAGTCCACACACAGAAAAAAAAGAGATCTTAATTAAAATCTGTACAAAGAAAAAAATTAAATGAGAATTTCCCAATTAAATTACCACGAATTTTATTTTGATTAAAAATTTCAAATATTTCTCCTTTTCCATTCCCAGATATTATGGCCGCCTTTAAGAAATTTATTTATACCCATTTTCCTAAATTGCTGGTTAGCAAAACGTTCTCTCGAGAACATGTTCGTAAGTATTATTTTTTAAATCATTGATAATCCTCTCTTGTAATTACTGTAATAACAAACGTTGTAATTTTTTATAATTTAAGAACGATTTACATCGTGCCATGCAAAAATCACAGTCCGCCTTGTCACAACAATTGACAATATTGTCAGCCACACTATTGTGTTTAGTTTTCACAAGGTGAGTGAATAAATAGCGATATGAAATGGATGGATGGAAGAAAGAAAGGAAAACCACGTTCTAGAACAGGGTTCTTTTAGAAGAGAGAAATGAGAACAGTAATACATATAAAAAATTATGACGTAACATATTACATAGTCTATAATGTAAATCATTACGTAACATATTACTAAGTTCCTAAAGTATCATATTATGTATCAATTAGTGTAGGAACAACGAAGTAGTCTCTGAACAATTTTATAGCCAATTTTACAGTCTTCTGTATAAACAAAATAATAGACTTCTTAATAGACAAGTCTATAGACAATTCTATTAACTAGTTTACAGACATATCTTTAGACTAGTTTATAGACAAGTCTTTAGACTAGTTTATAGAAAGTTAATAGGGAAGTCTTTATAGATAAGTCTATATGTACAAACTAATTTGTAAATAAGTCTATAACGTAATCTATAGACTAGTCTATGGATAAGTAAATAACGTAATCTTCTCTATAATGTAGTTAGTAAACTAATTTATATACAAAGCTATATCCTAGTTAACTTACATTATAGAGCAGTCTATAATGTAATAAATTGACTATTTTGTAGACAATAATATAACGTAGTTATAGACAACTCTTTAACATAATCAATGGATTATTTTGTAGACAAGTCTGTAGAGTATTTTAAAGACTAATTTTTAGACAAGTCCATAACGTATTCTTTAGAATAGTTTATCGATAAGTCTATAAAGTAGTCTTTTTAGCAGTTTATAGACAAGTCCATAACGTATTCTATAGATTAGTTTTTAGACTACGTATGACAGACATACCCCGTAAACCAGTTTATAGACAAATCTAAAAATAAGTCTACTGATTAATTAACAAGTGTATAACGTAGTATAAGACTACTTTTTAGACAAGTATCTAAAGGTTTAGGCTCCTTATAGAAATATATAACGTAGTCTATAGACTGCTTTGATGAAAAGTCTATAACGTAGTTTTTAAACAAATTGACAGACAATTTTATAACGTCTCTTATAGAATTATTTATGGACAAGTCTGTTATGTAGTTACATTCCCTTTTGAGTTTTTTTATCCATAACACCTCTTTCTGCGTAACGTTAACCATTTAAAGCGATTTATTTAATAACAAAAACAAATGAAATAAAAAACAAAACATCACAAACGACTGTGCGTTTTTTATTATTGTGAAAACAAGGCGTTATTTGATTATAACACCGACATTTCTATATTTAAAACTCAGACTAATACATATACATATTTTGTTTCTCTTCCTCTTTTCTTTTTCCTGTTGTTTCTTTTGCAGTGTTTGTGGCATACAACATTTTCAACGTGCTGGTCATCGTCATTTAAATTTATTTCAATCAACTTATTATGTTGTTGTCACCTTTTCAACAGTTGGTTACGGTGATTTTGTACCCGATATCTGGCCTTCACAGTTATACATGGTCATAATGATATGTGTAGCATTAATTGTCTTACCAACACAGGTTTGTTTATTTATAATTATATAAATATATTATCAAATACATACACACACATACACACATACTCATGTGCTTCGAGTTTAAATTGAAAAAGAATTTTACTTTTTGTTGAAAACAATTTTGCACTGAAATTAAAGTTATTCTTTTTTTATGACAAAAACACATAAAACAGTCATTTATTTTGTGATCAAAAAAAAGTATCATAAAAGAAAAGTTAAAGTAAAAAGTAACAAGAATGTATTAGAAATATGAACATTTTTTGACAACCTCATTGAAAATGTACATTTTACAATTTTGTCGTTTAAATATATGAAATTGTGTGTGTGTGTTTTTTTTCTTCGTCGTTTAGTCACATAAAAGTGCTTTTAGCAAATTTAGGTCAAGTACAACCTCCCGTACAGGGTGGGTTTAAACACTTAACAAACATTTACTTTCTATTTCCGTATCATTTGTTTTAACATTTAACGAATTAAATTTAATTTTAAAAATTTGCCAAAAAGTGTTTTATTTAGTTAATAAATTAAAAGTTAATTTAAAGAAATTTCTTTCAAAGGAGTTCGATTACCTTCTTTTCTTTGTTCTTTTAACCAATTTAATTGGATTTTTGTAAATATTTTCAATCTTGTTTATGAGAATAAATTTTGTTTTCCTTTGAAGTTTTTCATTCACCTTTCATCGTTTCTTTGGAGGTTTATCAAGGATTTGAAGGACTTGTTGTGAAGAGCAAAATTATAAACAAATTTTCTGTTTCTAAAGATGAAATCATATTTTTTTCTTTTGTTTCATGCTGAGAGTGTTTCTGGGAAACGATATTGCAATAGTTCCACGAGGGATGATAAATAAGTTTTTATTACGGGAGAAAATATTTAGTGTTAAATTTAAACTTAATCTGGAAAATTAACTGAACTTTAGTTCATAAAATAGACAATACTATAATACGCTCTCTTAAATTGACTACACTCCAATCTATAGATTCGACTAGTCACTAGACTTTAGAGTAGACTAAACTTTAGTTTATGGAATATTTTTTTAGGGCAAAATTGTTATTAATTTTTATTTTAGCAGAAATTTTCTTTTATAATTTCCATTTCATCATCAATAAAATAAAAATTTTTCTTTGTTCCCAGCAAAAGAAAAATTTAATCAATCAAAAAGGACGACAAAATTGTAAAGTGAATTTTTCTTTTGTTTTTCTCTTCTTATTTGACATGAAAAAAGCAAAACTCAAGCATCAATAAAATTTCAAAAATGAAAAACAAAAAAAACATGTTTATAAACTCTTTTTCTTTATTAAAATCATTTTGGAACTTTTCATTAAATTGCTTCATTGTTTTCCTTTTTCACTTATTGTTTTATGTTTTTCCACTTCATCACAGTTTGAGCAATTGGCCTTCACATGGATGGAGCGTCAGAAATTGGGTGGCAGTTATTCATCTCATCGTGCCCAAAGTGAGAAACATGTTGTCGTTTGCTCGACAACTCTTCATGCTGACACAATAATGGATTTTCTTAATGAATTTTATGCTCATCCTCTACTGCAAGACTATTATGTCGTCCTGTTGAGTCCAATGGAATTGGACACAACGATGCGTATGATATTGCAGGTGCCCATTTGGGCACAACGTGTTATTTATATTCAGGTGAGAAACCGTGAAAAATCAAATAAAATTATAGTTTTTTTTTTTTTCAACAGCGCACACACAAATGAAAATTAACACTTTAAAAGAGCAATAAATGTACTCTTTGCTGTGAGATGATTTCTCTTCTCCTTGAGATTATTTTTGTTTAAAAAATTTCTTTTCCCAGTTTTATAATTAATGCAATTATTTTCTTTCCTTTTTTATTTATGATTCATTTTCTTTATATTCTGAAACATTTCATAGGGATCCTGTTTAAAGGATGGCGATTTAGCAAGAGCCCGCATGAATGAGGCTGAAGCATGTTTCATTTTAGCTGCACGCAATTATCAAGATAAGACTGCTGCCGATGAACATACAATATTACGTTCATGGGCTGTTAAAGATTTTGCACCAAGTGTCCCACAATATGTACAGATATTTAGGTGAGTTGATGAAAGAAATAATAATTCATTCTATTTTGTAGATGTTTTATAGAATGATTTAAGCTTATGTTTAAACCAGAGTTTAGTCTATTTCATAGACTAGAGATTTGGCTAATTATTAGCTAGATAAATATAGGTTAGGCTATTTAATAGGCCAGAGTCTATTTAAAAGGCTATAAATGAGTATTTTTAAAAGACTATAAATAGAGTAGAATTTAGTCTATAAAATAGACTAATATCTGATCAATCAATAGACTAAACTCCACTATATAGAGAGTTTAGTCTACTTGATTGACAGGAGATTAGTCTATTTTATAGACTAAAGTCTACTCTATCTTATAGACTGCAGTTTAGTCCATTTTATAGACCAGAGTTTGGTATATTTTAATAAACTCGATCGTAGAATATTTTATTGACCAGTGTTTAGTTATTTTATATACTTAAGTTTATTCTTTTATAGAGACTAGAGTTTAATCTATTTCATAGTCTACAGTTCAGTCATATTTTATAGACCAGAGATTAGTCTACTTATTAACTATATTTGACTTTTAGACTAAGATTAGTATTTTTATTGATTAGGGTTTAATTTTTTACAGAGAAAAGCGCTATATATTTTGAAGACTATAGCTTAGACCATTTTTTTATTTTATAGTTTATTTTTTAGACTGGTGGTTAGTATATTTAATTGTCTAAAGTTTAGTCTATTTTATAGATTAGTATTTAAACCATTTGATAGACAAGAGATTAGTCTATCCTTGACAGACATAAGTCTGTAGACTAAAGTTTAGTTTAATTTAGTTTAAAGACCATAGTTTTATTCTATAAACTAGAATTTGTACTATTTTATAGGTTAGAATTTAGAACTTTCTGTCTATAGTCTAGAATTTGGTCCAGCTCTTAGTTTACTTTTTAGACAATATTTTCATTAATTTAAGTGACTAGTGTTTAGCTAATTTAAACACTGATGTTAAGTCTACTTTGTTGACTAAAGTTTAAGCTACTTTGTGGGCTAAAGTAAAGAAAAAGTGATTACAATACACTTTATTTTGCTTTATAGTCTAGAGTTTGGTCTTGTATGTTAACTAGAATTTAATTAAAAATTTTCTCTTAAATCAAAAATTTTAATTAAATTTAAATTATTTTACTATTTTCAAGACCCGAACATAAATTACACGTAAAATTTGCCGAACATGTTGTATGTGAAGATGAATTTAAATACGCTTTGTTGGCCAACAATTGTACATGTCCTGGTGCCAGTACATTAGTAACATTACTATTGCATACATCAAGGGGCCAGTAAGTATATACATACATTAGTTAACACACATCTCTTTTGACCACAAACACATATGTAAATTAATGTTTGAGTGAGAAGAGGAAGTAGTTCAGTTGTATTAAAACAAATAAGTACCATAATCCACCACATGTGGTGAGTTAAGTAAACTTACATGTTTTTGTAAAAGGTTTAACCGAACTAAACAAACTTAATCGCATAGTTAAAGCTACCAAAAGGATTGAAGAGGAAGAAGAAGAGAAATTGTATATTGTTAACTCCCAAAAGTATTGAAGTTGTGTAACTGAAGTGTAACTTCTGGGAATTAAATCAATTTGTTTCATTAAGAAATACAAACACACCTACACACAGGAGAAACTGAATGGGTGTAGATGAACTGTCATCATTTTAATGGTCACTTTGCTATAAACTAATGTATTTTTTCTGTTTTAAATTTTAATTTATTCCCAAAAGTACTTAACCTATTTTTTAATTAGTTTTCTCTCTTAATGGAAACATTTTTAGAATATTTTAAAAGCTTTTTGTTGAAATTCTCTTAATTTATAAAAAGTAATAATTTAAAATATTTTGTTTAATTTTAAAAACCCCTGTTTTTTGGTATCTATTACTAATTAGAAAACTGCTTCAATGTTAAGTTTTATTTACTTAGTTTTATTTATAGAGACAGTATTTGTGATCCTTTTTTTGTCCAACATTTTGATAAATTACATTTGGGTGTAATTTTAAATTGAGTAAAAGTGTATTAAAGTTCCCATGGACAAACATTTCCAAATGAATTAACACAGTTTCGGTATGTAAACAAGTCAATTAGTTACCAAGCAAACAATTGATGTTGAAGTTTCAAAAAAAAAAAAAAAAAAAAACTTCTAAAACTAAATTAAAATAAAAAAAATTTCTCTTAAAAAAATTTTTTAGAAATTTTCTCTTAAAAAAATTTTTTTGAAATTTTCTCTTAAAATAAAATTTTATAAAATTTTCTTTAATTTATGAAATTTTCTCTTAAAATAAAATATTATAAAATTTTCTCTTAAAATAAAATTTTATAAAATTTTCTCTTAAAATAAAATTTTATAAAATTTTCTCTTAAAATAAAATTTTATAAAATTTTCTTTAATTTATGAAATTTTCTCTTAAAATAAAATTTTATAAAATTTTCTCTTAAAATAAAATTGTATAAAATTTTCTTAAATAAGATTTTATAAAATTTTCTCTTAAGATGAAATTTTGTAAAATTTTCTCTTAAAAAAAAAATTTTTATAAAATTTTCACTTAAAATAAAATTTTGTAAAATTTTCTTTTAAAATAAAATTTTGTAAAATTTTCTCTTAAAATAAAATTTTTTTAAATTTTCTCTTAAAATAAAATTTTATAAAATTTTCTCTTAAAATAAAATTTTATAAAATTTTCAATTAAAAAATTATAAAATTTTATAAAATTTTCTCTTAAGATAAAATTGTATAAAATTTTCAATTAAAAAAATTTTCTATTAAAATAAGATTTTATAATTTTTTTCCAAAAATAATACTGTGTGTATTTCATCTTAAGAAGATGGTTGGGGTACCATTTTTTATATATCTTGATGATGATTTGGTGCATATTTTTTTTTTTTGGCCCAAGGACGAAAGAAAGAAAATTTTGTTGAAATCGAAATTAAAAAAAAAAATTAATATTTTTTTTTAACTGAAAATTTTTGCCACAAATTCTCTTAATTGAAAATTTATAGAAAAAATTTAAATATAATATTTTCTTCAAATCAAAAATTTTTAGAAATTTTCTTCACCTGAAAATTTTTGCTATAAATTCTCTTAATTGATAATTTATAGATTTTTTTAAATGGATTTTTTATAAAAATTTATTCAAATAAAAAATTTTTAGAAAATTTATAGAAAATTAAAAAAAAATCTTTTAATTAAATATTTCAATTAAAAATATTCTAAAACCAAAAATTTTATAAAATTTTCTTTAAATCGAGAATTTATACAAAAAAATTTTTTAAACAAAAACTTATTAAAAATTCTCTTGCAATCAAAGATCCAACTAAAACTCTAATTATTAATTTTTAACTTTATTAAATGAAAAATTTAACAAAAACTTTTGTTTTTTAATTTAGGGAAGGACAACAATCTCCTGAGGAATGGCATCGTCTTTATGGCAAATGTTCGGGCAATGAAATCTATCATATAGTTTTAGGTGATAGTCGATTTTTTGGAGAATATGAAGGCAAAAGTTTTACTTATGCCAGTTTTCATTCACATCGAAAGTAAGTAAAAAATAAATGGAATAACAATTTGAATGATAACTCTCCTAAAAAAGAACTTGACTCACAGATACAAACCTCCAAGAAAAACACTTTGCAAGTATCTGTAGAAGTTTTTGAAAAATGTTTATAAAAAAAGAGAGTTGTGAAGTTTCTTAGCAAATGAAAAAAATTGACTCTTTAAAAGTATTTTAACCATAAAGAACTTAATTTTAAAGATTTTTTAAAAAGAGTATGGTACAACTTGGATCAAAATTTTTATTTTGAATGGATCGTTTTGTTCGATTTTGCTCGGAACAAAACTTTTTTTGCACTTCATCCAATTGGGATTAAAAAAGTGGATTATTATTGAAGTAAACATATCTCAATATGTGAGTACGTTGGTTGTATACATACAAGAATATTTGTATGTATATAACCAACGTACTCCCCTTTTCAGTTTAATAAAAAACATTTTTCATTGCTACACACACATGACTTTAAAAAATTTGTGCGTATAAATAAAATTAAAACTCTTTTTTGGATTTCGCTCTTTTTTGACTTTTATCATTTTTTAGAAATAAATTCCTTTCAAAGAGCTATAAAAATTAAACTATTCTGTTTTACAAATTTAAACTCTTCGAAAGATCCGATCTTTTGAGGAATAAAAAAAGAGTCGAAAACCGTATCTTGAGTTTAACCAAACAAAAAATAAAATGATCTCTTTCCTTTCATAGATATGGTGTTGCTTTGGTGGGTGTAAGGCCAGCTCAATTGCCAGAATTCTATGAGGATACCATTCTATTAAATCCTGGACCACGTCATATAATGAAAAAAGATGATACCTGCTATTATATGAGTATAACTAAAGAAGAGAATTCTGCATTTGTCGTCAATCAAAATCAACAAAATCAAAATGCAGATACGGCAACGGGTAAAGATGGTGGTGGTAAGTGAAATATGAAATTTATAATAAATTTAATTGAATGTATTAAAATATGAAAACAACATCAAAAACACAACCATAGAAAGTGAAATTTAATAAATAAATAATATAATTAACTAACACTTATACAAATATCATAACAAAAAAAAAGAAATGAAAGTGAAAACGAATTGAATTAAAGAAAAATAATTAAATATTTTTATGCATTTGATTCCATATTGATTAAATAATTAATTAAACAAATGTTTGTGTGTGGTTTAAATTTCCTTTCTCGTTCCTGTTCTATCGTTCATTTATACTGTTTTTGGGTTTTTGATTTATTTTGGATTTTCATGATTTTGAGTTCAAAACAAATAGAAATAAGAAAATTATAGTCGGTTAAGCCCGATTATTTAATACCCTACACCATATTGTTGGTTACAATATAATAATATGAATGAATCATCCTCGTATAAAGGTATTTTTTTAATTTATGCTTAAGAACGCAGTATATTATAATTGTACCAACATCCATGTGGGATATGAGAACAAGAAGAAATTGTGGAACGACCTGCGCAAAATTTTACACACCGATTTGTAATTATAGATGTCTTGATTTGACCAATTCTTGTTACAATACCAACGTATATGTGAAATTTTAGCCCTAAAAGGTAATATTTGGCATAGAGGTTGAATGGGACCTATGAGAATTATGGACTTATAAGACTTTCTTTGCTAATTTTAAATTGCATTATATTTAGGATTTGTATTATCTTAAAATCTCATTCCGGTAGAGCATTTATATGTACTCTACTGATATACTGAAACGAATATGAACAGTTCCCTTGGAGAAAAATAATACGTACGAAATATCATAAAAATATCTAAAAAATGCAATCTGTAGAGTGTTTACAACGTTTACATTGACAGCGTTTAGACGAAAGACTGACGGACGGACATCGTTAAGTCGATTCTGAGTCGAACGGTATACTTAAAGGTAACACAATTTTTTCTGTATGCTACAAACATCAACACAAATGCATAATACTCCAAACACCTATGATGGTGTAGGGTATGAAAAAGGCGGAAAATTGTTAAAATTTTATTTTTTATAATTTCACAAAAAATAAATCAAAGTAACCAGAAAGTGGTTTTCATTACAAATTCTATATTTTTATATAAAAAAACAACTCATACATTAACATTTTACAAATACTAATAAAGAAAAATAATTGTCTGCTCTTCTCACTTCTACTCTTAATATTAACAAAAACAACAGAAATTAAAAATAAAAAATCTTTTTTTGCTTTTATGCTCTGTCTGTCTCTGTCTGCGTGTGTGTACTCTATGTGTGTGTGCGTATATTTCACTGTATGTGTATGTATGTGTGTGTGTTTCATTTAATTTAAATAGTAATATATTTTCATGGTTTGTGCGATATTCGCGTGTGACTTTTTTGCTCTTTATATGATTTTTATTTAATTCTTATTCTTTCTCTGTAATCAAATCAATTAAATTTTATTTTTATCATTAAACTTTAAGTATGAAAGAAAAGCATTAAATTTATTTTCCTTTTTCCTAATAATTTTGGTGCTTTGTAAAGTTTTATCTCCGCTTCCCTTAAAAGCAAATTCCTTGTTCGTCTCAAAAATGTAACCTAAATTTTGAAACACTTTAATTTAATTTATTTCGTTAAAAAGAAAGTTTTTTGTCATTAAACTAAAACATTTTTAGGGAAAATCCAAAACCTTTGATTAATTAACAACACTTTATTTAATGAAAAGTTCTTCTCTGGGAATTTTTTACCACAAAAGAGAAATTTTAATAATTTTGAATATTTCACTAAATTTGTGTTTGAAATTAATAGAAATTTTAATGGCAAATTGAATTGAAAATTTAAAGAAGAAAGTTATGATAATTTTTAAATAAAATTTTCTCTTAAATTGAAATTTTATAAAAATGTGATTTTCCTTATACATAATAAAATTTAGTTGGTCTGTCTATGATTTACAAAATTAACTTTTAAAATAAAATTTTAATAAAATTGTCTTTTAAAATAAAATTTTTAAAAATTTTCTCTTAAAATAAAATTTTTAAAAATTTTCTCTTAAAATAAAATTTTTAAAAATTTTCTCTTAAAATAAAATTTTTTAAAAATTTCTCTTAAAATAAAATTTTTAAAAATTTTCTCTTAAAATAAAATTTTTAAAAATTTTCTCTTAAAATAAAATTTTTAAAAATTTTCTCTTTAAATAAAATTTTTAAAAATTTTCTCTTAAAATAAATTTTTTTTTAAATTTTCTCTCAAAATAAATTTTTTTAAAATAGTCTCTTAGAATATTTTTTTTTACATTTTCTCTTTAAATAAAATATTTAAAAAAATTATCTTAAAATAAATTTTTAAAAATTTTCTCTTAAAATAAATTTTTAAAAATTTTCTCTTAAAATAAAATTTTTAAAAATTTTCTCTTAAAATAAAATTTTTAAAAATTTTCTCTTAAAATAAAATTTTTAAAAATTTTCTCTTAAAATAAAATTTGTAAAAATTTTCTCTTAAAATAAAATTTTTAAAAATTTTCTCTTAAAATAAAATTTTTAAAAATTTTCTCTTAAAATAAATTTTTTAAAAATTTTCTCATAAAATAAGATCCTGTAAAACTTTCTCTGAAAATAAAAAAAAAATTTTCTTTAAATAAAATTATTACAATACCGACGTATACGTGCGATTTATGCGTGGAAAGGGTGGTTTTATGGGACCTACCAGAAATAATAGACCGATTCTTATATAAATTGGCACTTCGTTTAAGAATATCGTAAGATCTATTTTAGAATTTTTTATATTTTAGAATTTTATGTACTAAACCCCATTCTGGGGGCATTTGTATGGGTCCTATATGAAATAATGCACCGATCATATCAAATCTCTATAGGGCTGAATTAGTAGTAAAATATAAGTTTGATTAATATCTTCAAAATTGTAATCTGTACTTTGCGAACAAGATTTCCATGGAAAATCAGCCGGAAGGAAGAACATAGTTTAATCGATTTTGTAAGTGATTCTGAATCGAACGGTATACTTTAAAGTGGTAGTAGTATCATATTTGCTTTCCATTATAAACGCATAATCCCCAACCATCTACGAGGGTGTAGGTTTGAATTATTTATTACCTTTGACATTTATTTAGTTATTCCGGATTTTTATATGTTAACAGTTTTAACATTAAAAAAGTGTTATCAATTACATTTTATATCTTGATATGGAATTATTAAGAGTGAATAATGATAATGGAAAAATCGGATTTAAATTACATACTTAACATCTACATTAAGTAAATGGAAATATAAAACAGAGAGGATTGTTTAAAGTATTTACTTATGTTGGTATCACACAATAAGAGCTTTTTCCTCCATTTCACATTTAAGCGGTTTAAAATAAAAGAAAATATATTAAAATATATGCAAAAATCTTTGAAGGGCAAATAAATACAGGATTATTTAATATTAAAATCTTTAGTGGTGATAATAAGGTACTATGGGACTGTTTTAAATTTATAACGAAAAATTTTGGTATCTGTGGTAGTCAATTTTGATTTCAGTTACAGGGTGAATTAAGTGTATTAAATCTAGAAAAAATCATTTCTGAAAGCCTAAAGTAATAAAGTGAGACCGAAAAAATCATAACATAAAAAAGTAAACATGTATGTTAACACGCCTAATCCTGAAGTTTTCAGTGATAAGAAAATGATAGTGAGTTCCATAAATATTTATGAAAATTCTCTTGAGCAGAGCTGAAATATTTTTTAATTGAATTGATAGAGTGCAAAATCTTAGCTTGTCTGGATTTGCAATTTTTTTTTTTTTTTTGGAAAATTCGCCAAAATCCAAGAAAAATATTAATAATTTGTAAAGAATTCAGAAGTTTGCTCTCCCTCTCTCTCTTTAATTCTCATCTCAAAATAGACCAATATTTCTCCACTTGCCTTAGCTCTGGGCAGTTTGGAAGATTTGCCTCTCTCAGTAAAAATATCACATTATTATTCTTGTACCACTCAAGGGCTTGTTTACCATAGCGACAAGAAACCAGGTCGGGACAAAAATAAGTATACACATAATGGAATCTTATGAATCGAGCCTCAGCAGCATAAATTTTTAACCAGAAAGTTGCGAAGTATCTGCCAGAACATAAGTTTTGTCATTCTATATGCCAAAAAAAATATTTTTTGTAAAACTTTACTTCATAATGGCTGCCCTATTTTAGGCCTCTAAATGACAGCAACGCTGTCAGAACCTTTTTGAGCCTTGTATGGTTTTAAACCTGCCAAATAGTTTAAACCATTGAACTAAATGGGCATCTTTCCTACCAGATTTGTTGGAAGCCCTTTTGAAAAGGTTTTCCACTCCTTATTTTACAGGGCAAGAGTAATAATAGGAAAGAAATGTATTTTGACTCGAATATCTTTGAAACTGTAAAAGATAACTCACGCATATATTTTATGGAGACACACATGGGCTTTTTATATAAACATTTTCTTGTGTCTCAATTCTTACAAGAATTTTTGCCGAATTATCAAATAATCAACATGAAGAGGTTCAGCGATTCCGCCCCTGACCACATATGAATTTGTTCTACACCAAACCAACTGAAAAATACTTCAGCTTTAGCCATGTAAAACTTTAATGGAATATCTGTAGCAGTTCAGAAGTTACATCATTTTTCCATAAACTGATTTGGATTCACCGTGAATATAAATATTTAAATATTTTAAAAAGTTTCAAGTTGGGACCACTGTAGGATAGTGACATGATATTTTGAATATAATATTTGTTAATTTATTTTAATCTTGTTGAAAAATTTATAGTTTAATTAATAATTTTAATTTAAAAATTAAACTTTAAACTGATTTAGATAAAAATATAAACTAATTTGTGAAAAAGTCATTCAACTGAAAATAAACATTTTTTTAATCAAGATTATCTACCTTATCCCCCCTAAAAAAAAGCACACATTTAAAATTTTAGTACAAAAAATTCAGTTTCCCTCTCCCCTTCTTGTTGATCCCAAATTGTCCTTCTTTTTCGATATTTTTATTTAAATAAAAATAATTTTTATCATTTTAATTCATTAAACATTTTTTTCCACTAAATTGTGAATGATATGAATGATTTCATTATAAAACTTATATAAGTAAATGCGTACTTGTGAGTGTGTGTAAGTGAGTGAGTGAGTGAGTGTGTCTGTAGAAGTAAATTGCGGATATGTATGTGGTATAAGAATGGCTTAAGCATAAATGTGAATGTTATGATTGTATGCATTTATAATTAACATTATGCATTAAAATTTAGTTAGAACAGCAACAACAACAACAACTAATCCAATTACAACAATAACAACAACAACTACTACTACAAATATTAACAATAACAATACAACAACAACAACAAACATCAATAATACAATCATCAATATCACAACATCTTCTTCAACCACATCCATAAATAATCTGAATTATCTGAATGTGAATAACAATCTTAATGTTTATTCAACTACAACAACAACAACTATTACTACTAATACAACAACATCATCAACTACTAATAATAATAATAACAATTCTGCAATAGCAACAACTATAACAACAATATCATCATCACCATTACCAACAACATCAACCAGTATTTGTGCAGCAACAACAATTAATCCAACTACAACAACAACAATTACATCAATAACAAAATCACCATCATCGCATACGTTTCAGGTGCCCGTACCATCGGTTTGTGTCCGTGTGCCTCTTGCTAGTACAAATAGTTATTTTAATTGCGATACCACCGGTGGCGGTAATACACCGGTCACTGAAAGGCCTTCAACTCACAATCATCATTTTCATCATCTTAATATTAAATCCTCTTCCGAATGTGATTTTACAACACTATTTGTGCGTGAGTGTGAAACATCAACATTCTCTCTATACTCTATCTCCCCCTCTCTTTCTCTCTCTCTCCTCTATCACAAATCACCCCTTAAAAAAATTGAAACTAATTTTTTATTTTTTAATGGTAAAACCCCCGGCTCCCTTGGAAAGTATTGAAAAATAATATTTGAAGTTTTTGATAGATGTGTGTCCCCTTAACCCCTTTAATTTATATATTTTTCTCAGGTCTTTTTAAAACTAAAGCACCTTCTCTCCGTTTCTTTTTTGAAATAAAAAAATAATAAGAGAAATTTCTCTTGATTTTTTTAAACTCCAAACAAGTCCCTTTAAACCTTTTTCTTATCGCCCTGCGTGTGTGTAAATATCTACAAAAAAAATCCGAATCATTTTTTATTTTTCTTAATTATCCTCTTTTCCACCACTTAACCCCACCATACAAATGCGTGCCTGTATTAATGTTAAAATATATAAATTTTATCGCTTTTGTTTTCAAATCGTTTACAAATTTGTATGTATTAATTTTTTTTTCGTTCTTGCATATCCGTTGGATATTTGTGTTGCATGTTTCCTTCCGTTTAAAATTTTTTGCTCTTTTGTAAATGAACTTGTTTGTTTCCGTTTGTTTTTATATTAAATTTATAAATATTTCTATACAAACTAACAATATTTTACACACATACATATACACTCATTATTACTCTTTCTCACTTCAACACATTAAAGTAAATTTTACGTTTATTGTTAAATTTTATTCAGTAACAAACAGTTTTATGTCTTAAATTCGTGATTTTTAATTACTATGAAATATTACGAATCATTTAAAGCAGAAAAGCGTTAAGAACGTTATAATTATCTGAGCGAAAATAAAGAAATAATTAATTTGTTGAAATCATTTCGAAACGTTTATTTGCGTTCAACACGTAAAATATATTTTATTGAAGAGGAAATATTACAATAGCGGGACAAAATATAATAATGTGGGATCTGGATAAAAATTATATTTATATATAATGTTTCTTTCAGACTACAGTTATATTGAGTAATATTTTTTAATATTTGAATCGATTTAACATTGGACATTTAATTCGTTGGCCATTTATTTGTGAGTCCAATTTAGACATTTTCTTCAACATTTAAGAGTCCCTTAAAACGATTATTTTTGTATTAAATCAAAAACGGAGTTATAATTAATCAATGTTAACTGATGTAACGTTGAGTGATGGATTTAAAAGTGAGTTTTAGTAGGGGACCTGGAAAATTTTGGTCCAATGATACCGACAAATATTTTAAGCACTTAAATAAGAAATTATGATCGCCTGGGTGGACATTCATATAAATTATTTAAAACCCTTAAATGAGAAACATCAAAAACCCATAATGTATATATATACTTGCTATGTCCGGCTGTCCTTCTGTCTGTATTGACAGAGCTTAATGAAAGTATTTGTTATTGTAATAGGAAATATCCTTCTTAAAACCACAAGAAAATTGTTTTGTGAAAAATTACAAAAAAAAAATTAACAAAAAACTAAACGACTTCTAAAATTTTAATTAAATTTTGCACTATGATATTGCTTTATAAGAATATGTTGCGTACTTCAAAATGTTTGGGAAGGGATATCACCCATATAAACGAAACATTTCAAAAATATTTATTTTTGGCTTAAAAATTGATAATAATTTTTAGCTTCATAATCCTTTTCAATTTATTAACCGATTTTCATTAAATCGGTTTCGGTTTTTCTAAAAAGCTCACATTTCCCAAATTTGAGGTCGTCTCAGATATCGGTTCTTTGTTACTAGACCGCTTTTTGCTGGTTTTAAAAGCAAAGTGCTTAGGATGTCCATAGGTAAATCGACTCAGATTATGATATGACGCAAGAATATATGCTTTTTATATGAATTTTTATAGATTATCTTTCAGCACTTGTGGTGATGGAGAGTATAAATCCAAGAGATTTAAAAATAATAATCCAAATTATAATCAAAATATATTTAAGCGTTTTTAAAAGGCCTAATTGTTATTAGAATATGCGTACGTCAACTGTTTTTCTAATAAATCAAACTTTTTTCTTATTACTTCCAGGCATTTTAATATTTTGCTAAAAAGAACCGATTAACCGGTTATTATAAAATAACCGAAATCGGTTCATTTTATATTGAAATTTTTCCGATTTCTAAAAAATTTCGAAGAATCGATCACCCCATATAAACATACTAAAAAAAGCTGTCATGAATCCAACCTCTTATAACGATATTGTGACCAATTTAACGAAAAAATAATTTTGGGTATTTTTTTAGTGCTGTAATAAGATTTCAATATAACAACATTATTTATGTAGAACTTATTAAGGGTCAAATTAAAAAAAATCACCAAATTACAGCAAAAGTAAAATTTTAGGTCTTTTGAAAAAACATATTAAAGAAAATTTTTTTAATATTTTATTATAAAAATTAGGTTTTTTTCTTACCTTTACAACGATATCAAATACTTATGTACAGTTGCGATCAAAAAAATAGCACTTTAATAAGTCATAAAAGTTATTTGAATAAAAAGTTTCTTATTTATGGTATAATAAAATCGATTCATTATCTTTCTTTAAATTAAATTTTCCAGAGGAATTGATAAAACTTGACGTCAAAATAGTAGCACCACCCGGTTTATAACAAAAATCAAAAAAATAAACAATGTTGTTTTAATTTTTTGTAGTATTTTGTCGAATTGAGTCTATTTTTATTTTTAGCATTTTGTAGAATTTCTTTTGTTAGCAATAAAAGCTAAACATCGCCTTCCCAATGCATTTACTTTATGTGGCACCTTTCCATTATAAAGGAGTCCCTTGCCTGCTGTAAAGTGGTATAAAGATTGCTAATATTGGTTGAGTTAATTACCGACCCCTTATATATGTATATTTTATAGGTATGTATATACCGCGAGACTGGGCAGGCCATCTCATTACAGTGACGCCATTATTCTGAAACTCCTTTTTAGCTATGTTTCGAGTCTTTGTCTTTGCATGGCCCAAATCAGTGACATTGCTTCAGATGCGTTACTATGACTAATATTTTCAAATATTCTGAAATCATAATAGTTTTAATGCGGTAAATAGTCCAAACACCATAGTACGAAAAACACATCCATACCACAACGCTAGAACCGTCGTGTTTGAAAGTTTTTATTGTTAATTATTTATTATATTTCTTGCTCAGAGTCATCGGTCCACAGAATACTTCTCTCCTTTTTCCGTATGCCAAATCAAGTAAGTTTTAGAAAACTTAAATCTATTTGAGACATGCGGAGCAGTAAAGAGGGGGACTTTTTATCTTTGGGCTTACAAATTATATTCCCTGAGCCTATTGATATAGTTTCATTACTTATTGACAGATTTCTTCCTTTTTTATTCCCCACAGCTGAGATAAATGTCGCCTTCTTTATTTGTCGTAAGATAGATGAACCATAAAAGATATCGCTATAGTATTCGTGTTTATTTAAAAGAAATGCATTCATTTTCTCCGAGAATATACTTTGAATAACGGGACTATAAAATTCCTGATAGAAATATTCATCATCAAAAATACAAATCAGTAACGAAGGTGCTATTATTTTGACTGCAGCTGTAAATACTTCAAATATTCAACTGAAATTTTATTGAAACTTGGTCTCTCTACCAGGAAAATTTGCTCAGAAATGTACCGAAACATTTCTGAGATTTTAATAAACAGGATAAATTTTCTTTTGCTTAATTTATCAAAAAAAAAAATGACACTGAAACAACAACAATAAATTAATTATTAGATAAATTTATAAAAATATTTCTTTGCATGCTTTAAGCTTTAAATAAAAACTTTTAATTAAAATAACAACTAATAAAATTAAAGTTTTAAAATTTCTAAAAAGAAAAGAATTACATTTTCTATTAATTGTTAAAATGTTGTTGTTGTTTTTTCTCTTCCTTTCCCTTCAATTCACATGTTTACCTGTAGCATCAGATAATCCTACATCTGTGATAATTTCGGATTCTAAACCGAATCTTAAAGATACCGCTGTTACATCGACAAATGCAACGCAAACACCAGCAGCAACGACAACAACCACTGTCACAACAACTACGACGATACCTTTAAGTTTGGGTGGTGGAGGCGGAGGCGGTGGTGGTGCTAGTTCCACTTTAAGTACTATGGGTAACACTTTAGCTGTAAATATGGGTGGTGGTGCTGGTGGAGGAAGTGGCGGAGGCGGCGGAGGTGGTGGTAATAGTTTAACTGTAGCCTCCAATACCTTAACAACAGGAAATCATTTAGAACTACCACAAACGGGTAATCCAAATTTATTAAGTCCCGACATATTAAATCAAAGAAGAGGTAAATTTTATTTTAATAAAAACAATATTTTATTTCAGATTTTAATTTTTGTGATTTGTTTTTTTGTTAAAAATTTCTTTGTTTGTATTTTCAGGAAGTCGTCGTCCTTCTATATTACCTGTGCCTGATATGTTCACCTCCTCCTCATTTAGTATATCCGGTAATGATGATGGCGATGAGGGCGATGAAAGTGAAGATGAAATTGATGATGATGTTCCCTGGCGTTCTCCCTCAGAAAAAATCGCGTAAGTTTCCTTTTTTCTTTCTCGGAATTCGATTTTTGTATTGAAATATTTAATTAAGTAAAATTTTCCCCTTTTTCCAATTTTGAATTCTTTGTATATGAGTTTCCTTCCATTTATTTATTTTATTTTTCCTACAAATTAATAAAAAACAACTCTTTAGCTCTCAGTCTTATATAACTTTTATAGCTTTTTCTTATGTAACAAAAACTATTTTTTCTTACAAAAAAAAATTGTTTAGCTCTTGTAGAGGCTTTTTGTAACTAAAAATAAAATATGCGCCTTTATTTGTAGCCTTTTTCATAAAAGTATTAATAATATTAAATTAGGTTTCATTTAAAGATCATAAATTTTTTATATTTGATAAAGAAATCGGAGTGATTTGGAAAGTTAATCACTGAATTAAATCATTAAATACTAAAATGAGCTTAAAGTTCTATGATTCTGAAAAATATTTACCATATTTCTATAAGAAGAAGACGGTCTTAAGTATGATTAAATTATCGATCTTCTCAACTTCGTTACCAGAATTTTGATATAAGACTACCGGAGCATAATGTGTCCAAATCGATTTTTTAAAATTTAATATGGGAATAGTTGAGATGCTTTCGTGTTGATTTTTAAGGAGACAAGCGCCTGTTTAGTCGGGGACGTAATGGGTAACTCTCCTTAATGGGTTACTGCCTAAAATTTTAAATTGGTGAAAAATCTAAATACTTGCCAACTTTTGAGGGTCTGCGGCTACGTCCCTTCCAACATAGGGGCTTATACTCCTTCAAATCAAAACAATAAGCAGCTCAATCTTCACCACATGAATTTCATTAAAATATCTCTAACGAATCAAAAATTACACAAGTATTTACCAAAAACTCGATTTGGAAACAATTTGCGGCAGCTTTAAAATTATCTTATCGACTAAAAATGGATACCGTGTATTTCGTGTGGAATCGAAGTCTTTAAATTTTTGCGAAAATTATTGACATAAACTTCTAATACAATCATTCCCAAATTTTAATTTGAACAATCGCTAAAATTTCACCTAAAATTCAAATTTGCCGTGAAATATAAAATTTTTATAGAAAATTTAGAATTTGTTTGTTGAAATTTTTATAATCGCTAGAATTTGATTTTTTATTAATTTTCATAAAAATATGAATTTTCCTAAAGTTAGATTTTTTTAATTTCACTAATTTTAATTTCACTCTTTTTAATTTCACTAAAATTTTTGAGCTTTAAGAAAATTACATTGTTCACAAAGGGTTAAAATTTTAATGGAAATTTGTGCTAAAATTTTTTAATTTCACAAATATTAAATATTTTCTTTTAAGAACACTTTTTTCTTTAACAAATTTTGCAAAATTGGAGAATTTTTTATTAAAATTTTGAATTTTCTGCAAAAATTCAAAACATTATTAAAATCTGAAATTTTCGCCCATAATCCGAATAATGTCAAAAAAGTTATTATTTGTATTTTAAAATTAAAACTTTTATTTTAAAAGTCGAAAATTTTACTAAAATTCATAACCAATTTCCAATAAAAATCCAAGTTCGTTCTTTAAATCTCAAAAAAATATTTTTCCTTAAAAAAGTGAATTTTCATCAAAATTTTTCAAAATTCAAACTCTCATTTATGGTTCGATAATTACTAAATATTTAAAAATTTAAGAGAGAGAATTTGTGATACGGAATTTCATTAATTATAAAATGTTTATTATAAAATTCCAATTTTCATTAAAAATGCAAGTCTTTTTGACCAAATTTCATAGTTTTCATTAAATATCAAACTTTATAAGTCAACGTTTAAACTTTAAATCTATAAATCTGAATAAAAATTACGGATTTAAAAATACAAACTTTCTCTCTCTCTCTCTCTCTCTCTCTTTAATTTTTTACTCTTTCTCATGCTGAAAATTGAAACATCAAAAATTTTAAAAAATCGATTATTATTCATTTTAAATTAAATTTAAATAAAATAAATTTAAATTTTCAATAAAAATCTTAAATTCAGCATTTTCATGAAAAATCCGAAATTCCGAATTTTCTATGAAAATCTAAAATTCAAATATAAAAATCTACATTTTTAGAAAAATTTAAAATTTATATTTTTAATAAAAATCAAAACTTCCAAAATTTCAGTAAAAATCTTCCCAATTTTTAATTCAAATTTTCCGTGGAAATCTGAAATTCTGAATTTTAATTAAAAAACCAAAATTACATTTCAGATCAGAAGTGACAAATAATTTTAAAATACAAAACTTTTGCAAAATTCACTAAATCTCCTGAAAAATTAAGATTTTACCAAAAATCCAAATTTTTACCAAGATTCTGACATGAAGAGATATTTTTGAATTGTTCCAATAAAAATCCCAAATATATATAAATATAGCGCTTTCGTCATTTTCAATGAATTTCATTCAATCATTTTAAGGCCAATGGTCCACGTTTAGATGCTAAAATTTGCATTGAAGTTAAACTTTTTTAAATCTAGAAATTTAGCTGAGTTTTTTATGGAATTATAACAACGTCCAACTCAGCATCTCTCATTCATGTCCGTCATTTTGTCTGACCATGTAAACCTTATGAATATAATGCAGGTCGTATTTTTGAATATATTTTGATGAAATTTGGCATAAACCATTTTAGCTCAAGAATGATGTCTATTGAAATTAAAGATGATGTTTCCATTATTTCACCTTGACCCCATACAAATGTTCCTCCGTAATAAGATTTTTAAACATAAAAAAATTCTAAATATAAAAGGATTCAGTATTCTACAACAATGAGCTTAGTTATGCTAGGATCGGCTCATTATTAATTATAGCTTCCACACAACTCCACATCCGAATCGATGTTGATGTTTACGAGGGTCGGTTGGTCCTCGGAAAAAAAATCTCACATACAACTCCACATCCAATAATATCAATTTGAAAGGCATAAGTCAGGTATTTAATAACAGGAATCGTTTGACATTTTATGCGGATCGGTCGGTCCTCGGAAAATAATCTCACATATTGTATGGAACCCTTAAGCAGAAATCAGGAAACCAAATCATACGAGGGTCGCTTATTATTATTGTTTTTAGCTGCCACTTGCAATCAACAATATGATAAAAGTTATTATATAGTTGAGTCATTTAATTTAAAAATGTTGATCTCATATTGGATCCATAAAGTATGTAAGAAGAATTTATTGTTTTTAAAATAAAATTGAAATGTTTATGCAATTTATAGTCTGTCCTTTCGTCTTTACTGAAAATTAAAAATTTGTTTTTAACATCCTGCTAAATAGGCATTATAGGCATTATAGGCATTCTTTCAATAAATGACTTAAAATTTTGGTATTTCAGTTAAGCTGAAACCAAATTCAAATAAGATAACCTTATTCGGTGATATTCTGCTGTAATCATGTACTTCGCTGTACAAAGTCCTAGATCTCGAAAGAAATTTCACAAATCACGACGTATTAAAAAATTGTGACCAAATTTTAAAATTCCCACTGTTGCAGTTCCTTTAGATATTCAAAATTCAATGTTCGATTTCTAAAGGTCATAACCCTCCCCTTGGTACTATCCGTCCTGCATTTTATTTCGTAAATCAGATTTTAGAACTCTGGCTTCTATAATTCTTTAGATATTTAATAATCAATATTTGCTTTGTATGAGGCACCCCTTCCCCTGGTCCTATCAGAATTTATTTTTTAGCCTTTTTTATTATTGGGTATATTGGAATCATTCTGTGAAAATTTCGTCAAAATTTGACCAACTGTTCTGAAGTCAAAACGATTCATACATACTTACATAAATACATACATATATACATACATACACACATACATACATACATACATACATTCATACATACATACATACATACATACATACATACATACATACATACATACATACATACATACATAAATACATATAAACGTACATACATACATACATACATACATACATACATACATACATACATACATACATACATACATACATACATACATACATACATACATACATACATAAATACATATTACATACATACATACATACATACATACATACATACATACATACATACATACATACATACATACACACATACACACATACATACATACACACATACACACATACATACATACATACATACATACATACATACATACATACATACATACGTACATACATACATTCATACACACATATATACATACATACATTCAAACATACATACATTATACATACATAAATACATACATATATACGTACATACTTACATACATATATACATATATACATACATATATACATACATACATATATACATGTATACATGTATACATATATACATATATACATATATAAATATATACATATATACATATACTTTCTATTGGAACCACCTTCAAAATGTCATTTACATTCAATCTCTTGCAATTCAGATTTCAAATTAAAACTTTTCTATTTCAGTCGAAAATTTATGACAAAAACTCTTTTTCATTTAAACCAAAGAATTGTTAAGAAATAAACGAATTGTCCTTAATTTACAAAAAAAAAAAAAAACAACAAAATAAATTAAAAAAAGAAATTAAACCTCAATATTCTCTCTCCCTCTCTCTATTTGGTTGATATTTATAATTATTACGATTTTCATTTATTTCCATCTTCATAAAACAAAAAAAAAAAACGTAATGAAATGAAAATAATAAAAATTCAGTTGCTTGGGTGGTCATTTTCCGCAATCACGTACATATTCACTTATTATGAGTTCTTCAGAAGATTCGAATTTTCGTTGTTGTTGTAGTAACAGCAACAGCAACAACAACAATAGTGAACAGGATAATAACAATAGCAATCAAAATATAACAAAAACAATACAATTTCCACCATTTGGTAGTGAAATGATGGGTGGTGGTTGTGCTGGTGTTGGTATGGGTGCTGGTGTTGGTGTTAGTGTTGGTTATACAAGTCGTCGTTATCAGAAAATGAAAAAAAGTTATAGTTGTGATAGTGATTGTGTGCGTAAAATAAATCATACGCGTTTTAGTCACAACAACAATTATGCTCTCTTGAATGAGTGTAACCACAGCAGATGCAACAGCATCAACAACAACAACAACAAACAGATACATGTTGTTCATCATGCTGTTGTTCAACAACAACTATA
>PYHX02000494.1:74399123-74435541 GCA_004302925.2 Cochliomyia hominivorax | reverse complement strand
CAGAAGATGCAGCTGACCACCAGCATTACTAGAACATTACCACCTCCACCACCACTACCACCATTCTTTTTGCTGATTCCGAAGGATTCAATACATACAACTCTTGTACATCTGCCTTACGACCAACTTCATCCTTACTCAATGTTATATTACCCACCCACCAGGCGCAATTATTGGGTAAATTGGCTTTTGTGAGTTTCTCTTGTGATAACGGTGACACGTACAATACTTTAGGACAATCCTGTTTTACAGTAGAAAAATTAAACTTGCGACCCATTATCACCGCTTGATTGTAATGATCATAAATCTCTAGATTCAAACTATTGGGCAACTTGAATAGGGCCACCATATTGGCCTCATTGATTTTCTCCAACAAGTCACGTTTTTCGTGGCGTATTTGCAAACGTATCGTATACTCTCCCTTATCCAACTTCGTATAGAACGAATGAGAGTTGGCATCACCACAGGCCACCATATGCTTGTTAGCATCGAAAATCATCCATAATTGTGACTCAAACTCCGACTCATAGAGGACAGAATTAAAGATGGGTGCATAAATGGCCACCTCCATGGGTTTGGCCACATTGAGAGTGTAGGTGAGAAGATTTTGATAAATTTGCCTTCCCTCGGGTATAACATCACGTGTCGAACTTAAAGGTGAAATTTTTGCTTCGTTCGGTTTTAGGACAACGGCTGCTGTTTTCAATTGTATGGCCGGTTGTAGTTCTTCGCTAACCAAAGAGGAGATTTCCAATCTGTGGACACCACGAGCTGCCAACATAACATCTAAATTGGAAATTGCAAATAGAATAAAAATATAAATTAAAAAAAAAATGAAAATAACAAAAACAAACATACAAACAAATGTAATAAATAAAACACAGATGAGAAATTGAAGAAGAGCGAACAGAAAAAAATATTTGTTTCCGTTTCAATTTTTTTTGTTATTGTTTTGTTCGTTAGAGAGGGGGGGGGGGTGAGAGAGAAGAGTGCGGCAGTATGCAAATGTTTGTTAGTGTTTGTTTTAATGAAAAACTATTTTAATCTTTACAATTGCATATTTACTAGGGCAACTTCTGTTTTGCATACATAACAACTACTATTACAAAACTTTTTTAACCACCAATGTTTTGCCGCACATACACAAACACACACGCTTAAATACTAACACATACGAACATTTATGAAACAGTGGAAGAAAATAAAAAATTTTAGATTTTTGTCTATAACTTCAGAACGGCTGGTTGAGATAAACTAAAATTTTATGTGGATAAAGCAGGGGAGGCTATCATTACTACCTTGGAAGAAGGATCCTATTGTCATTTCAAGGTCGGAGCTATAAGAGCACAGCGTATAATAACCATTTTAATGAGAAGAAGAGAAAATGTTAAGGAAATTGAACTGTAATTTCAGATCGATTTTCGGAACGGGCATAAAGCTTTAGATGGTTTTTGCAGAGGTGTGTATTACTGTAAATTTAGAAGATGGTCACTACATTCTTCCAGGAAATGAGCTATAAGAGCTCCAATGAGACAACTCTAAAAAACGCTGTTTAAACCTTTTTGGGAAATAAATCAGTAACTTTTGCTCGGATCGTGGAATCAACACAAAATCTCACCTAGAATTAGCAGAAGAGTTCACCACTATAATTTCCGAAACATAACTTTACAGCCTGTCCAGAAACCAAAAAAACTTACATACCAACACATATACAATAAGCATATGATCAATCATTTGAAAGTAGGAGAAAATTCAAAATTGATCTGTAACTTCAGATCGTTTGGTGGAATTATCATAAATTTTGATATGGTTATAGCAGATATGTGTAGAATTACAAGTTTGCGATCAGTTCCTTAAAACCAGTCCAGAGGGAGATTTACGAGAGCCTTTAAAGAGTTACTTACAAAATGCAAAAAAACTTTTTGGAAATAAATCAAAAAGTCGTGATGGAATGGAGGAATTAAGATAATATTTTACCTAAACATAACAAAGGAGTATAACATTTAAGTTTCTAAACAAGACCCCTATAGCATGTTTCAAAACGGAGCTTAAAGGCATAAATATAACTACTCTAAAACCTTTTTTTTTTAATATTTCCGATTGATTGGAATAAATTAACCTTAAATATTACAAGAATCGCGCAAAGTAGCATGTCATTTTTTATTCACGCGCTCATCAATGGAAAGTCAAAATTAAGTCCACCTGATAAGAAAAATGAAGTCAACGTAATTTTATAAATTTTTCTAAATTTGGTAGATCTCTTTTTTCAAACCTTTATAGTTCCGTTCCTAAACAACTCATGGAGTTTTTCTTCCAGACTTACAACAATAAACTCCTCTGCTACCTCAATATAAAATTTCATATAAATCCGTTTAGTGAATCACAAATTATTCACCAAATTCTTAAAAGAATTATGTTCTTCCCACTGTTCCTTGATGGCATTGTTAGACTTACAAATACATATAAATATTGTATATTTGTAAGCCTCTTTATGTGCAAGCGTGTGTGTTTGTGAGAAAAATCTAAAAGTTGAAAACAAAATCAGCTTTAAAATACATAAATCATTGCATGAGCATTTGATATATGAGTTTTTTGTCGGCGTTATCACGATATATACAATTCTTTCACATCTTTTCGGTTTATTTTTTTTATTTTTTCTATTTAAGTTTTATTTATTTATGTTTGTCTGTGTGTGTGTGTGAAATATGTTATTATTAAATTTTGTTTTATTTTTTATTTTGTACTTAAATTCATGAGTCATTATCTTAACTCCCCTAGAAATAAAGTTCGCTGGAATTAAATAACAAAATAATTAATAACAATTTTTTATTCTTTTTTTGGTTAAAAGCACGAGTTTTGAAATAAATAAAAAAAAAATATATTTTAGGTTACAATTTATCTTCCCAACTTTTTATTTTATTTTATTTATTTAATAAACACTGGAGTAACATAAGTTATGTGGGATTTAACCTGAAGTAAAACAAATTCACATAAATGAAATAAAATTAATTAAGTTAATCTAAACTCACTTTTTATTGAATTTAATAATGAAATATTTGAAATTTAAGTGAAAAATTTGAATTTTAAGCAAAAATTTGAATTTTTAAGAAACAATTTTAAATTTGAATTTTAGTGAAAATTTGAAATTTTAGCGAAAATTTGAAATTTTAGCAAAAAAATTTGAAAAATTTTAGCGAAAATTTGAAATTTTAGCGAAAATTTGAAATTTTAGCGAAAAATTTGAAATTTTAGTGAAAATTTGAAATTTTAGTGAAAATTTAAAATTTTAGTGAAAATTTGAAATTTTAGTGAAAATTTGAAATTTTAGTGAAAATTTGAAATTTTAGTGAAAATTTGAAATTTTAGTGAAAATTGAAATTTTAGTGAAAATTTTGAAATTTTAGTGAAAATTTGAAATTTTAGTGAAAATTTGAAATTTTAGTGAAAATTTGAAATTTTAGGAAAATTTGAAATTTAAGTGAAAATTTGATATTTTAGTGAAAATTGAAATTTTAGTGAAAATTTGAAATTTTAGTGAAAATTTGAAATTTTGAGTGAAAATTTGAAATTTTAGTGAAAATTTGAAATTTTTAGTGAAATTTGAAATTTTAGTGAAAATTTGAAATTTAAGTGAAAATTTGAAATTTTATTGAAAATTTAAAATTTAGTGAAAATTTGAAATTTTAGTGAAAATTTGAAATTTTAGTGAAAATTTGAATTTTAGTGAAAATTTGAAATTTTAGTGAAAATTTGAAATTTTACTGAAAATTTGAAATTTTAGTGAAAATTTGAAATTTTAGTGAAAATTTGAAATTTTACTGAAAATTTTGAAAATTTTAGTGAAAATTTGAAATTTTAGTGAAAATTTGAAATTTTAGTGAAAATTTGAAATTTTAGTGAAATTAATTTGAAAATTTGAATTTAGTGAAATTTGAAATTTAGTGAAAATTTGAAATTTTACTGAAAATTTGAAATTTTAGTGAAAATTTGAAATTTTACTGAAAATTTGAAATTTTAGTGAAAATTTGAAATTTTACTGAAAATTTGAAATTTTAGTGAAAATTTGAAATTTTAGTGAAAAAGTGAATTTTAATGAAAATTTTAAATTTTAGTGAAATTTGAAAATTTTAGTGAAAATTTTAAATTTCAGTGAAAATTTGGAATTTCAGTGAAAATTGAAATTTCAGTGAAAATTTGAAATTTTAGTGAAAATTTGAAATTTTAGTGAAAATTTGAAATTTCAGTGAAAATTTGAAATTTAATGAAAATTTGAACTTTTAGTGAAAAAGTATATTTTTGGTAAAAAAAAAACTTAAAATTAATTGAAAAATTGTTATTTTTTTAATTTGAACTTCAAGCGAAAGAGTAAGTGAATTTTTAATAATCAGAGTTATATTTTAGTTCAGGTCCAATTTAGTTCAAGTTCAGTTTCAGTTCAGTTTTAGTTCAGTTCCAGTTCATTTCTAGTTCAGTTTTCGTTAAATTCTTTGTACTTTTTAAAAAATAATATTATGCAGCAGATTAAATTCTTCAAAATTAAATCTTCTGTATTCTGCTTCGCATTTATTCAGTATGAAATGTTGACAAGTTGAAATCATAAAATTTCTGTTGTAACAATAAAGTTAATGATCATCCTAATCATTTATTGCTCACAATTCCGTAATGTAATTTATCGTAATGACAAACAGAGCAAAAGTCCAAAATTATTGATGAAAAAATTTAATGTTAACATGAATTAAACACTTGACTTGGTCAATGATGGATGAAAATGCAAAGAATGATTACTGTGACCAAACAATTATAGCATGAATTAAAGTAAATATTATAACTAAAGCGAATTTAAGGACAAAATACTGCCACTATAGTATGGTTAAAGAAAACATATATATGATTGCAACAAAAAATAACAAGAAAAATAAAGGAAATATTTTGTGTCAAGAAATAATTTACTATTATTTTGATCTCAACTGTTTTTCAATGCATAAATATTACTATTTTTGATACAAAATATTTCCATAGATGTTTGTATGTTCTCTATGCTGATTCTATGTTTTTTACAGCCTTTTCCTGACTCATCCTCATCCCCTCTTCATTCCCAGCATAAAAAAACAATGTAAAATTTGTTTTAGATCATACAGATAGTTGAAATAGAATTGAGACCACATCGCCCATCTATAGATGGACATGTCCGTCTATATCTACATTGAATATTTTTATGCAATTTCCTATTGCAGGCAAACAAAAAATCCTACAGGATAAAAAAATATCTAGAAAAAAATGAAATAAAATTCAGAAATCAAATCTCTTTTGGGGCAGCTTGATATTGTTAGTTATACTTTAGAATACTAACATACATACACACACACACACTCATACATGCATACATATCCTGTATTCAAGCATGTCCTTTTTACAAGCATAAACTACAACAATGTTTGCATATGTAAGTTTGATTTTCTTTCTTTTATTATTTTAAACTACAATGATGATGATGATGATGATGATAAAGATAAATTTTTCATAATAAAAATAAAATAAACTTTTATGAAAATTATGAATAAAAATAAAAAATATGTATAAAAATAAAAGACAATAGAAATTAAAAAAAAAATGAATTGAAACTGTTATAATACAAAAAGCTAAATTGTATAGACGGTGGGGTTATTGGGAGGATTGAAATGATATATTTGTATAGAAATTTATACTTTAGATTTACGATTAAGATAAGAACTAAAACTGAACTGGAACAGAACAGAACTAGAACTTAACAAGAACTGAACTAGAACTGAATTTGAATTGAACTAGAATGGACTAGAACGAACTAGAACTTAACTTGAACTAGAACTGAACTAAAATTTAACTTGAACGGAAACAGAACTAAACTAAAACTGAACTGGAACAGAATTGAAAACTGAAACAGAACTAGAACTGAACTTGAACTGAATCAGAACTGAACAAGAACTGAATTTGAATTGAACTGAAATGGACTAGAACGAACAAGAACTGAACTAAAATTAAACTAGAACTGAACAAGAACTCAACCAGAACTGAACTAGAACGAAAATAGAACTGAACTAGAACTTAACTAGAAGTGAACTAGAACAGAACTAGAACATAACTGGAACTGAACTAGAACTAAACTGGAACTAATCGAAGAATGAATTAGAACGTAACCAGAACATTACTAGAATAAAAAATTTAAGAGAACTGGAATAGAACAGAACTAGAACTGACCCAAAGCTGAACTAGAACTGACCTTAAACCGAACTAGAACTGAACAAGAACTGAATTAAAACTAAAGCTGAGCTTGAACTGAAATAAAATTGAACTAGAACAAAACTAGAAATGTACAAGAGCTGAAAAACTATAACTGAACCTGAATTGAACCTTAAATGAACGAGAACAGAACTTAACTACAAGTGAACTAGAACTGAACTAGAACAGAACTGGAGCTGAATTAGAACAGAACTAGAACTGAAGTAGAACTGAACTAAAACAGAACTAAAAATGAACTAGAAATTGGAACTGAAAGAAGAATGAATTAGAACGTAACCAGAACATTACTAGAATAAAAAAATTTAAGAGAACTGGAATAGAACAGAACTAGAACTGACCTAAAGCTGAACTAGAACTAGTAGAAGTAACCTAAAACTGAACTAGAACTGGATTCGAATTTAACTAGAACTGCAATAGAACTGAACTAGAAATGTACTAGAGCTGAACTGAACTAGAACTAAATTAGAACAGAACTAGAATTTAACTAAAACTTAAATTAAAGCAAAATGTCCTTAAATCAATTTTGTATTAAATATAAATGCAAATCGATATTTCACTCACAAAGCAAATATGTTTTGAAAACTTCAGGGTTTAAAATTTCATTTGTATACAAATGGATTAATGTGCTGCATGATTATGTATAAGACATGTAATCAGAACTCTTCTGTTTGTGTGCCTCTAAGCGTATTATTCATTTCTATTTTGTTTTAGTTTCATATTCGTAATCGCAATTTATGTTGCCATGGACGCGCTGAATTCTATTTTAGTCATTTTAGCGATTGTGTACTTTTTTATGGCGGTTTAAATTTACATTTGCAACTGGTAGCAACTGTGCAACACTGAGGTTCGAGTGCTGGTCACGTTAACAATGAATTTCAGATAACAAAACCAAATGATTTACACAGATGCAAATGAACACATATACATACACAAACACACACACACATAGACACATACATGAATACAAACAAACAGAAGAATTAAATCAGTTAATTCTTCTTTGTTGATGCTTTGTTTATATATATTCTTTTTAAATATAATTAAAAAGACTTATGACCAAGAGAGGGAGAGTAGAGAGAGAGAGAGAGAGAGGAGGGAGAATAGAAGGGTTACTCCATACAATCATATGTGTTTTAAAGCTTAACGTTTATTTGTTCGTTTTATATAAAACGAGTAAGAATGCTAAATTCGGCTATGCCGAATCCTCAATACCCTACACCACAAATGTATGTGAAGTAGATACGTTATGTTTCATGCATACACACTCACATTGACACTCACAAACGTTTTTAATAAATAACCGTTTTTCTTACATTACAACACAGGAACTAGAGTAGAATTAGTCATCAAATTAGTTATATTTTTACTATAACTTTTTCCTACTGAACCGATTTTAAACGATTTTTGGAATGATAACGAAGTACATATAACTTTATATTATGCCAAAATCTGATTGTAATTTGTCGATTTCTAATTGATAGTTTAACGAAAATTCTTCGCTATAACATGGAAACTGCCTCAGATATCGATCTATATCTTTTGATCTACTAAACCAACTTATTCACAAGCAAAGTCTAATCACCGAACAGTAATTTGACTTACGTCCGACAGTGCCTTAATAAGCAAATAAACGAAGCGGTCTAACCACCAGATGTATCTAATTCTTAAGGTCTCTGTGTGTAGGGCTGTTGAGTATTGTTAGGCGAGAATAACGAAGCCGTGTAACCACCAGATATCCCTGCTGGCGGTCTAAGCACCGAACAAATATTAACCTTACCTAAGCGAAAGCTGAGCGGAGACTCTCTTTACCAGAACAATACATCAACTCATTTTATACAATCTCTGCTACATTAGTTGTTGTTGTTGTCCTAAATTATAATCTTAGTTGTAATTAATGGTCACATTTTAATCTTTAGAGTTGTATTCCATTATAATGATCTTTTATCCTCCCTGAGCTATTAACCAGTAGATGGCGCTACTTATTAAACAAAATATATGCAATAAAAAAACGATGGACGACTTTTATCCATTACAATGTAAACATTATGGGCCCTGTGATGGTTCCCTCTTAGCGTTACATACGGAATGACAAAGTTAGTATTCCCTCTTCACCACTTGTGGTGGTGGAGGGTATAAAAATCTGTTTAATTCCGTAAATATTTTCAAAAAGTTAAACGGATTTATTTGATTTAAAAGATTTGTTTGTGTGTTTGTTTGTTTGTTTGTTTGTTTGTTTGTTTGTTTTAACGTCTGTTTACTGTTTTGTATATTTTTTTAAGGATTTTTTTATGAGAACAAGAAAAACAAACAATAAAAATTTCTATATTTGAAGAAATTGTTAATATTTATGTTTAAAAAAGGGAAAAAATGATTTTTAATCGTTTGCAGCCGTGTATTTTGGTTTCATCCCTTTTTTCATACAAAACGCCAGTTAACGTTATGCAAAAAGCTAAAATGCAAAAAAAGCCTGAATTGCAAAATAAATATTTTTCTTAAACTTTATTTTTCTTTAAGTGTACATTAAATACTAATTACCGAGAGGCACCTTTTGTCTGATTTTAACGAACTGCTGCTGCTGCTGTTTTATGAAAATCAAAAAGTCATTAAAGACGATTTAATGATTCTCCATAAAGATGATGCTTAACAAAAAAAGGTCTTTATATTGTAGTAAAGTAGAACTAAACTAGAGCTGAACTGAACTAGAAATGAACTGGAACTGAACTAGAAATGAACTAGAACTGGACTAGAACTGAACTAGAACTGGGCTAGAACTAAACTAAAACTGAACTAGAACTAAACTGGAACTGAAATAGAACTGAACTAGAACAGAACTAGAACTGAACTAGAAATGAACTAGAACTGAAATAGAACTGAACTACAACTGAACTAGAATTAAAAAAGAACTGAACTGGAACTGAAATAGAACTGAACTAGAACTGAACTGGAACTGAAATAGAACTGAACTGGAACTGAACTAGAACTGAACTAAAAGTGAACTAGAACTGAACTATAATTGAAATAGAACTGAAATAGAACTGAACTAGAACTGAACTATAATTGAAATAGAACTGAACTTGAACTGAAATAAAACTGAACTAGAACTGAACTTGAACTGAACTAGAAATGTACTAGAACTGAATCAGACCAAAAATAGTGGTTACAGGTCTTATGTCTTCATAATGATGTCTTATGAAAGCAGTTTTTTTTCGTAAACATTTCTTGATGTAAATTTCGGCTGCAACAAATTATTGGCCAATACCAAGAACTTTTATGGAATATTTGAATGTTTTTGGGTTCCAAAATTTTTTTTCAACATTCCCTTTTGCATCAACACAATAAAATTTTTAGCCAGAAAATTACGAATACTTTTTTTAAGAAAACTAGACTTCAATTTTCCTGTCGGGAACTTTTTGAGTCTTGTATATTTTTAAACATGCATCAGCTTTAACTTTTCATAGCAAATAGTTCAAGGACAGAGCTTTCCGGACTGTTTTCCTACGGGATGTGTTTGGAGCACTTTTGAAAATGTTTTCTACTTTTTGGCTTTAGAGACATAATATGGACCATTCCTTCTACCTGAACCAGGTTCTCTAACAATGGACAAGTTTTAAAATTACTGCTTAATAACATTGGAAATAGTTTGAGGGCAAAATTTTGAATGGTGGTTCAACTTTTTATAGGATCAAGTTGGGTTTTGTTGGAAATATTTAATAATTCACATACACACTTTTTCCTGGTCACTCATTTTAATCAGATAATAAAAAATAAACTTTAATGGAAAATACTTGTTAAACATTTTTTGATCTCACTTCTTAGAAACTAAACTTTAAACTGAACTAGAATCTGAGTTGGTTTCTGATTTGGAACCTGAACAATTTACGTGACTGGGATCTGAATTAGAAGCAAAATTCTTATCTGAACTGTAGTGTGAACAAGAACGTTTTCAAAACTCTTAACTAGAATCTACATTAGAAACCAAAACTACATTCGGAATAACAACCTGAACTAAGATCTGGTCTAGAATATGAATTTTCTATCTGCACAATAGTCTGAAGACGGATCTGCATTTAAAACTGAATAAGAATCTAAATTATGATCTTTGAACTGGTTTAAGAATTTGTACAAGAATCTGAAAAATAATCTGAACTTAAATCTGTCAAGTGTCTGAATTAGAACCTGAACTAAAATCCGAAATGCAATTAAAATCTGACACAGAATATGGACTTGAATCTGAATCTGAACAATAATCGAAAGAAGAATCTTAACAAGGACCTGATTTTTATATCGATCTAGAGAAAATTAACTAAGAAATCAGAAATAACGTTAATTTGCCGCCTAAAAATTTTCTCTTAAAATTTTTTCTCTTTAAATTTTCCCTTTAAAAATAAATTTTAACGATTTTTTTAAGTTTTTACAATTTATTATATCCTACACTACCATAGGTGGTGGGGGTATTATGCGTTTGTGCAGATGTTTGTAACGGGCAGAAAAAATAGTCCTACCACCGTTCGACCCAGAATTACCTCCTGAGTCGATTTAAGCATGTCCGTCCGTCTGTCCAGCTGGCTGTCCATGTTAAACTTGTTCTCAGAGTACAGATCGCAGTTTTGAAGATATCTTAATGAAATTTGGCACGTACTATGATTTTGGCTTAAAGACGACGACTGTTGAGATAGATTATGATCGGTTCATTATTTCATATCGGCCCGGAATGGGGTCTTTTGTCCACAAAATTGAGAAATATAAGACGATATTAACCAAATTTGGCAAAAATAAGTCAAACTAAACGAGGATCGTTTCATTATTTCTCTTAGGTTCCATACAACCAACCTTCCAAATATCGCTATGAAACGCATATATCGCACATATACGTGGGCATTGTAGAAATATGTGGTCAAAATAAGATAAATAAAAGCCATAACCACTGTGCGATCGGTCCCATATAACCCTCCACAAAAAAACTCCTTTTAAAAAGGCATAAATTTCACATTTATGCATGCAAAAGTACAAAAGGAAAAGCAAATTATGCGAGGGCCGTTCACAAATTTTTCGTGACACTCATTTATACACAACAATTCGGTGTAGGGTTTCACTGTGTCTTGCTTGTCGGACTATAACATTTTTACTTGTTTCAAATAAATTTGATTTTCTTAATTTGATTTCACAGAATCCAATAAACCGCCAAAAACAAAAATCTGTTCAAATTTTTATAAAAATTTAAATGTTAAATCTCTGAATATTTCCACCTACAAAAAACACAAATAACAAGTTTTTTTCTACATAATAGTAGTTGTGTATGTGTGTGTAGGTGTGTGTGTATGTTAAAGTTTATGTTATAGGAAACCAATCACAATGGATCTTTCACTTTTTGCCACAAAACTATTGTTGTTGCAATTTTGATATTGATTGTGTTACAGTTATTATAGTTGTCGTTGTTACTGCTGCTGCTGTTGTTGTATTGTATGCAGTTTAAAGTGGCATTTGTTACAACTAACAACAATGTATAGAAATTGTATGAGCGGTATTAGTGTATTGGTGATTTAAAATAAAACCAAAAACAAAACACTGCAGGATGATAACTAACCAGATGATTTTCAGATATGTTCAGATTATACAAACATATACAACATATCTATGTATGTGTGTGGGTTGTTCTATACATATGTAAAATATTTCAAAACAATAACAAAATATTTGAAAATATATCGAAATATAATTGCAGGGAAGTGGTTTATCGAATAAACATAATTATTTGGGATCAAAATATATAATCGCTTATAATTTTTACGAGGTTGAATAGATTTTGTTGAACTTAACAAAAACAAAATTTTGGAAAAATATTTATGTGCAAATGAGAAAATTAGGTAAAGACATTTAGTTTTGTAGTCTTTTATCTAAAGGATTTTTTTAGTCACGGGATACGTTTTTTTATTTTAATTTAAATATTAAAAAATAAATAAATTTAAAATGTTTTGTACTTAATAAAGAGATTTTGTGTTCAATAATAAATATTTTGTTATTATTTCTTTTGAGGATTAAAAATTGTTTTCAATTGATTGATTTAACTGAAAAATTAAATTAAAAAAACAAAAATAAAATAGAATTAAATTATAAACGAATTGGGACTAAACTAGAACTAAACTAGAAATGAACTAAAACTCAAAAGGAACTGAACTAGAACTGAACTAAAACTGAACTGGAACTGAACAAGAACTGAACTAGAACTTAACTAGAATTGAACTAGAATTGAACTAGAACTGAATTAGAACTGAACAAGAACTGAACTATAACTGAATTAGAACTGAACTTAAACTGAACTGGAACTGAACAAGAACTGAGTTAGAACTGAACAAGAATTGAACTAGAACTGAACTGGAACTGAACAAGAACTGAACTAAAACTGAACTGGAACTGAACAAGAACTGAACTAGAACTGACGTAGAATTGAACTAGAACTGGACTAGATTTGAACTAAAACTCAAATAGAACGCAACTATAATTTATTTAAAATGAACTAGAACTAAACTGGGACTAAACTAGAACTGAACTAAAACTGAATTACAACTGAACTTGATTTGAAATAGAACTGAACTAAAAGTGAGGTGAGACTAAACAGAAACTGAACTTGGTCTAAACTAGACTGAACTAGAATTGAACTAGAACAAAAATCTGGACTCAAGTTCGAAACTTATTAAATTATTGTTACAATTTTGTGATCACATTCTTTTTTATTTTACAAAATAAAATATTTATTTCATAAAATTTTAACTTTTATCTTTTTGAATAAAGTTTCCTTTTCCTGTGAATTAATCTTTTTCCTTTTCATTTAATTAAATTTATAAAAATATTTTAAACTCAATGAAAATTATTTAAGAAGTTTTTTAAATTTTTTATAAAAATGAAAAAAATCATATTTTTTATAAATTATTTTCTTCTTTTTAAAAACACACAAACAGATTCTTTTTATTAAAGAAAAATTAAATTTTTGATTTGTTTAGAGGAGTTTTTTTTCGTTGCTTCTGTTGTTGTTGTTGTGTTGTCCAGAGTTAAATCATTTAAAAGCCGATTCTCTCATAAATTATCTCTCTGGTTTAAGCTTCAAAATAGTTTTAGGAATTTTATGAAATGTTTTTCAACACTCAAACACACACACCCAGACACACACACACATGAATAAATGCAGAAATTGTTTGCTTTCATGAAAATATTTAAGAATAAAAATAAAAAGCTGTAAATAAATAGTTTTACTTAATTTTTTTTTTTTCTTTTTTTCTCTTTTTTCTTTTTTTATATTTTTTCATTAAAACTCTGAAATCATGTTGTATGGTGAAAATTACTTGCTACATTTTGTTGTACGAATATGAATGAGTTTGCATCAAGTTTTATATGTACAAAAACACAGATTTACATATACACAAATACACATACATAAATAAATGTTAAATTTCAATAGAAATAACTTTGAAAGAGTACGAATAAGCGAATGTGTTAGGGAATGTGGGAGTGTTTATTGTTTGATGTTACAAAAGTTAATTTCAAATTCAGATCTACTTCAGTTCTGATTTATGTTTCATTCTGTTCAAGTTTAGTTCCAGTCCATTTCTAGCTTTGTTCTAGTACAGTTCTAGTTCTAGTTCTAGTTCTAGTTCGAGTTCAGTTCTAGTTCAGTTATAGTTCAGTTCTAGTTCAGTTCTAGTTCCAGTTCGAGTTCAGTTGTAGTTCATTTCTATTTCAGTTCTAGTTCAGTAATAGTTCAGTTCTAGTTCTAGTTCTAGTTCAGTTCTAGTTCTAGTTCAGTTCTAGTTCAGTTCTAGTTCACTTCTAGTACAGTTCTAATTCGTTTCAATTACTAGTTCAGTTCTAAAGATTCTATTTCAGATAGTAATTCAGGTGATAGTAAAGATTTTAGTTCAGCTTTCTGTTTCGATTCCAGATCAGAAACTAATTAAGATTCAGGTTCAAAATTTTGTTTTAAATTTGACTTCAGATTCTGGTGGAATTCTATTTCAGATTCTTGTTAGGTACTAATTCAGATTTAAGTTCAGATTCTACCTTAAATTCTAGTTGAGGTTCTAATTAAATTTACTTTAGATTTTGATACGGAATCAAGTAATGATTTTAATGGAACATAATTTCGATTCATATTTAGATTTTGGTTCAAATTCTAGATCATATTCTGGTTTCGATTCTAGTTCAGTTAAGATACTTATTATAACACCCAATATATGCAAACAAGTGATGTATATGAAAATATCAAACACTCTCGAACAAAATCATAAATACAAATTTTTGGAATATTTTTTTACATTAAGTGAACCTATAATTTTAGCTATGACTGTCTGTACTTAGTTTTCAAACAAACCTTTTTTCTTTCTGTTGATGTTTCTTGTTTCTCTCTTCTTTTATTTTGTGTGTGTGTGTGTGTGTGTGTTTTTTGTTAAATATATTGAGTTGTATGTTGCATGTTTTTGTATCTTTTACTACATTGAAATGAATAACATAAAAAGCAAACGTTTTTTTATTGTTTTTTCGTTTTTTTTGTATGAATAAAAAAACCAGCAAATAGCCAAAAGTGTAAAAACTTGTAGCAAAACAAAGAAAAATGAAAAGAGCAGCCAAAAAATATTTGCTATTATTCGGTTACAAGACAATAAGCAAAAAAGGGGCAAAAATGGAAAAACTTGTAACCCAATAACACACTCTTTTAACAATAACAAAATGTACAGAATAGAGAATAAGTAAAAGAAAAATAATAAACAATTTCATATATTTAGATTTATAAAACAAAAATATTGGTTGAGGGCCTCCAAAAAAATAGACTATAACAAATGAAATAATTTAAATGCCTAAATGTAGGCAATTTATTTTTAAATAAAAAAATAAATATTTTGTAACCAACAACAAAAATGGCAAACGCTTAATGAGCATTTTGAGCATTATTGATTTAAAGGGAGAGAGAGAGGGAGTGAGAAACTTATTTATTTTTATTATAAGAAATAGAACCTTGAAAAAAAGGGTTCTTAAGAAAATTAGAAGTCTTCAAAATTTATGTCATTTCTTTTTCGTAGATCTAGAAAGATTGTTCTACTTTAGTTTAACATTTTTATAAATTTTTTAATAAAAATTCATAACTTTTTGCAAAAATATTAAATGTCTTCTCTTTTTTGTAGCAATTAAATTGTTTTAAAGAGTGAGATTGAAAAATTCTTAACATTTATGTTAATAAAAAAGTCTTATCGCTAGTGATGAAGTTTTGAAACATTTTCAGAAACCCTTCTATTAATATTTTATTGTGTTTTTTTCATTTTTTGACACCTTTTTTTCTCTGCAATTTTCTATTAACAAGAGTCCAATATCTCTCTACAGGTCTTAGCTCCTAGCAGTTTGGAGGATTTTCCTCTCTTGTTACAAATACCACTCAAGAACATAGTCAGGACAAAAATAAGTGCGAAAATTATAAAGTCTTATGAACACTGTTGGAACATCTGAACTGCTTTTGGGTACTAAGCTCTTCTTCCATATTCCCTCAAGCATTAGCAACATCAAATCTTTGACCAGGAAGAAATCTGCCGACACATTTGTTTCGTCATCCATTATATAGGAAGAAATGAAATGAATGAAGTAGTCCAAATATTCCGAGCACTGATGGGAAGATCATTTGAAAATTCTTTAGATTTGTTGGCGTTAGAAATATCAAGCGGAACCATGCTTTTGCCTGAACCAGGTTTTCTCTTAACGGAGAACTTCTCCCTGGAAACAGTTCGATGATAAATCTTAGAATGCTTGACCAACTTTTACAAAGGTAACTTGATCAAACGAAAAATCAAATAGAACTTGAGTTTACAGATTTTACGCAAAATATGTGTTCAAAATTTTTTCGATCTCACTGCTAAAATCACGCTTTTTCTTCCTCTCTCTCTATAGTTTTTTCATGTTCTAGTTTTTTCCTGTGCACCGACGATTTGCGGCCAGTCAGCCTGGAGTTAAACGAATTTTTCATATGTTTTGTACTAAAAATACATACAGTTTCCTATAGTTTCTTTCTCTCTCTCTCTCCCTCTCTCTCTCATTTTCTATTATTGCAATATTTATTTTTGTTCATATTATTTTTTATCTTTTGCTCTTTTTTTCTAGTAACTTTTTTTAATCTGCCTTTAAAGTCCTTTTTTTTCATATTTTATCAGTTTTTTTTCTTTCTTTTTATATTTTTAGTTCATAGTTTTACACTTAAAGTTGATTTCCTACTGTCATATGCAAATATAACTGTAATGTTTTATTGTAATGGTGTGAGAATATGTATGTATGTACATGTATGTTAAACAATATAACTAACACATATAAAAATTTAATACTCATATACTTATGTATATGAATTACACATATGAAACTGTTAAAACAAAAAAAAAATTATTTTTCATATGAAAATTGTTAGAGAAAATGTGTGCAAAAAAAATTATTAATGTCGATGAGGATCTAAAGAAAAAAAAAGCAATAGAAATTTTTATATTACTTCACAGAACGTACAAAATGGCAACTGTAGGAGAGGGTAAACCTAAAAGTTCTTTAAAAGTTTAGAATCACTGCATGACATGATATAAACCTGTCCATCGTAGACTCTAAACAAGATTTTTTTTCAGATTTTAAATTAGATTGCAGTTCACATTTTAAGTCAACTTTAGGGCAGATTATAGTTTTGAACTTTGTTCCGATTCTAGTTCACTTTGGTCCAGATTTTTAACCAAAATCTAAAATGTGAAGCTATGAAGTTTTTGTATAGTTCTAGTTCTGTTCAAGTTCAGTTTAAGTTCAGTTCTAGTTCAGTTCTAGTTCAGTTTAATTTCAGTTCAAGTTCAGTTCAAGTTCAGTTCTAGTTCAGTTCTAGTTCAGTTCAAGTTCAGTTTAAGTTCAATTCAAGTTCAGTTCAAGTTAAGTTCAAGTTCAGTTCGAGTTCAGTTCATGTCCAGTTCTAGTTCAGTTCTAGTTCAGTTCTAGTTCAGTTCTAGTTCAGTTTAAGTTCAGTTCTAGTTCAGTTCAAGTTCAGTTCAGTTCAAGTTCAGTTCAAGTTCAGTTCAAGTTCAGTTCAAGTTCAGTTCAAGTTCAGTTTAAGCTCAGTTCATGTCCAGTTCAAGTTCAGTTCAAGTTCAGTTTAAGCTCAGTTCATGTCCAGTTCAAGTTCAGTTCATGTCCAGTTCAAGTTCAGTTCTAGTTCAGTTCAAGTTCAGTTCAAGTTCAGTTCAAGTTCAGTTCAAGTTCAGTTCTAGTTCAGTTCAAGTTCAGTTCAAGTTCAGTTCAAGTTCAGTTCTAGTTCAGTTCTAGTTCAGTTCAAGTTCAGTTCTAGTTCAGTTTTAGTTCAGTTTTACTTCAGTTCTAGTTAATTTCTAGTTTAGTCCTATTTCAGATCTAGTTCAGATCAAGTTCAGATCTAGTTAAGTTATAGTTCAGTTCAAGTTCAGATGAGATTCAGATCTTGTTCAGTTTAAGTTCAGTTCCAGTTTAGTTCTAATTCAGTTCTTATTCAGTTCATGTACAGCTTAAGTTCACTTCTAGTTTAAGTCCAGCTCAGGTTCCAAATGGAATTCTAGTTTAGCTTCACTTTTGGTACCAACCCCCCCCCCCCCCTCTACGTTCTACTTTCATCACAATTTATTCTCTTCTTATTATTTACTTGTTTCATTTTATTAAACATTTTAGTTTAATTAGAAGTAAGAAACGATGTTTTCAATATAATTAAATATCTTCATTCAAAAACACGCGCCATAATTTTACATCCAACACATTCGCACACATTTACATTATAAAATAAATGCATATGTATTTTATGTTATAAACAAAACACTTAAAATTTTAATTATATAATTTTAATTAGATGAGTTTGTTCAAATAGAGAAATTTCTCTATTTGCATTTGCAAGTGGAATATTTTACACAATTAAACACACAAACATATTAAGATCAATTAATTAATACATAAACAGAGATGCAGGATGTACAGTACACAAAGAAATAATTGCAATTTGAAAAATATTAATAATAATATGAAGAAGAGAAGGAGGGAGAGAGAGGGAGATAGGGAAATGAGAGAATGCGAGTGAAGTATGGATTGAGATCGAAAAGTCCTTAACACACGTTTTTCATTAAAACAATTCATTCAAGTATCATTTGATTTTTATTTTATTATTGATGTGACCTTTGAAAATCATGTCAGTTATTTTGTTAAAGATCAAACAACTGAATATGTTGTTAATCTGATTAAAATGAGTGATCAGAAACAAGTGCGTACTAAAATTATTAAATATTGTTAACGAAACCCAACTTGGTCCAATAGAAGGGTGGCCCAGCATTTAATGTCTACCGTTAAACTGTTCCCTATGTTATTTAACAGTACGGGAGAACTTGTCCGTTGACAGAAAACCTGGTTCAGGTAGAGGGAATGCTCCATATGATGTTTCATGTGCCCCAACAAAAGAGCTCCCAACAGATCCGAGACGAATGCGGCCCATTTAACTGATTTTGTACGAAGGGTTAAAGTTAAAGTAAATTTAAAACAATACAAGTCTCAAGAAGTTCCTGACAGCAACGTCGCTAAGAAGAAAGTACGGATATTAAAGTCAAGTTATCTAACAAAGTACTCCTGTTACATAATGGATGATGAAATGTATGTCCTGGCAGTTTTTTCACAAATTCATGATAAAAATATTTATGTTTCTGATGCTCGAGAGAATGTTAAGTTTTCTTAAGTTTAGGACTTTAAAGCATCCAAAAAATTCTTGGAATGATAAGAAAAGATTCATGGAACGCTTCCATTAATAAGACTTCATCCTGTCACTATGGTAAACAGGCCCTCGAATGATACAAGAACAATATTATGCTATTTGTACCAAGAGAAGGAAACCCTTTAAACTGCCCGGAACTAAAGCCAGTGGAGAGATAAAAAAGGTGTCGAAAATCGTGGTAGATATTAAACGGAGGTGGACTACTACTATAAAGACGTTAAGGGAAGGGTTTCCGAAAAAGTTTCATGTCTTGTAATTAAAATTATAAATTTTTTTTTTTTTGTAAATTTTAACAAAAATTTTCAATCAAATAAAAACTTTTAGTTTAGTGGTTTCGTTTCAAATTAACATATATGTATGTTAAGAATTTTTCGATCTCACTCCTCAAATATTTTTATAATTATTATAACAATTTTTTTTCTTAATTTTATGGGGAATCTGGCATATATTTGAAAAATTTTGGGACCCAAGAACAGTACGCTAAATTCAAACGGCTTTCAAAGAAGATAAACGCAAAAAGTTTATTTTGACTTAAAAAAACTCTAAAACCATAAGAGATAACCGAAAAATATATACGAAGTTTACAAAGGTTATCAGTATACAAATTGTCTTTTGTCAAGAAAAAATTATTGGGATTTTTGAAAGATCAACAAATTTGGGGCATCATCAACTGCATGTCTAAACAGAGGGGGATCATTTACTCTTCCTAATCAATTAAAAAAATATCATCTTTAACCACGTGAAAGTTCCAAAGGTTACACAGTTATTTCAATGTGAGAGGAAAATTTGGAAAAATATATAAATTTTGTGTTTGCAGTCGTATGATTAATTTTATTTTTATTATTTAATTTAATTTTTTTTTTTTTTTTTGTAAGAAAAAACTTTTATTTATTAAATATTTCATGAGAATTTAATTGATTTATAATTAAATATCTTTTTTTGACACTCTTTCTGCATCAGCTTATATAACTAATAATATGACGTATGATGAATATTTTATTCCATGTAAAACATTATATTAAGTATACGTAACCCAACAAATAATGGAGATATTCACTATTTTAACAAAATACTTTATCAAGTTCTTCGAAATCAATTTTTCCATTTTTTTCTACATGTGTTGCATCTTGTTAAGAATATTTGTGATACAGTTTATTCGAATATATTTCATTTTCATTTATATTCGCTTTAATGCTGACTAATCAATAGTATTTATCAGTTTCACATAAAAAGATTGACTATTTTATATTGAATACAAAATGACTGCAAACAAAAAAGCCAATTTAAAGAGATTCAACTTTAAATAAAATATAATTTTTTATATCCTCCACCACAACAAGTGGTGATATGGGTATATTGAGTTTGTCATTCCGTGTGTGACGCTAAGAAGGAATCACCTTAGATCTCATAATGTATATATATATATATATCTATATCTATATATATATATATATATATATATATATATATATATATATATATATATATATATATATATATATATATATATATATATATATATATATATATATATATATATATATATATATATATATATATATGTTCCTGCATCATATTTATATTGATAAATATTATTTAATTTGAATACCATATTTAAGTTAAATTTACGAAATTTTTTGATTATTAAGGACTAAGGGAGGGTGTAGTCCCCATACAAAGCAAATATTGATTATCGAATATCTTAAGAACTGTAACAGTGAGAATTTTCAAATTTTGTCCCAATGACTTCCTCATGGAACTGTTTTACTGGATAAAATGTAAAGCGGATAGGATCAGGGGCGAAGTAGCTCCCATACAAAACAAATAGTGTTTATCAAATATCTATAGATCTATTGCAGAGAGAGATCTGGACCCAATTACATTTTTGTGATTTGTGAGTTTTTTTCGAGATCCGATAACTGAGGAAAATTTTTGCGCAGCAAAGCGCAAAATAGTGTAGAAAACGTAATAGACAACTAAAAATAGTGAAATATCAATAGGACGGTGGCCAGCCGACCGGCTTGTAATTTTGATGAAAAGTTATTCACATGTTTGTTGTTCCGCTGATCTTCAATCTGCATTTTCATGAATTTATGCAAAATAATCCTTTAATTTCAATCAAATTAATTAGAATCTTCTATTTAATATTTTTCTCCTTCGATTTCTATATTCAGTTTACATTTTCTTTATCAAATTTCATTTAATGTGTTAAAGAACAAACAAACTAATTTGACGAAAAAAATTGTTAAATTAACGAAAATTTTATTCAAATTAACATTTTAGTACGTAGATTTGAATAAATTTGTGTGTTATTTTTCTAAAGATACGCATCTTTAGAAAAATACTGTCGCTTTTACTAAATATCTGCTGATAAAACTTTTTTTACGTTAATTTTTAATGAAATTTTGTTCAATTTAACAACTTTTACAAAAAAAATTTTTTTGATTATTTTTTTAGTATAAAAAACTTCTTCAATTTGAAGAAAAATTTTGTTAATTTGAATAACACCTTTTTTCGCTTAAGTTCTACGAAAATTTTTCGTTAATATTACTGACGACATTTGGTTCAGTGTATGTACGACATATAAAGTATTTACTTCACACTTATTTGTGTTCGAGGGTATTGTAGATCCGGCATATGCCGAATATAACATTTTTACTTGTTTTCTCATTCATTCATTTATTTATTCGGATATTTTTTCGTCAGTTCAAACCAACAATTCAATAGATGTTAATATCAGTAGCAAATAGTTTTTTTTTTTGCTTTTTTATTACAGTCCAGAGAATATTATTATATTTATTTATTTTTTTTAAATAAATTTCCATTGAAATCAAATAGCAGCCACAAAAGAAATATACCAGAGATCTGTTGATAATTTTATAAAATTCAATAAATCAAAATGTACGTGTGTTTGGGTAAAACATTTTTTAAAACACAAAATCAAATAAATAATAAAAAAATAAAACAACAACAAAAATCACCAAATCAAGCTCTTTTTGGATTTTCATTAAATTTATTATTTAAAGTTGTTGCCTGAACTATGGGTCAGAGCTGGGAGGAGGTTACACAATTTTATCAAATTTTGCATTTATTTTCATAAAAAAAATCATTGGAAATTTTATTCAATTTAAAATTCATGAATTTATTATTTGTTGCAAACATTTAAACAATTTTTTATTTATTTAATTCTTTTTTGTTTTATTTTATTTTCTAAAATTTCAGTTTTTAGAATTTGATTTTCACCTCTAAAAAATAAAAAAAAAACGTGCAAGGTTTTTCAGCGGTAAACACACACACGCAAAAGTAATAAGGAGTGAGATCGAAAAAAAATTTTTCTTCAAAGAATCTTCTTCAAATATACTAAAAAAATTAATAAAAAATATTTTTAGTAAAAGATGTTAAATTGAATAAAATTTAATTAAAAAATTACCGAAAAAATATGTTATATCAACTGGTATTTAATAAAAATGGCAAAAACGCATCGTTAGTAAAATAACACACAAATTTATTCAAATCTACATGCTAAAATGAAGTTAATTTTAATAAAATTATTGTTAATTTAACAATTTTTTCGTCAAATTAGTTTGTTTGTTCTTTGACGTATTAAATGAAATTTTATTTACTGAATATAGAAATCGAAGAAGAAAAATATTTAATAGAACATTCTAATTAAAATGATTGTAATTAAAGGTTTTTCTGCATAAATTCATCAAAATGCAAATTGAAGATCAGCCGAACAACAAACATGTAAATAACTTTTCATCAAAATTACAAGCCGGTCGGCTGGCCACCGTCCTATTGACATTTCACTATTTTTAATTGTCTATTACGTTTTCTACACTATTTTGCGCTTTGCTGCGCAAAAATTTTCCTCAGTTATCGGATCTCGAAAAAAATCACAAATCATAAATCGATGTGTATTAATAAATGTAATTGGGACGAGATCTCTCTCTGCAGTAGATCTATAGATATTTGATTAATAATATTTGCTTTGTATGGTGGCTACTTCGCCCCTGATCCTATCCGCTTTACATTTTATCCAGTAAAACAGTTCCTTGAGGAAGTCATTGGGACAAAATTTGAAAATTCTCACTGTTACAGTTCTCAAGATATTCGATAATCAATATTTGCTTTGTATGGGGACTACACCCTCTCTTGATCCTTGATAATCTAAAATTTCGTAAATTTAACTTAAATATGGTATTCGAATTGAATAATATTCATCAATATAAAGAATTTATTTTCGTCAAATTGAATAATGTTTTATTCAAATTGAGAAATATTTGTCATATTGAAAATTTTTTTGATAAATTTGATGAATTTTCGAAAAATGATATTTAACCTACTTTTCTGCAATTCTACATTCTTTTCCGTTATCTTCACTAGCTTTTTTGGTTCAGTGTAGTCTTATCACTAATTTTTTTAAATTCCTGTGGAACGTTTTTAAAGTGCTTTCAGTCAGGTAGTCCATCTCCGTTTTAAAACTACCTTATTTTTGGACACATCTTTGTGCTCTTCATTTATCTTTTAACCAGATCTCAATATCATTCCACTGGCTCCAGGCAGTTTGGAGGATTTTACTCTCTTGGTAAAAATACCACAGTATTGTTCTTGTACCAGTCAAGGGCTTGTTTACCATTGTGACAGGATGCCAAGTCAGGGCAAAAATAAGTGGACACATTATGAAGTCTTAAGAATGGAAGCACCCTTAATGAAAACTGTATTCCTTGATGTAAATTCTGAAATTGACAGAGCCCGTTGTTACAAATGATTGGCTTTTTTGCCGCGACTATATATTCCTTGTCACACCTCGAGCTTTTTGGAAAATTTTGACTGCTTTTGGGTACAAAAGATTTTCAACATTTCCTAATCATCAGCCACATACAATATTTGACCAGGAAGTTGCGTTCCGTTATCCATGATGCAGCAAGAATATTTTGTAGAAAACTTGACTTGAATTTCCGTGCTCTATTTTTGGACTCTAAATTTTCAGCGTTCCTGACAGCATTTTTTGAGCCTTGTTTGTTTTTAAACTTTAATTGGCTTTAAATTTTCTTAACAAATAGTTCGAGCAGTGACCTAACTGGGCTGCTTTCCTACAATATGTATTGGAAGCACTTTTGAAATACTTTAAAATCAGTTCCTCTACCTGAACCAGATTTTCTATCAACGTACAAGTTCTCCCGATACTGTTTAACAATATTGGAAGTTTTTGTAGGACCAAATTGGGTTTCGTTAAAAAAAGCTTAATAATTTAAGAAGGCACTTTTTTCGGGTCCTCTACTTTAGTCGGATTAACAATAGATTCCTTAATAACTGACATGTTTGATGCAGGTAACTTGTTTAATAGTTTTATTTAAAAACGTGTGTTAACAACTTTTCAATCTCACTCTTTATTCAGAAATAAAAATAAATATAATTAAAATTTATGCAAAATACAAACATTTTTAGCATTTCACTATTTATTTACACAAAACAACTAAAAAGCAATTGCTCCCCGAAAAAAAGGAACTAAAATATGTTAGAATGTTACATTCGGCTATGACGAATCTTCAGTACCCTGCACCACAAATGAGTGTGAAGTAAATACGGTATGTTTTGTACATACACACTCACACATACACTCACAGATGTATACAATATATGGAAGTTTCGTTTTTAAGTATAAAACATGAACATAAATCATAAAATTAGTTATATTTTCGGCCGTTAACTTTTTCTACTGAACCGATTTTGTTGTAAAATTTTTGGCGTGATAATGCAGTACATATAACTTTATATTATGACAAAATTTCACTCTAATTTGTCGATTTTTAATTGACTAATTTACGAAAGTTTTTCGTTTGAACTTAGAAGTTGTCTCAGATATCGGTCTATAACTAACAACATAGGTTTTAAACAACAAGGTTTTAAATAGGGAACTTCTCAGCACAATAACATATACTCAGACCAAATTTCATTGAACTCTATCAATCATCGTGGATATGAGCTTACCAACAACAGACAACCATTTGGACACACAGACGGACATAGCAAAATCGACTACGATTTTGATTTGATGCAAAAATATATAGATTCATTATGGGGTGGGTCTGAGATGATTTCTACATTGCGTTATCCACAGAATGACAAAGTTAGTATACCCACTACTTGAAGGGTATAAACAAATAATTAACAAATATTCATAACAGTGCCTCACAAAAGTAAAATATTTTCGAAATTTTATGAAAACTTAATTTTAACAAAAATCAATATTTCTTTCTTTTAATCAAACATTTTTTTCATTACAGTGACCCTTTTGCTTCTTCTTATTATTTTTTGTTCTTTGTTTTGCTTTATCGCTGTCATAAATGAATAAATAAATAAATAAACTGCAAAATGTCAAAAACGTGTAAAATATTAAAATAAATAGTTGAACAAATAATGAAACATATGCACGATGTATTCGTGTGTGTTAGTGTTTAAATAAACATATACACGTTCATTTACTGAAAATGTTCAATTCGTTTTCTCTTTAACTTTTATGATGCAGTATAAACATGCATGCACAGACATGCACGTTTAAAATGCATATATTCATCATATACGCGTAAAATATAATCTTTATATGTATGTATTATTAATGCACAGTGGGTCAGAATAAACAAACAAATGTATAATAACAACAATGAAACAGAAATTGGAACCAAAACTGTTCTAATAATTAACAAGATTCGGGGTAAAAGTCTAAACTGAATTCTGAACCACAATCTGTTCTAAAATATGAACTTAAATTTGTACTAAAAACTAATCCAGAATCTGATATGTAATATGAACTAGGAATTTTAACTGGAACTTAAGCTAAAATTTTAAATAGAATTTGATCTTAAATCTAAACTCGACTTGACACAAATCTGAATTAGAAGCGCACTAGAACTAAAACAGAAGTGAACTAAACCTGAAGTAGAACTGAACTAAAACTGAACTAGAACTGAACCAGAACTGAACTAGAACTGATCCAGAACTTAACCAGAACTGAAGTAAAATTGAACTAGAACTGAACTTGACTGAACTCGAACTGAATCAGAACTGAACTAGAACTGAAGAAAAATTGAACTAGAACTGAACTAGAAATGAACCAGAACTAAACTAGAACTGAACCGGAACTGAACCAGAACTGAATCAGAACTAAACTAGAACTGAACCAGAACTGAACTCGAACTAAACTAGAAATGAACCAAAACTGAACTAGAACTGAACCAAAACTGAACTAGAACTGATCCAGAACTGAAGTAGAATTGAACTAGAACTGAACTTGACTGAACTCGAACTGAATCAGAACTGAACTAGAACTGAAGAAAAATTGAACTAGAACTGAACTAGAAATGAACCAGTCTAAACTAGAACTGAACCAGAACTGAACTCGAACTGAATCAGAACTTAACTAGAACTGAACCAGAACTGAACTCGAACTGAACTAGAAATGAACCAAAACTGAAGTAGAAGTGAACGATAATTGGAAATCAAATCTGAATTAGAATTTTAGCCAGAGTTTTAAAAAGAATCTGATAAAAAAAGAATCTGATAAAAAAGATTTTGAACTTCAACATGAACTATAATATAAAGAAATATAGGATCCAGAATAGAATCTTTACTGGAATCTGAACTTTTCTTAAACTAAAATCGGAACTAAAACTTCATCCAGAATGTAAATAAGATTCTGAATAAAAAATCTGAATTAAAATGTGAATAAAAAATCTGAATTAGGGTCTGGACTTGCGTCTAAACTATAATCTAGACTAAAATCTGATAACGAATATGAAGAATTTCAATGAGAATCCGAAATAGATTCAGAATTTGCATAGAATCCGAACAACATTTTCAACTCGATTTTCGCACTTGTACGGAACTAAACTGAGAAATAATCTGGACTTGAATTAGAAATATGATTGAACCACATTCTGGGTTAGAATCAGAATTTCAATCAAATCTAAAATCTGAAATTGAAATAAAGTGGAACTGGACTAGAATTTGATTAAAATTAAACTAGAATTCATGGTGCCCCGAATTGAAAATGAGAAGAATTTCAGATTTTCTTTGTCCCATAGAGAATACTTTTGATAACTACAGATTTGATTATTTACCCGCCGTAAGTGTCACTGTGTAAACAAGTAAACAATGTATGAATACTAACAACATTTGTTTACATACATGTAAAAATGAATGTTTGCAAATGAATTTAGTAGTCGTGTCATAAGTACTTCAATGATACCAAAAACTTTGGGGTCCAAAAAAAATCTGGAGTATTAAGAAGTAAATAAAAATACACTTCTTATTTCATAAAAAAATGTTTAAATCGATTTTTTAAATATCTCAGCTTTTTTATGTAAATTGAATTGAAACATTTTTTTTATTTAAAAAATTTCAATTATCTAAATTTGAGCTCTTCTAATATTAAAAATAAAATAAAAATACTTTTATACACTCGTGGCGTCCAAAAGGTGTTAAAAACAATAAAAAAATATACGCTTTTTTACCCCTTCAGATTTTTCCTTTTTTGTGTGAATGCGAATTTAAATAAAACGTTTTTTATTATTTATTTAAATACCAAATTTGAAATAAAGGTAGAGAACTCTACAAACGATTCAGAACAAATAACACAGAAACACACACACACACTAACACACACATACAAAAAGCGCAACATGATGTAAAAAAGTAACAGGGCCAAATGTTAAAAGTTAAACGAACAAAAATAAAAAAAGAAAAACTGAAAATGGAAAAAAATTTAAAATATAAAAAATAATAGTTTTTATTTGAAATGATGTGTTTTAATAAAATAAAAGAAAAAAACATAATAAAACTCTATTTTTTTAATGCAGATAAGAAGAAAAAAACATAAATTGTAAATGAGAATTCAATAATGTGAATATTGGAATACGCTACAATAGAAATTGGAGCTAAAATAGAAACAGAATTAGAATCTGAATTAGAACCTCAACCAGAAACTGAACACTTGATTCTGAATAAGAATTTGGGATCGGAATTGAAATCGGAATTATAATCTGTACTAGAATCTTAATCTGAATTAGAATCTCAACTTGAATTTGAAATAACTAAAATCTGAATTAAAAACTGATCAAGAATCTGAACTAGAATCCGAAATTATAATCTGAAAAAGAACTTTCTAAATTAGGATTTGAACTAGAACCTCAACCAGAAACTGAACACTTGATTCTGAATATGAATTTTAACTGGGATCGTAATTGAAATCGGAATTATTATCAGTACTAGAATCTCAATCTGAATTTGAATCTTAACTTGAATTTGAGATAAAATCTAAAGTAGTATCTGAACAAGAATCTGAATTAAAAACTGATCAAGAATCTGAAATTATAATCTGAAACAGAACTTTCTGAATTAGGATCTGAACTAAGAACTTCAACCAGAAACTGAAATTGACACTGAATAAAAATTTTAACTGGGATCTAATTAGAAATCGGAATCATAATCTGTAGTAGAATCTTAAGTAGAATCTAAAATAAAATCTTAACAAGTATCTGAACTAGATTTTGAATTAAAATTTCAATTAGTATCTGAATTATAATCTACATTATAATCTTAAGCTGAATAAAAATCTTGAACTGAACCTGGACTAGAATTTGAATTTAAATCTAAACTAAAATTAGAATCTGAACTAGAATCTAAATTATAATCAGAGCGGGAACGTGAATTGGAAATTGGAATTAGAATCTGAATTAAAATCTGATCGAGCATCTGAAATCAGAATTAGAAACTGAAAAAATTCTGGACTAAAATCGAATCGAACAGTATCTGAATAAGAATTTACAGTAGAATCTAAACTAGAATCTGAACAACAGTTCCAATTAGAAATTGAATTCGTAATAGAATTTGACAGAGAATCAATGAAAATCTAAACAAGATTTTGAAACAGAATCGTAGTCAAAATCTGAAATAGAATTTGAGTTGAAATATACTCGAAAATCCAAACTAGACTCTGAGTTATAATCTGAACTACAAACTTATTTAGAAACTGAATTTGAAGAAGAATCTCAAATAAAATCTGAAATAGAAAACGAATTGGAAATAAAGTTAGAATCTGAAAAAGAATCTAAAATAGAAACCGAATAAGAATCTGCATAAAATTGTGGACCACAATCTGAACGAGAAGATGAACAAGAATATGGATTTGAATTTGAATAAAAATTTGGCATTGAATGTGAATAAGAACATAAAAGAGAATTTGAATTAGACTCTGAACTAGAATGTGGACGAAATGATAACTGAACTAGAAAAGAAATAGAACTGAACTTGAACCGAAGTAGAACTGAACTAGAATTAAACTAGAACTGAACTACAATTAAACTAGAACTGAACTGCAATTGAACTAGAACTGAACTACAATTAAACTAGAACTGAACTGCAATTGAACTAGAACTGAACTACAATTAAACTAGAACTGAACTGCAATTGAACTAGAACTGAACTACAATTAAACTAGAACTGAACTGCAATTGAACTAGAACTGAACTGCAATTGAACTAGAACTGAACTGTAATTGAACTGCAATTGAACTAGAACTGAACTACAATTGAACTAGAACTGAACTGTAATTGAACTTGAACTGAACTGGAACTGAACTGCAATTGAACTAGAACTGAACTACAATTGAACTAGAACTAAACTGCAATTGAACTATAACTGAACTACAACTGAACTAGAACTGAACTACAATTAAACTAGAACTGAACTACAATTGAACTAGAACTGAACTGTAATTGAACTTGAACTGAACTAGAACTGAACTGCAATTGAACTAGAACTGAACTACAATTGAACTAGAACTAAACTGCAATTGAACTATAACTGAACTACAATTAAACTAGAACTGAACTGCAATTGAACTAGAACTGAACTACAATTAAACTAGAACTGAACTGCAATTGAACTAGAACTGAACTACAATTAAACTAGAACTGAACTGCAATTGAACTAGAACTGAACTGCAATTGAACTAGAACTGAACTGTAATTGAACTGCAATTGAACTAGAACTGAACTGTAATTGAACTTGAACTGAACTAGAACTGAACTACAATTAAACTAGAACTGAACTACAATTGAACTAGAACTGAACTGTAATTGAACTTGAACTGAACTAGAACTGAACTGCAATTGAACTAGAACTGAACTACAATTGAACTAGAACTAAACTGCAATTGAACTATAACTGAACTACAACTGAACTAGAACTGAACTACAATTGAACTAGAACTAAACTAGAATTGAATTAGAACTGAATTAGAACTGCACTTAAACTGAACTGAACTTGAACTAAAACCAAACTTGAACTGAACTAAAACTAAATTTGATGTCACACATTGAATAACAACCTTTATTTACCTCCTTTTTACGGTAAAGTATAAAAAATGTTTTTTTTTCTGTTCACTTTATGTTACGGCAATTGCACTACTTCACTGTTATTGAAGGTAAACTAATATACTCATACATACGTACTTACATTTGTGTATGCATAAGTATGAGTTTATAATACCGATTTTTCCTGTTCGTGTTATTTAGAGAAGGAGTATGATGATTGCTAAAGACTTATAGGATTTAAACATTTATATTTATTAAATAATCATAAATTTATATTTGATTTTTTTACATTATTTTTTATTAAATCTGCATGTAAAAAAATCTTCAATAAAAAAAAACTAAATAATAAAAGAGGATTCTCTATAAAAAACAGCACATGTAGATTGCAAACGGAGAAAAAAGAAAATGTATCTTATGGATACATTGAAGTTTTTTAAATAATTCTGATTTAAAAAAAAAAACATTAAAAATATATTTGAATTGATTTTATGGTTTCCTTTGTATGTCAAATATCTCAAGTTAATTCTCTTCTGATGAATTCATTAATGAATAATTAATGAAGGTTAAATTGATGAAAAGAAATTTATTACATTGAGATTCAAAAATAAAATTTCCAACAACTTTTTAGCTTTCAAGATTTAATTTTATAAGATTCATTTTATTATTCACTGTTTAATTTCGAGAAAAATTTTGTGTGAATAATATAAATTGTAAGAATATGCATTTATTCATACATACATACATACATACATACATACATACATACATACATACATACATACATACATTCTTAAAAACAAACACTCACACAGATGCAGTGTATAATGTACAGTATGTATTACGTATTTAATATATCACATGCCAATATCAACAAATAATTTCATATATTTTCGCATATTCATATTATGCATTCATACACAAATGCATACATGCACACATGCATATCTATCCACACACACATATATATACATGTATAGTAAATTAATGGTTAAGTATTTTGTATTATAATAATAATATATTCTGCATACGACTTAATATGAGAACAAACTTCATCCATCTTTCAGATTTTATAATATCGAAAAGAATAAAAATAAATATATTATTCACATACACATACACAACAATATATTGATTTCAATAATACCAATTTTATATAATAATTTAAATTATTCATAAATACGTGTTTGTGGTTTTATTTTCTTAAAATCAAAAATATGATTCCCAATTAATTCCTAAAAGGATTTAAACCAGAGCCAAAATGATCTTAAACTTTTAATGAACCAGAAGAGAACCATAAGTGAACAGAGAATTGAAGTAGAAATGAAACAAAACTAGAGCAAGACTGGAAGGGAACATAACCAAGCTAGAACAGAACAAGAAGTAAACTGAAGTAGAACTAGAAGAGAACTAAATCAGAATTAGAGCAAAACCTGGACTATAACAGAATTAGAACAGAACTAATTTAGAACTAAAACAATTTTCTGGAACAAGAACTGCACTAGAACAAAAGGAGAGCAGAACTAAAAAAGAACTAAAACAGAACTTGAACAGAACTATAATAGAACTAAAACAGAATTAGAAGAGAATTAGAAAAGATCTTAAGCAGAACTAAAAGAGAACTGAAGCAGAACTAGAACAGAACTTGAAAAAATAAAAGATAACTAGAACAGATCTAAAACAGAACTAGAACAGAACTAAATAGAATAGAATTAGAACAGAATTAGAACAGAACTAAATCAAAACTCGAACAAAACTCAAGTAAAATTAAAACTGACCTGGAAGAATCTGAACTCGAATCTTAACTAGAATCTGAATAAAACTGAAAACGGGTATGAACATGTGTCCGAACTGCAGTCGGAACAAAAACCTGAGTTAGAATTTGTAGTTAAATCTGCAAAAGAATCTGAATTAGGAGCTGAGAAAGAATTCGTTGTAGAATCTCAAATAGAACCTGAATTAGGATCAGAACTAGAAACAGATCCAGAAGCTTTACTAGGAACTAAAGAAGAATTTGAACCGTAATCAGAACTGGAAACAGCACCGGAACCTGAACTAGAATCAGAACTATAATCTGACCTGGAAACTAACAAGAACCTCAAGTAAAATATGAACTCGAATCTGAACAAGAAGCTGAAGTGGAACCTCGGGTAAAAACAGAATTAGAATCTAGAATGGGATCTGAATTAGGTGCTGAACTATAATTTCAAATAGAAACTGAACCACAAGCTAAACTGGAATCTGAAAACCGAAACTAAACTAGGACCTGAAGAGGAATCTGAATCTCGAAGCTGAACCTTAAATCTGAAACTGTAATTGATCTATTTTTTGAACAAGTACTTGAAGTTTTATTCTCATTATGATTTAAAAATATAAATTCTAAAATATCACTGACTTAAATATGAATGTAATCAGAATTTTATTGGAAAATAAGAAGAAAAGAAAACAATTTTAATATGACTAAAGTCATGTCATATTTATTTTCTCATGAAATCTTTGGCATATGAAGAGCAGTTGATGTAGAATAGACAAACAGACGGACTGTGACTGAGACAGACAGACAGACAGTACAGACAGACAGACAGACAGACAACCTATTTCAACTCATTTCATGGCATTTTACTCATCATATCATGGTTTGACATAGTCAGAGAGAGAGAGAGATGGGGGGGGGGGGGGAGGGGTGACTCTCAACATATATTTGAGCCGCATATTGATAGTTTATTTATTATAGTTATTATGCATGAGTGTGTTTTTATAAAATAAATGTTCATGAGTTCATGAGCATACAATTTGATATATGTATGTGTGTATGTATAGATGTAGATGTAACAGTTAATATATTGTGTGAGTGAGTGTGTATAATTTTTTATAATAAGTACATAAATATATGTGTTTTACATACATTAAGTAGGTTTTTGCAAACGGATGCGGAAAGACTTGGCAGCATGAATAACGTATATTGGCGAACACACACTCTAACACTTGTGCATATTTCCATACATAACGGCACTTTAGTAAATTGATGTTTTACAATACAATATAAAACACACACATACACACACACACACTCAGACACCATTACATTTATATAAATATATAGTTTTCAACATGAAAAGCGATGCCACGCCAAAATGCACAGTGGTTTAAATAAGCCACACAAACCACAAACATCAAGAGGTTTCCCCATTCCTCACCTAACTCCTCTGTTAATATGGAAATTAATGTGGAAAATGTGCAATAGTAAGAGGAAGGGAGAGCAATTTCAGCCTTTTAGCGTAATCGTCTTTATTATCACTGTCATCGTAGGATTTAACGAATGTAATCGATAAATTATTAGCGGCAAATATTTCTCTTCTTCATCTTCCAGCACTTTCTTATAATCGAATTATTTAAAAACGTTTGATTTTCCCTCTTTTTCTCTCTTTTTCCCCATTTTTATTATTTTACAGCAATAAAAACGGCAGTAGCGATAGCAGCAGCCTCCTCTAACTAATACGATTATCCGTGCACTGATGCACGAAAAATATATTAGATGACAAAACTTCTTTACTTTTTATAGCAAAAAAAAATACATTTAGAAAAAATGTTTAAAATTGTAAAAAAAGGGAATAAAAGCACAAAAAAGAGAGAAAAATAAAGGCTAAAAAAGCACGGAACTGTAGTTGTGTAAATACACACACACTCACAAAGTATGGAAAAAAGTTTAAATTCTAAAGTAATAAAATAAAGAAAATAAAGAAAAAAGAGAAAAGAACTAGAATAGGGGATGTCGAGAAAAAAGGTTCCTTCTTTTTAACACTTAATAACCGCAGCAGTTGATTTTCCTTCAAAATGACAAAATCAATCGCATAGAAAATTGAAAAAAAATTTTACTGCCAACGATAATAAGGTTAAAATAAGAATATTACCGTCATTCAGTCAGTCAGTCTGTCAGTCAGTCAGTCTTCGTTTTTAATCAAATGGTCGTAAATATTGCTAAAAAAGGAATAATATATTTACTCTAGAAGTTTTAGCTCGTATTAACAAATTAATTACATTAATAAAGAAATAATTTATGTTTTTCCAAAAAAAGAAGAGACATAAAAGTGATTTTATTGGCAATAAAGAGCTTCATTACTTTAATGAAAAATTTCATATTTAAATTTTTCAATAAAATGAAAAAAATTACGTAAACCTGAAAAAAAACTGAAAATTCAAAATTCTAGTTCAGTTCTAGTTCAGTTTAAATTCTCTTATGGTTCAGTTTTAGTTCAGTTCTGTTCTAGTTCAGTTCTAGTTAAATTCAAGCTCAGTTCTAGTTCAGTTTTAATTCAGTTCTAGTTTATTTCTAGTTCAGTTCCAGTTCATTTTTAATTCAGTTCCAGTTCAGTTCTAGTTCATTTCTAGTTCAGTTCCAGTTCAGTTCTAGTTAAATTCAAGCTCAGTTTCTTGTTCAGTTTTAGTTCAGTTCCAGTTCAGTTCTAGTTTATTTCTAGTTCAGTTCCAGTTCATTTTAATTCAGTTTTAGTTCAGTTTTAGTTCAGTTCGAATTTAGTTCAAATTCAGTTCTTGTTAAGTTCTAATTCGGTTCTTGTTCAGTTCTAATTCTGTAGTTCAGTTCTAGTTCAGAATGCAAACTATAGTCAAGTTAAAGAGAAAAATGTTAATCTACATTCGATAAATAAGTGTTAAGTCTATAAGTTTAATACTGAAATTTAATCTAAAGTCAAGTAACTGGAGTTTAACCTACAGTCCAAAGGCCAGAATTTAGTTTATAGTGTTTAATATTATTTAATCTAAACTAGAGTTCTAATCTAATTAAAAAGTCGAGAGTCCAGAGTTTAATCTATAGTTAAGTGATTAGAGTTAATTTTTAGAGTTCATTCTATAGTCTAATGACTTAAGTTTAATCTAAGGTCATTAGACTAGAGTTTAATCAATGGTCAAGTCACTAGAGTTTAAATCGTAATTTAAGTCTCTAAGTTTCTGTACAACAACGAGTCACAAAAGTTTAATCTAAAGACAAGAGATTAAAGTTTTAACGGTAGTAGAGTGATTAAGTTTAATTTGTAGTTGAGCGACAAGAGAGAGTTCAAACTCAACTGAGTAACTAGAATTTAATATAAAATTAAATTATGAGATTTCACCATAAAATCAAGTGGCTAAAATTCAATCTAAATTGGAGTTTAATTTATAGTTAAGAAAGCAGTGATTTAATCACAGTTGAGAAACTTGAGATTCTTTTTAAAAGATGAAATTAAAAAAAAAAATTAACATAAAAAAACTTTAACTCCTGACAAAAGTGAACAACAAAATAGCGGAAATAATGGAATTACAAAAAAGAGAGAAAACAAATCGCTAATTAAAAGTGAAATAAAATAATTGATAACAGAAAATTAAATTTCGAAAATTGAGTTAAATATTTCAAACGACAAAAACAATTTAAATAACTGTAAAACCACCCCCCCTTAACTCCCTTTTATTGGACATAATTATGAAAACAAATCAAATAATTATGAAATTTAATCTCTTAATCAAATTTACATGAAACTTTCATACTTCAAAAATGAGTTTTAAGAATTTTCGATTAAAAGGTGAATGAAGATTATTTCGATTTATTATTCAATAGAATTTTGTAATTATTATAATATTTGTCGTTTCAAAGTAGTTTACATATTTAAGTAGATAATTAATTTATTAATTTCATTTTAGAAATGTAACGTTATTTGTATTAAATTTAATCAAAATTCAGAATTTACAAAAAGAGACAAAATATATAATTTACAAGGAGAATTTAGTTATGTGAATTTAATTTAAAAAATTATCTACTAAATAAAGAAGTTTTTTTTCCTCAAAATTCTAGTTCATAAACTAATTTCAGACTTAAGTTTAGATTATAATTCCGATAGAAGTTCAGATTTCATTTCTGCAGTTAAGATTCCAGCTTTCAGACCTGTAGTTCAGATCTATTTTAGCTCAAATTTAAGATTCTAGTTCATTCTAAATCTTCTTT
>PYHX02000494.1:74350657-74399023 GCA_004302925.2 Cochliomyia hominivorax | reverse complement strand
AGGCCTTTTTTAGGAAAAGGATTGCATTTCGTTTGAAAAAATTACCAATTTCTATTGAATATTCTCCAAAGGGATTTTTAAAGCTTTTAAGGTTTTTTTTTCGTAAAAATTTTTAATCAACTTAAAAATAACAACTCAAACCCAGAGCATGTCCTTTAAATAAGGATCCCCTTGGAAGGCCTCTTTACTTCACACAAATTTCCCCGTTGATTAGAAAAGAAAACTATTACACATATACCAACACATTAACACATGATAGAATTCCCTCCCTCACACATTCAAAACGCACTTTAAACAGGAAAGCAGGAGTTAGGAGAGAGAGAGAGAGGAGAGAGAGAGAGAAGAAAAAGGAAGCTTAAAACAAAACCATCCTTCAAACATTAGTGTATTCCATTTGTATGTTTATATGAGTGTGTGTTTGTAGACTAAACTTATATGACACACTAACACGTAGAGCTTTCAACACCAAAATTGCTAAGAGGAATGATATGAAGACTGAATGAAAAATAGAAAAATAAACTAAAACAACACAACAAAAACAATAAACCAAACAATGTTGCAAAAATTGCATGGCTGATAAAATGAATGAATGAAAACAATTGTAATTTGCACTACATAGACACATTCGTTGAGATACAATAACCGCATACTGACATACATTGATTCTACTGTTACTGTTTTCTTTGCTTTTTGTTTGTTACTGTGCACTCACACTCTCACACACACACACACATCATAGATCATGGGCATTCATATAAATACTTTCGCAGACAAACACATATACACGCTCCTAAAGCCATCATTTTATTTTGCGAGGTTTGTACATCAAATCTAGACAATCCAAATGTCGAATATACGAGTATTATGATGAGAGCTGTTATACTCCAAAAGGATTTAACACTTTATCATTGTTATTAGGCATAAGAGCAAAAGGGAGCAGTATATTAGTTATGTTCAATTACTTGGAAGAGTTTAAAATCATTATGGTCATAAAATGCATGTGTAATAATATTTGTCAAGTAATCAAGAAAATGAAATATATTGAGAGATTCGTGACAGGAATACAAGTTAACTAGAGGAGAACTGGAGGAGGACTCAAAGAAAACTAGAAGAAAATTAGATGAGAACTAGAACAGAACTAGAGGAGGACTCAAAGAAAACTGGAAGGGAACTAAAATAGAACTGGAATAAAAACTAGAACTGAACTGGGACTAAACTAGAAGTGAACTAAAACTGAACTAGAACTGAACCAGAACTGAACTGGAGTTGAATTAGAACTTAACTGGAGTTGAATTAGAACTGAACTGGAATTGAATTAGAACTGAACTGGAGTTGAAATTAGAACTGAACTAGAACTGAACTGGAGCTGAACTAGAACTGAACTGGAGTTGAATTAGAAATGAACTAGAACAGAACTAGAACTGAACTGGAGTTGAATTAGAACTTAACTGGAGTTGAATTAGAACTGAACTGGAATTGAATTAGAACTGAACTGGAGTTGAATTAGAACTGAACTAGAACTGAACTGGAGCTGAACTAGAACTGAACTGGAATTGAATTAGAACTGAACTGGAGCTGAACTAGAACTGAACTGGAATTGAATTAGAACTGAACTGGAGTTGAATTAGAACTGAACTAGAACTGAACTAGACTGAACTAGAACAGAACTAGAACTGAACTGGAGTTGAATTAGAAATGAACTAGAACTGAACTGGAGCTGAACTAGAACTGAACTGGAGTTGAATTAGAACTTAACTAGGACTTAACTAGAACTGAACCAGAACTGAACTGGAGCTGAACTAGAACTGAACTAGAACTAAACTGGAGTTGAATTAGAACTGAAATAGAACAGAACTAGAACTGAACTAGAAACTGAACCAGAACTGAACTGGAACTGAACTAGAACTGAACTAGAACTGAACTTGAGCTGAATTAGAACTGAACTAGAACTGAACTGGAGCTGAACTAGAACTAAACTGGAGTTGAATTAGAACTGAAATAGAACAGAACTAAAACTGAACTGGAGTTGAATTAGAAACTGAACTAGAACTGAAACTGAAGCTGAACTAGAACTGAACTGTAGTTGAATTAGAACTGAACTGGAGTTGAATTAGAACTGAACTAGAACTGAAACTGGAGCGTGAACTAGAACTGAACTGGAGCTGAACTAGAACTGAACTGGAGTTGAGATTAGAACTGACTAGAACTGGACTAGAAGTGAACTAGAACATGAATTAGAACTATAACTAGAACTGAACTAAGAACTGCGACAAAATCCATAGCAAAACCTTAGCTCAAACTAAGTCACTTAAATATAGAATAGATTCTAACCCTTAGTATTAAATGAGGTCTATAATGTAGTCATTAATCTATACAGTATATATAATAGACTTCTATATAAATAGACCACCTTCTATTCTATATATGGAGACCACCTTCCACGCTCTAGTCTATATATGGAACTACAGTTTAGTCTGTAATATAAACTGCAGTTCTTTCACATTAGATCCACCTTCTAATCTATATCGGTACTACATTCTCGGTCTATAATATAGACAACGTTCCCTTCTATAATACAGATTACATTCCATTATATAATAAAACTATTGTTATATAATGTAATATAATCTTTTGTAGTAGAAAACTGAATTTAAAAATTTTTCTCACAACCTTCGTATACGGATTCATGTATATATTTGCCATAACATAAATATGCAACAAAGAGAAAAAACAAAAACAAATATATTTTCAAAACAAACACCATCAACAATTGATACAACATTGTTGTCTCTGACTGAGAATTTTATACGAAAATAATGGCAACAGAAGAAGAACAAGAAGCAGCAACATTGAATTTTCATTCTTGCAAATTGCAAATATTTTTTTCACTCTTTTTTTTGTTTTGTTTTTGGAATCTCTGGACAACTAGAAAAACACCTAATCAACAATCTGAATGAACATTAACATAAAATATACAAGGACACACACACACGCACACACACACATACTCACACTGACTGACTGACTAACTTGAGTAAATTTTTTGACTGAATATATTTTGACTCTGAATATATTTTGACTCTGAATATATACGGAAACAAAAACATTGTAAACTTAATTGTAATTCTATACAACATGTTCGAAGGAATAACTTGACACAGAATTGCAATTAGTTTCATTTCAGCGGCAACAATTTCAGGAGGAAACTATTTCATACATTTTCGAAATATCATCAGTGATTTGAGGGGGAAAATAAATAAATTTGTAAAAAAAGTCTTTTTAGATAAAAAGTTTTTCAAAAAAGTTTTCCAAACACACAAATTACACGGTTTTTAAAAAGGGATGTTTACAATTTGTTATCGGAGGTGTAATGTTTCGATAAAGAAAACGACGGAGTAATAAATTTAATTGAAATTAATGGAAATATAATTAATATTTAAATAATTTTGGCTTTAAAAGAAATTGACTGAATTAAAGAGAAGAGAAAATGTGATTAGAATTCGTAATTAAAATTAAGGAAAAATTTTTGGTTACGTGTTTGTGCATAGTAAATAGTAAATGTATTTGTATATTGAACTAGTCCAGATTGATTCTAGTCTAGAATATAGTCTACGTTTTATTCTGGAGTATAAAACACATTACAGTCTTGTGTAATGACTACGTTGTAGTCCAGTGCATAAATTAGGTTTTAGTCTAGTTTGTTAACTTCGTTTAGACTACGTTCTACGCTAGTGTATAGAATACGTCCTACTCTGACTGTAGACTACGTTCTACTCTAGACTGTAAATTACGTTCAACTCTAGACTATAGACACGTTATACTCTAGTCTGTAACTACATTCAACTCTACACTATAGACCACGTTCTACTCTAGAGCATAGACCACGTTCTTCTCTAGAGCATAGACTACGTTCTACTCTAGAGTAGAGACTACGTTCTACTCTAGAGTAGAGACTACGTTCTACTCTAGAGTATAGACTACGTTCTACTCTAGAGTATAGACTAGTTCTACTCTAGAGTATAGACTACGTTCTACTCTAGAGTATAGACTACGTTCTACTCTAGAGTATAGACACGTTCTACTCTAGAGTATAGACTAACGTTCTACTCTAGGTATAGACTAGTTCTACTCTAGAGTAAGACTACGTTCTAGAGTATAGACTACGTTCTACTCTAGAGTAGTAGACACATCTAGCTCTTAGACTTAGAGACTACGTTCTACTCTAGAGTATAGACGTTTCTACTGTAGAGTGTTCTAAGAGTAGTACAACGTTCTATCTAGAGTTATAGTTCTAGTAGTGAAACTTGCTACTCTCGTAGTCTAGTGAGTGACTCGTTACTACTCTAGTGTAGAGACGTTCTTCTAGAGTATAACGTTCTTCTGTGTAGTCTGGGTAACGTTCTACTCTAGTGTATGCTTACGTTAGAGTGCTACTCTAGAGTATAGATCTACTCGTCTATGACTACTAGAGTATAGTAGAGCGTTCTTTGTAGTCGTTCTACTCTAGAGAACTAGAGTACTATAGTGTAGAGACTCTAGTCTACTCTAGCGTCTAGAGTATAGAGACGCATGACTAAGTTACTTTACTCTAGAGTATAGACTACGTTCTACTCTAGTAGGACTAGTTCTACTCTAGAGTATAGACTACGTTCTACTCTAGAGTATAGACTACGTTCTACTCTAGTATGAGCGTTCTACTCTAGAGTATAGACTACGTTCTACTCTAGAGTATACTACGTTCTACTCTAGAGTATAGACTACGTTCTACTACTCTAGAGTATAGACTCGTTCTACTCTAGAGTATAGACTACGTCTACTCTAGTATAGACTAGTTTACTCTAGTATAGACTACGTTCTACTCTAGAGTATAGACTACGTTCTACTCTAGAGTATAGACTACGTTCTACTCTAGAGTATAGGACCGTTCTACTCTAGAGTATAGACTACGTTCTACTCTAGAGTATAGACTACGTTCTACTCTAGAGTATAGACTACGTTCTACTCTAGAGTATAGACTACGTTCTACTCTAGAGTATAGACTACGTTCTACTCTAGAGTATAGGACTACGTTCTACTCTGAGTATAGACTACGTTCTACTCTAGAGTATAGACTACGTTCTACTCTAGTTAGACTACGTTCTACTTAGAGTATAGACTACTAAATACGATGTATGCTAGGGTTTCCGCTATATTCTAGTCCCAAAGTATATACTAGGTTGTAGACTTCGTTATGCCTCAGAGTAAATACTAAGTTCTATTGTAGTAAAAAGTATTTACTAGACATATAATGTTTATACTGGAGTATAGACTTACGCCCTAGTTAAGATGATATACGGCTTATTAATTTAGATTAAGAACTTTTCTTAAGAAAGACTATGATCTAGTCGAGCTTTTATACTACGCCTTAGTCTCAATTATAGACTGCGTTCTAGACTACGTTATAGGACAGAGTATATGTTAGAGTAACAGGTATGTAATAGTCTAGAGCATAGTCTAGAGTAAAGTATATTGACTACGTTCTAACCTGACGTTATAATTTAGAGTACAAAAAACTTTTAGTCTACAGTACACATTACGTACTTGCTTAAATAATAGATTAAAAATAAATTAATTTAATCTAGAATAAAACTATGTTATTGCAAATACTCTAAAGTTGCGAAAATAGTGTGATATATTACGTAAAAACATACTACGTTATGCTATTTCCACTTTTCATAATAAATAAAACCAAAAATATGTTAAACATATTAAAGAAAACTTTAATATTTCCGCTTAAAAAAGGAATTCTCTTACAGTCTCTAAAACTATTTCCATTTTACTTCAAACAAGACAAAAAAATTCAGTAACTTGTTAAAACTACTTAGGAAGAGCTTTTCATTTTTCAAACTAAAAATAATCGCTATTGTTGTTCTTGTTTCTTTCCTTTTTTTGTGTATTTTGGTAAAGTTCACCATCAATAGCAAATTGATGGACTTTTTTCCCAATAAAAACAATAAATACAACATAAACTGAAAATATTTCCCAATTACCAAAGAAGTTTACGTAGTTAAAAGAAGATACCAGAACGGAAGGAATGAACAACTTATAGCTAATCAAAGTTTGCACTAAAACAAAGTCTTAAGAGAAATAAAATGAAAACTTTTTGGCTGCAACAACTCTTAAAAATGTTGTTAAACATTTCGTTTTTGTTTGCTTTTAAATTCAATGAAAATTTTAAGTTTTCGAAATGACGTAAGAAAAAAAATATACGTAGTTATAAAGAAGTGACAAAGAAATGTTGTGATAGTGCCATTGTACTGGTATTAAGTGAAAAGAATGAGAAAGAAATTGATACAGTTGTGTTGAAGTAATTAGACTACGTTTAAGAGTAGATACTACGTTGTAGTTTAGAGTATAGACTCGGTTGTAGTGTAAGTTTTAGTGTAGGGTATAGACTATGTTTTGGCCGAGAGTATAAGCAATGTTCTAGTCCTGATTATGGAATTACCTCTAGTCTAGATTACAGTTTAGTGTTCAGATTATGTTATAGTCTGGAGTATTAACTACGTTCTAATACATTATCGTCTAGTGTAAAGACTATAAGTCTAGTTCATAGATTTAGTTCTTTTTTATGTATTTGATTATGGAATATGGATTATAAAAAACATTCAAATCTATAGTAAAATTTTCTTGCTAATCTGGAGTATAAACTACGTCTTATTCCATATTGTAGACTAAGTTATTAATACAGTTATAGTCGAGTGCATAGATTACATTCCTATCTAGAGTATAAGCTAGTTTACGTCTGAAATATGAACTATGTTCTTGTCTAGATGTCAAGAGTACGTTTCAGTATATACATTACTTTTTAGTTTAGGTATAAACTACGACCTTGTCTTACGTAACCTCATCTAAATTGTGGGCTACATTTCAATATAAAAAATAAACTATATTCAAGTGTAGACTACAGATAAAGTTATATTCTATCGACTTTATGAAGTGTCTAGATTTTAAACTACGTTCCAGTGTATTATGTTCTAGTATAGCTTACTACGTTCCTATCAGATTAAGATCTAGCCTACAGTTTTGGCTACGTTTAGTCTAGGTTACAAACTACGTTTATGATGCATGTTCTAGTCTAAATTATAGATTAGATTCCATTTTCATTATAGAATACGTTACACTCTAATGTGAATACTAAAGTCTAGTTTACTACGTTATAGTCTTGTATATGTTCTAGATTATAAGTTATAGATTAAGTTCAAGAGTAGAGTATATAGACTTTCTAGTGAAGATTATGAACTATGTTTTAATGTAGAGTAGTTTATCATCTAAACTACGAAGTAATCGAGTGATTGAAATATGTTCAAATCTAGAACGTGGAATAGAGCTCTAATCTAGAGCATAAAAAAGAAGTCTAATATATGCTCTTCGTTTTAGTCTGAGTTATATAAAAATCTAGCCTAGATTATAGTCTCCGTTCAAGTCAAATGTATGCGCTACGTTTATATAACAGATACGATTCAGTCCAAAATTAAAGGCCACATTTTAGGCAATTTTAAAAACTACATTCTAATCTAAAATTGAAGTTTTTGTATAGACAGTTCTAGTCTAGATAATAAACTTAATCTTGAATATAAACTACGTTATAGCCTAGATTAACGTAACGTCGAAAGTAGAATAGAGAACAGATTTTGTTTAAATCTAAACTGTACTATATATAGTAGTCTCTAGTGTAATAACTTTTAGACTATATTTTAAAGCCTCTAGTAAAAACTACGTTCTAATCTAGACTTGTTCTTGACTGTTTAAATCTAGTGAAAAGACATAAGTCTTAAATATAAACTACGTTCCAGCTTAGATTAACGTTACGTGGAACATAGAATAGAGCACAGAATACAATGCAATCTATAGTCCATAGTAATTTCTAGATCATATTTCTTATTTTAACCGTAATTAAAACCTACGTTCTAATATAGACTAGTTCTTCTATAGACTAAAGTAGTAAACAGACTACGTCTACACGTTTAAACTACGTTACGTGAAATGTAGAATAGAGTACAGATATTGTTTCAATCTAAACTATGCAGTCTATAGTCCATAGTAATTTCTAGTTCATATTTCTTCCAAATTTCTTGCCCTTTTTCTCATCTCAAGTGTCTGCTAAAACTTTCGTAATAACATTTTAATAGTTTAAAAAATATTTTATAGATTTTTCAATAGAGAGGAAGTCAAAGTGGTCAAACATGATTTTCAATAAAAATATTTATTTTACAAAAAGAAAAAAATGCTGTTGAGTGAACAAAAAACGTTTTTCTCTCTTAAGAGAAACAAAAAAGGAAAACTTTACACAGTAAAACTAAAAGTTTTAGTTGGAAATTTACATCAAGTGTAAAGACATTTGATTAGATTAAATAAGTTTTTTTTTAACACAAATTTAACCGCCAGTAAATTAATGGTGTTTCAAATTCCTAAAAGGTAATTAAAAAATTCCAAAAAGTTACGAAATTCTTTGCCAAAGTTCAAAGAAAAAATAAAAAAGAGGTGATACGAAACTTTTAACCTTAATTCTTGACAGTATTTTAATTTATTTCCATTTTGATTATCTTCCTTTATTTGCATTTTTACTTTGAAAACAATAATTTTTCTTCCATTTAACTTCCTGACAAATGGAACTGAAGCATAAATAACATAAAATTGTTAAAACAGAAAAATGTTATTAATTTTATCCGTTTCATATTGTGACAAATAATAAAATGCATTTTTAAACAAAACGGAAAATTCAAATCAAAAAAAAAAAAAAAAAATATGAAAATTTCATTTCTATTCATTTTTTCATTTTTCTATTTTTCTATTTCATAAAATTTAATTTGATTTTCTTTCAATTTCAATTTTTGTTCTTCTAAATTGCAATAATGTCACAAGTATTGCAAAATAATTACAGTCAAATATACAACAAAGTGAAATATTAAGATTTTATCTTAAGACGATTGTTGTATTCTGTTTTCTCTCTCTCTGCTTTTCTTCTTCTTCTCGTCTTTTTCTAAGTTTTATTATTTATATCATTTCATTTCCTTATTATATTCATTTAAATTTCTTGACATATTTGCAATACTTTTATTAAAATAAAAATTGAATAAAAGCAAAAAATCTCATGCAACTAAGTGCGTTTGTGTGTTTGATATTTTCTGAAAGCCCAACAGTTTCCAAAAAACTACGTTTAGTATTTCATCCTTGATGATAGACTACGTTCTATTCTAATAAATATATAAGTTCTTATCTTAATAATAGACCTGTCTAGACATAAGCATACGCTCTATTGTAGACAATGCATTACGTTCTTATCTAAATAATAGACTACGTTCTAGATACGTAATTGTCTAAACCCAAGACTATGTTTTTATCTAAATAATTATATTCTAGTCTAGACTACGTCCTAGTCTAGACTACGTCCTAGTCTTAGGACTACGTCCTAGTCTAGACTACGTCCTAGTCTAGACTACGTCCTAGTCTAGACTACGTCCTAGTCTAGACTACGTCCTAGTCTAGACTACGTCTAGTCTAGACTTACGTCCTAGTCTAGACTACGTCCTAGTCTAGACTACGTCCTAGTCTAGACTACGTCCTAGTCTAGACTACGTCCTAGTCTAGACTACGTTCCTAGTCTAGACTACGTCCTAGTCTAGACTACGTCTAGTCTAGACTACGTCCTAGTCTAGACTACGTCCTAGTCTAGACTACGTCCTAGTCTTAGACTACGTCCAAGTCTAGACTACGTCCAAGTCTAGACTATGTTCTAGGTTTGGACTACGTCTAAGTCTAGACTATGTTCTAGCCTAGACTACGTCCTAGGCTAGGCTATGTTCTAGTTCAGACTGCGTCCTAATCTAGGCAAAGTTATAGTCTATACTACGTCCTAATCTAGGCTAAGTTCTAGTCGTAATAAAGACTATGTTCTAGTCTAGACTACGTTCTAGTTTAGACTACGTTCAAGACAAGAACACATTTTAGTCCCAGTCCGGTCTATGTCCTAGTCTACTTCATATCCTAGTCTAAACTACGTCCTTATCTATATTACGTATTCTAGTCTAAGCTACGTCATGTCTAGACTATATAGTTTATACCTATATAAAGAACTTTTTTGTTCTGTCTTTAGACTTTATTGAAGAGTTTAATCTGGACTCAAGACGAGATTATAGTCTAATTAAACTAAAGAATTCAATTATACCCTAAAACAGAAGGGTTCATATTTCTTTAGAATAACACGCATACTTTCACACACATTCTTGAAGTTTATTCAAAACACACACATACCTACATACATAAATACAATACAAAAGATAAGATACACTCGTACTATAAGTATGCAATAGTTTATTTTCCTTTTTCCCTATTTTGACTCAGTATCTGTTTGACTGACTGTATGACTGAGTAACTGACGGACTAGTTTTTGCAATATTGCATTTTGTTTATTGTTGAAAATGCGTGATTGTTTTACTGAGAATTTCTCAAATCATTTGAGCTTTATTCGAGAAAAGAGCTTGAAGAAACTAGAATTTTTCTATTTTATTCTTCAAATTTCAGTACAAAACAAAACAAAAGAAAAAAGTTTAACACACTTAAATATACAATGCACTTATGCACACAGACAAGCACACATTGTGTAATAAAGAAGATACTTAGATTTTTATCTTGACAAACACAAAAACATTTATCCCATACATATGAATGAATGTATGTATGAGTGTCAATTTGTTTGTTTGTTTGGGTATATAAACTTGATCATTATTATCATCATTTTGGCTTTATCTTGTTTGAGGAGATTGAAAGAACCAACCAACAACAACACAAGGCGTTAAGTATAACGAGTATAACCTCAAATTGCAGTACAAAAAAAAAATAATAATAATAATAATAAGAAGAGGGTGTCAATTGAAAATGGTTATGTTAAAACACGCTAAACAAGATACTAAACTAGTTTATAATCTACTAAATAGACTAAAAACTAGAATCAGAAAAAGCTTGTTTTTAGTTTATAATTAGACTAGTTTCTAGACTATAAATTAGACTAGTTTATAGTCTATAAAATGGAATAGACTAATAACAGATTTAAACTTCATTTTTGGCAAGATTTCCTTTTTCCTAATTGATCACCCTTTTTATTTTCAAACACTTGAAACACACGCACCCATACACATACACAAACACAAACAAGACCATCAATTTCTCATATCCAAATCCAGTCTCATCTTCATTTACGAACAACTTATTGTATGAATATGTTTATATGTACATTTTATATAGCTGCAAGTTCAAACATGTCTTATTCGAGATGAAAATCTAGAGCAAAACAACAATGAATAAAAATATGCAACAACAACAACAACTACAACAAATATGAAAGAAAAACAACACCATTACCTACAACAATAGAAATACAAGTACAAAAGAAGAAAAATAATAAAATTACTAAAGAAATGAATTTGCATAAGTATTTTTTTCTCCTTCTCACACACACACACACTTTTCTTCTCATTTTATTCATTTTATTTTTAAATACAGCAGTCATGCAGAAATCTTCAACCAGGCAAAGCATCACTATAAGGGAATATAAATAAAACACACACACACACAGGCCTTCAGGGCAAATCCATTTACATTAGGAGGAGCAGCCATTAAAGGAGATAAATCAAATAAATTATGGCATTAAATTCAGAGAGGCTTCTGGATTTCCTAAAAAATCTTATTAGTCCTTAATCTTTTCTTTTTCTTGGGAACCTCCTTAATATAGAAAAAGTTTAGTGGAAGACAAAACTACAAAATAAACATATCTAAAGAGAGATAGACGAAAAATAACTAGAGAAAAAGTTTAATAACAAACAAATGAAAGGATGACAACAAACAGAACTTTTAGTGTTTTCTTACACTTAAAGAAAAAAAGAGAAAGAGATTAAATATGCTCATAAATAATTAAATGATGCATTTAGAAGGTTTTTAATGAAGTACTTAAATACATCAAACACACACACACACACTCACATATAACGATTTAATTTATTACATAAAGAAATTATTAATTTATAACAAAAACACTTTTAAAAGGATATAAAATGAAATAATTAATGAGAAAACAAATTAAACTGAAAATATTGCATACTTTCAGGATTCTCAATGAGTGACTAAATAAACTTTTATTAGATTTTAAAAGAAAAATATTAAAGACTAATAAATGGAAGATGTTTTATATGTTTGAAAATCAAAATAGATCAAGGAAATTGTCTGTCCTTCTGGTTGGATGACATTAACTACTAATAAAATCATTTTTTGCTTAAAAATTATAGTAATCTAGACTTTGTAATAGAACAGGATATATAAAGACTATATTTTAGTCTAAATCTAGACTATAGGCTAGATTGTGATCTAGACTATAGGCTCGATTATGATCTAGACTATAGGCTCGATTATGATCTAGACTATAGGCTAGATTATGATCTAGACTATAGGCTAGATTATGATCTAGACTATAGGCTAGATTATGATCTAGACTATAGGCTAGATTATGATCTAGACTATAGGCTAGATTATGATCTAGACTATAGGCTAGATTATGATCTAGACTATAGGCTAGATTATGATCTAGACTATAGGCTAGATTATGATCTAGACTATAGGCTAGATTATGATCTAGACTATAGGCTAGATTATGATCTAGACTATAGGCTAGATTATGATCTAGACTATAGGCTAGATTATGATCTAGACTATAGGCTAGATTATGATCTAGACTATAGGCTAGATTATGATCTAGACTATAGGCTAGATTATGATCTAGACTATAGGCTAGATTATGATCTAGACTATAGGCTAGATTATGATCTAGACTATAGGCTAGATTATGATCTAGACTATAGGCTAGATTATGATCTAGACTATAGGCTAGATTATGATCTAGACTATAGGCTAGATTATGATCTAGACTATAGGCTAGATTATGATCTAGACTATAGGCTAGATTATGATCTAGACTATAGGCTAGATTATGATCTAGACTATAGGCTAGATTATGATCTAGACTATAGGCTAGATTATGATCTAGACTATAGGCTAGATTATGATCTAGACTATAGGCTAGATTATGATCTAGACTATAGGCTAGATTATGATCTAGACTATAGGCTAGATTATGATCTAGACTATAGGCTAGATTATGATCTAGACTATAGGCTAGATTATGATCTAGACTATAGGCTAGATTATGATCTAGACTATAGGCTAGATTATGATCTAGACTATAGGCTAGATTATGATCTAGACTATAGGCTAGATTATGATCTAGACTATAGGCTAGATTATGATCTAGACTATAGGCTAGATTATGATCTAGACTATAGGCTAGATTATGATCTAGACTATAGGCTAGATTATGATCTAGACTATAGGCTAGATTATGATCTAGACTATAGGCTAGATTATGATCTAGACTATAGGCTAGATTATGATCTAGACTATAGGCTAGATTGTGATCTAGATTGTGATCTAGACTATAGGCTAGATTGTGATCTAGACAAGACTCCAGATTATGATCTATCTGATTTCCGTTGTAGGGTTAATAACAACCAATCAAATACATATCTACTTCCTTAATCTCCTCCCATAAAATTTCTCTCCGTGTTAATCACTTCAACATATTCTCACTTACATAACACTCGTACACTTAAGAAAAAGAACTTAAGTTGAGAAAAAAAAAACTATAAGAAACTGAGGAACAAAATAATAAAGAATAAACAGGAATATCAAAAGAAAGACATTTTTTAATACTTGTCGTCAATATGGATCCAATGGGAATCATATTGTGAACACAACTTGGGTTTGTTCCTCTACTTATCTTCTTCTTTTCTTCATCCACAGTTTGTTTTCATCATCATGTTGAAGATGTAGATGTTGAGATGTGGCACAAGTTGTAGTTGTAGTTTATTATAAAATAAATCAGCTAAAGTTGTTGTTGCAATAACAACTAAAGTTGAAGAAGACATTGATGATGAAAAGTTGTTGGTGAATATAAGGACAATGAGGAAGATGAGGTGACACGTTTAAGTGGGTGCAAGTTGTACCCAGCGAAATAAATTTATAAACAAATAAACGTAGAGTGGTGGGGAAATAAATAGCATTAATTTGTGATTTTGTAGAATTAATAATTTTGATAGAATATTTCTTGCGATATGAAAATGTAATTTAATAAAAATTAAAAATGTTTTTCAACTTGAAGGTATAAAATCTAATGATGCTCTTTTGCTCATCCGTTTGGTGTTCAACACAAAATCCCCATAAAATCTGTATTTCACTTGACAAGTTGGGCAAATTATAATGCAGGAAGAGTTGATTTTCTTTGCATTAAGATTTCATTCTTATGTATCAAATGTATTTAAGTTGTTTTTCAGATTTAATATCCAGATTGTTCTACTTTAAACTCTACTTCAACACTTAAGATTAAAAAAGGAATTTGAAGTTTGTTGGGGCATTTGCGACACTGCAGAACATTTTAAAATTCTCTTTGAGGAGAGAAATTTTGTAAAGTTCTCCAGAGAGAAATTCTACAATTTATCTTTAAGAAATTTTCTTTTAAAATATTTTTTAATTCTTTTTTAAAAGAAATTCATCTAACATTTCTCTTTCAAAATATATTTTTCTGAAAATTCTGTTAAATTTTTACTGAAAATTCTCTTTTGAAAACTTTTTAAGGAAAATTATTCCTGAAAATTCTTTTTTAAGACAATTTTTTTCTAAAAATTCTCATTCAAGATAATTTTTTTCTCAAAATTATTTTTTAAGAGATTTTCTTTCATTAACTTGTTTATTTTATTTTTTTTTTTTTCAAATTGTTTTTAATTTTTTTTCTCCGAAAAATTCTGTTGAAAGGATTTTTTCTAATCTCTTTTTACAGAAAATTTCCTCGAAATTCTCTTTTCGTTGAAAGTTTTCACAAAATTCTTCTTATATCAATACATTTCAAAAAATCTACTTTTTTAGAAATTCTCTCAATGTCCTCTTCTTATAGAAAATTTCTTTCAAAATTTTCTTTTTAGAGAAAATCTCTCTCCAATATATCTTTTAGGAAACAATTTTCTCAAAAATTTCTCAAAATTATCTTTTAAAAGAAAATGTTCTCAATAACTCTGTTTTAAGAGAATTTTTTCTCAACAATTCCCCTTTAAGAGAAAATTTTTTAAAAATTCTCTTTTAAGAGAGTTTTCTCAAAAATTATCTTTTAAGAGAAGATTTCGAAAAAGAATTTCAGAAAAGTTTTTCTCAAAAAATATATTTCAAGAGAAAATTTTCTAAAAATTCTCTTTAAAAAGAAAATTTTCTAAAAAATTCTCTTTAAAAAGAAAATTTTCTCAAAAATTCTCTTTTAAAAGAAAATTTTCTCAAAAATTCTTTTTTTAAAAGAAAAAAAGAATTTTTGAGAAATTCTCATTTAAGATAAAATTTACTGAAAAATTCTCTTTTAAGAGAAAATTTTTTTAAAAATTCTCTTTTAAGAGAAAGTTTTCTCAAAAATTATCTATTAAGAGATTTCCCAAAAATTAAAAAAAGTTTTTTCTCAAAAAATATATTTTAAGAGAAATTTGTCTAAAAAATTCCCTTTAAAAAATCTCAAAAATTCTCTTTTAAGAAAAAACTTTTCCGAAAATTCTCTTTTAAGAAAAACTTTTTCAAAAATTCTCTTTAAGAGAAAGTTTTATCAAAAATTCTCTTTTAAGAGAAAAATTTCACAAAAATTCTTTTTAAGAGAAAATCTCAAAATTCTCTTTTAAGAGAAAATTTTCTCTTTTAAGAGAAATTTTCTCAAATATTCTCTTTTAAGAGAAAATTTTTGTCAAATATTCTCTTTTAAGAGAAAATTTTTGTCAAATATTCTCTTTTAAGAGAAAATTTTTGTCAATATTCTCTTTTAAGAGAAAATTTTTGTCAAATATTCTCTTTTAAGATAAAATTTTTGTCAAATATTCTCTTTAAAAAATGTTTAAATTCAGAAAATGTAAATATCCAGAATTAATTAAATTTTCCCAAAATTATTTCTTAAAAAAATTTTCTTTCAATTTATTTTTATAGAGAATTTTGCGTAAATCCGCTTCACTATAGAATTTATCAACGATTTGTTATCTACGAATATTTCATTATTCTCATTTCGTTGTTGTGATATATTTTTAAATCTCTACTTAGAGCCTTTAGAACGCTGATACATTTCATTTCCTGTTATGCATCTTCTTCTTTTTCTGCCAGTTCATCTTCTTATTTCGCTCAGTAATAAAAAAAAGATTTATTTGCATTTGATGACAGACTCAATTTAATGTTGAAAATCCACAAACAAAAACATTGAAAAGATGAAGAAGAGAAAATAAAATTTTATAACAAAATTTTAAGCCTGAAAAAGATTTTCGTTTAATTTTTTTTCTCCTCCTCCTTTTTTTCGTTTTGCCTCCGACAGTCAGTGAGTTGTGATTTTTTTTTTGCTGGCGAAAAAAAAACTTGAAAAGCTGATTTAAAACTTGAGTGAAGGAGTGAGTGAGTGAATGAATGAGTGTAGGGCAGTAGTTCACTAGCATCAATTTCACTTTTTCGATTGTTCACTCCATTATTGGCCCCTTTTTCATGTTGATCTCCTTTATTTTTTTGGTGATTTTTTTTCTTTTGTTGTTGTTTTGTAAAAATTGCAACACTCAAAATACCACAATGATAAATGGGTCGCTTCTGTTCGAAAACGAAGTGAATACTATTTGCCATATTAAATATATAAATGTGTTTGTAAGTATGTGTATGTGTGTGTGTGTTTGTGAGTATTTGTGTTGTTGTGTTTATTTTTAAAACATTTTCACTAAAGGTTTCGTTGTCAAATGTTGCAACTTTTTTATTTGCTGTCAATTGGTTGCAATTTTTTCTTAACTGCTTTTTTTATTTATCTTTTTCTTTTGTTGTTGTTGTTTTATTCTTGTTGGTTTGCTGCTAAAATTTGGTTTATAGAGAAAAAAGAAATCAGATTTTCATATAAAAACACCGAAAATGTATGAAAATCAAGAAATGAACTAAATGGATATTTTAGTACAAACACACACACATTTCCATCTAAGGAGTGAGATCGAAAAATTCTTTACATACATATCTATACATATGAATTAGGAAGTGTTTGTGTATGTATGAATGTATGTATGTATGTATGTATGTATGTATGTATGTATGTATGTATGTATGTATGTATATATGTATGTATGTATTACTTAAGTATGTATGTATGTATGTATGTATGTATGTATGTATGTATGTATGTATGTATGTATGTATGTATTGCTTTTTATAGGTCTCGTATGTATGTATGTATGTATGTATGTATGTATGTATGTATGTATGTATGTATGTATTGCTTTTTATAGGTCTCGTACAAGCCCTCTTTCAAATATCACTTTCAGGAGCATAAATCTCTGGTTTTGTAATAATAATTGGTCACATTTTTATACATATAAGCAAAAATCGATGTGCAAAATTATGCGAGGGATGGTCCATAATTTTTCATAGTTCCCTCAAAAATTAATTTTAAAACTCATTAAAAGTGTCAGTTTCACACACTTAAGAATGAATCAGAAAATAAAGTTGTACGAGGGTCGTGCATTACTTGTTCGTAACTACATTCATAACCAACATTCTTGTTTTTACCCTGCATTAGATTCAAATTTTCGTAGCAAATAGTCCAAGCATTGAGCTAACCAGGCTGCTTTCCTACTGGATGAGTTGGGAGCTTTTTTGAAAATGCTTTCTATTTTATGGCTTTTTAGTACGCACTTTCTTCTGGTCAAAGTGTGTTAAGAATTTTTTGATCTCACTTTTTATATACACACACAAACACATTTACATCTACTAAATTCACAAAAAAGTAAACAAAATTAAGTATTAAAAACAGTTAAGATGAAATTGTGTTGTGCTCTTATGTTGCTGAGAATAATTTATTCTCCCAAAAAAAAAAACTGAGAACAACAACAACAACAACAATAAAAAGTACATTGAAAGAAAAAATATATATAAAAACAGAAGAAAAAATACAAAACTAAAAAATATTAGATTCGAATAAAAAAGGAAAAATAAAATAAATTGCGAAAAGGAAGAATAAGATAAATAGAGATAAATAGAAACATGTTTGAAGTTATAGGATCACAGTTTGACTTGATTTGATTCCATTTTCAACAAAGAAAAATTGATAAAAATTTGATGCCAAAAACATTTCATTCAAAGAAGATTGATGGTAAATCTCCAAAAATTTGAATATAATTATACCCTCCACCACCAGTAATGATGAAGAGGGTATATTAAGTTGGTCATTATGTGTGTAGCGCTAAGAAAGAATCATCTGTATATTGTTGGCGCTTACATCCACAATAATTGACAGAGCTCAATGAAATTAGGCCCGACTATTTGTTATAGTCCTGACAAGTTTCCCATTTAAAACTAGCAAAATCTGTTTAGTATATTAAATGATATAGACCGATATCTCAGGCAACCTCTATATTCAAAGGAAGAACTTTAATAAAATTATCAATTATAAATCGGCAAATTGCAATAAAATTGAAAATGTCACAACATTAAACTACATGTACTTTATTCCAAAATTTATCGAAATCGGTTCAGTAGAAAGAAGATTATAGTCAAAAATATAACTAATTTTATGACTCATTTCTCTCTTTGCTACAGAAATTTTATATTTCAAAATTCTGCTAAAAGAGAATTATTCTAAAAAGTTCTCCTTTTAAAGATCTCTTCTCACAATTCTGTTTCAAAAGATTTTTTTCTTCTATTCCAGAATTTTCTTTTAAGATTTTAAGAATCGCACAAAATTTCTTTTAAGAGAATTCTTTTCTAAAAATTCAATTTAACGTAAATTATTTCCAAAGGTTTTTCAAAAATTCCCCCAAGTCCTTTTAAAAATGATCTTTTGAGAGATTTTTATGTTTAAAAGTGCATCTTTAAAAAATGTCTTTTCGAAGATTTATTTTTTTGGTTCCCTTAAGGAATTTTTTCCCATTATTTCGGTATTTATTCGGGAATATCTCTTTAACGGGAAAATTTTGCTAAAGTTCTCATTTAAGAAAAAAAATTGTTAAAATTCTCTTTGAATAAAATCAATTTTAAGAGATAAGAAATATACAAGTTGTGCTTAAAGAGATTTCAAAGATTTTTTCTATAAATTCTCTTTTAGGCGAAACATTTTCCAAAAATTTCTCTCTTTTAAAGGAATTTAATTTTACTCACATTTTACTGAATTTTTTTAAAAAATTATCATTTAAGATTATATCTTTCTTTTAAAAGAATTTTTGCAATATATTTTTTTAAAGTTCTCTTCTAATAAATTATTCTTAGAGAAATTTTGTCAAAATTTCTTCCTAAAGGAAATAATTCTTAAATTTATCTTTATTAGGATTTTGTTAATATCACTTTTAAGAGAAAATGTGCTAATATCTTAATTTTTTTTTAAAAGATTTAAAATATAAAATATTTTTAAAAGAAATTTTCAAAAAAATCTTTATACGAGAAGATTTATAAAAAAAAATATTTTTAAGATAAATTTTTCTTAAAAGAATTTAACTAAAAAACTTTCACTGAGTCATTTTTTATTTCTGTAGGAGATTTTTTTTAATTTTCTAAGGGAATGTTTTCCAAAAATTTTATTTAAAAATAAATTTTCTACGAAAAATATTTTTGTAAGAGTAAATTTTATAAAATTTTTCTTTTAAGTGAAAAAATCTAAAAAAAATATTTTTTAATAGAAAATTTTCTAAAAAATCTCTTTTAATAGAAAAATTAAAAAAATCTCTTTTAAGAGAAATTTTTCTAAAAAAAAATTTTAAGAGATAATTTTCATAAAAAATATTCTTTTAGACGAAAATTTTCTAGAAAATTCTCTTTTAAGAGAAAATATTCCAAAAAATTCTCTTTTAAAAGAAAATTTTCTAAGAAATTCGCTTTTAAAAGAAAATTTTCTAAGAAATTCTCTTTTAAGAGAAAATTTTCTAAGAAATTCTCTTTTAAGAGAAAATTTTCTAAGAAATTCTCTTTTAAGAGAAAATTTTCTAAGAAATTCTCTTTTAAGAAAAAATTTTCTAAAAAATTCTCTTTTAAGAGAAAATTTTCTAAAAAAATTCTCTTTTGAGAGAAAAGTTTCTAAAAAAGTCTCTTTTAAGAGAAATTTTTCTAAAAAAAATTCTCTTTTAAGAGAAAATTTTCTAAAAAAAATTCTGTTTTGAGAAAAAATTTTCAAAGAAATTCTCTTTTAAGAGAAAATATTCCAAAAAATTCTCTTTCAAAAGAAAATTTTCTAAGAAATTCTCTTTTAAGAGAAAATTTTCAAAGAAATTCTCTTTTAAGAGAAAATTTTCTAAGAAATTCTCTTTTAAGAGAAAATTTTCTAAGAAATTCTCTTTTAAGAGAAAATTTTCTAAGAAATTCTCTTTTAAGAGAAAATTTTCTAAGAAATTCTCTTTTAAGAGAAAATTTTCTAAGAAATTCTCTTTTAAGAGAAAATTTTCTAAGAAATTCTCTTTTAAGAGAAAATTTTCTAAGAAATTCTCTTTTAAGAGAAAATTTTCTAAGAAATTCTCTTTTAAGAGAAAATTTTCTAAGAAATTCTTTTTTAAGAGAAAATTTTCTAAAAAAATTCTCTTTTGAGAAAAAAATGTCTAAGAAATTCTCTTTTGAGAGAAAATTTTCTAAAAAAGTCTCTTTTAAGAGAAGATTTTCTAAAAAATTCTCTTTTAAGAGAAAATTTTTTAAGAAATTCTCTTTTGAGAGAAAACTTTAAAAAAAATTCTCTTTTAAAAGAAAACTTTCTAAATTAGGAGACAATTTTCTAAAAAAGTTTTTTGTAAATATCTATTTTGGAAGAAAATGTCATAAAAAATTCTTCTATAAAGATTTTTTTCTCAAAAACCTTTTGAAGAGAAATTTTTCTGCAAATTCTTTTGAAGAGAAAATAAAAAAAATAATCTTGATAAAATTAAAAAAAATCTCTTGAAGAGAAAAAATTCTCTTTTAAGAGATTTTCTGAAAATTGTTTTTAAGGGATTTTTTTTAGTTTTATATTCTAAAATTATCTGTAAGATTTTATTTTCTAAAGTTCTCTATTTTATTTATTTATATTTTTTTAGAAAAAAAAAATATTAAATCCTCTATTTGGAGGTTTTGTAGAACAATAACTATCAAAAGATTTTTCTTTCTTTTGAAATTTATTGTTCTACAAAATCTTGAAATAGAGGAATTTATAAACATGTTTCCTTCCTTCAAGAAAATTCGCTTTTTTGAGGAAACTCTCTTCAATTCATATTTTTAAATAAAGTTTTCTTAAACTTTTTTGGACTGAACATTTTCAAAATACTTTTATTAAAATTGTATTTAAAAGAGTCTCTTTCTCTAACAGAAAAAAATTTATTTTAAGGAAAATTAATACTTGTGTTTATTTTTTAGACAATTTTCAGCTTTAATCTCTTTTTAGAGTATTTTTTCCCTTTAGCTTTCTTTCGGAGAAAGTTTTTGCTATTTTCTCTTTTAGGAGATCTTCAGCCAAAAATTTTTAAAGATCTTTTCAGTTAATATTTTTGGATTAATTCTCTTTTTTCCCTTAAATGTTTATTTTATCATTTAAGGTAGAAATTTATTTAATTAAATTAGGGTTATTGGCATTTTATCCTTTTTAAGGGATTTTTAGGTTGCAATTCTGCTTTTAAGAGAATTCTTTTTTTAGTTCTCTTTTAAATAAAATTTTCGCTAAATTCTAAATTTCAAAGGAAGTTTTCTCTAAAATCAAGTAGAAGATAATCAACCACTTTTATTTTGAAGGAAAAAAATCCCAATTAAAAATTCGACAATTACAACTGAATATAAATTGTGTAAACACCAACAGCAGCAACAGCAACAGCAACAGCCTTGTAAACAAATATAAGAGGGAAAGATAGAGAGAGAGAGAGTGAAAAAAGTGATTATTAAGTTGCCAACATTGGCAGTAATGAATTTGTAGGACTAGAAATCTCATTAGGAAGTCAAATGTGTAACAAAAACAGAATTTTAAATTAAAAAAAAAAAATCGGAAAAAAATAGAGGAATGAAGGCAACATAAAGCCTAAACCACAATTTGAAGCAAAGTTTGGTTAGAAGTCATATTAGTGAATTTGTTTGTATGCATGTTTGTGTGTGTGAGTGTTATTAATTCAAAAATAGAACGAAAAAGAATTATTAAAAAAAAGGATTTGTTACACTTTTACATCTCTAAAACATGTGAAATGTTAGTGAGAGAACGTACATGAATTTATTCATTTATTTCTTTTCATTTCAAACTAAAACTAATACAAACATAACGTGGAGTATGTGCATGATGTATATGTCTGTGTGTGTGTGTTGGTATTACTAAAATATAAATATGAAATCCTAAAATGTACACATTTATAGTTTTGAATATTTAGATGAGCGGTGGCTCATTGGTAGACTTGTTGGCTAAATGACTGACAGGCAGATGGACTGCCAGACAGACAGAAAGAATAACTGACTGAATGAAAGCTTGTTTGTTCGTTCGTTAAGTTTTTTGTTTGAAAGGTTGTTACTTCTATTTGGTTTCATTTGATGTTTGTGTTCGCATATCAAACCATCATCGTCATCATCATCGTCATCATCATCATCATCATAGAAATTAACAAACAAACATTCACTCATTCATTGCATGCCATCATCCGTCCATCCATCCAATGCATCCAATTCATGCCATCACCATTATAGTTTTCTTGATACGAAAGTAGTTTATGTTGCGCTTCGCCAACACCATGCAATTTCCACCATCACCACCACCACCACCACCATCATCCATGGCATGAGCAACAACATCATGAACATCAACATCATGCACATCAACATCATTTTTATATTTTTCAGTTAGTTTTTTTCCTTTAATTTCTAACAACGAAACGAAAATAAAAATGGAAAAAAAAACTTAAAATTGAGGATGATCTTTAGAAATTTTTACAGCAAAACAATTTCACGCTCCCATAATCCAACAAACGAAAAAAATAGAAACGCAAAACGAACGAACGAATGAATAAGTCAAGGATGCAATTCTCAACGAAATATTTTGCTTGAAAAGTTTTATATTACACAACCACACATACAACAAATTCACACACACATACGTATTCAAGCTCAACCAGCCGGCGAAGCAGCCAGTATTGCTGAATTTTTTTTATATTACAAGCTGCATATAAGGCCTCCATATGCCTCTAATGAAGTTATACAGGGTGAAGCAGAAATTGGAAATTTGGAGAAAATTCTCCACAGAGAATTTAAGGAAAATTTTCCTCAAAAGCGCATATCATTGGAAAATATAATTCAAAGTTCAGCTTTTACTTAAATTGTCTTCTAAGAGAATTTATAAGCAAGTTTTCTCTTTGTTGAAATAATATTTTTCTCTTTTATTATTCTCTTTTACAGTGTATTTTCTACAAATAATTTGTTTTAGGAGAATTTTTCTTTTTAAGAATTTTAATTTAAATTCTATATTTTTTTAATCTCTTTTAAGATTAAATTGACCAAAATTTTCTCTTCTTAAAATGCTCTTTCAATAGAAAAAATTATCTCTTAAAAATTTATTTAAAAAATCTATTTTAATTGATTATTTTTAAAAATTCGCTTTTGAGGAAAAAATTCTAAAAAAAAAACTCTTAAGAAAAATTTTCTAAGAGAATATTTTCTTAAAATTAATTTTTGAAAGAATAGTTTCTAAAACTTCTCTTTGAAGAGAAAATTAAAAAACTCTCTTTTAATAGAAAATTGTCTAAAAACGTTCTTTTACACATTTTTTTTTTTAATTTTCTTTTATTAAGAGAAAATTTTCTTTTGAGAGAAAAATTTTTTTTGAGAAAAATTTTCTAAAAATTCTCTTTTAAGAGAAAATTTTCTAAAAATTCTCTTTCAAGAGAAAATTTTCTAAAAATTGTCTTTAAAGAGAACATTTTCTAAAAATTCTCTTTTTAGAGAAAATTTTCTAAAAATTCTCTTTAAGGAGAAAATTTTCTAAAAATCCTCTTTTAAGAGAAAATTTTCTAAAAATTCTCTTTAAAGAGGAAATTTTCTAAAAATTCTCTTTTAAGAGGAAATTTTCTAAAAATTCTCTTTTAAGAGAAAAATTTCTAAAAATTCTCTTTTAAAAGAAAATTTTCTAAAAATTCCCTTTTAAGAGAAAATTTTCTGAAAATTCTCTTTTAAGAGAAAATTTTCAAAAAATTCTCTTTTAAGAGAAAATTTTCAAAAAATTCTCTTTTACGAGAAAATTTTCAAAAAATTCTCTTTTACGAGAAAATTTTCAAAAAATTCTCTTTTAAGATAAAATTTTCAAAAAATTCTCTTTTAACAGAAAATTTTCTAAAAATTCTCCTTTAAGAGAAAATTTTTTAAAAGTTCTCTTTTAAGAGAAAATTTTCTAAAAATTCTCTTTTAAGAGAAAAATTTCTAAAAATTCTTTTTTAAGAGAAAAATTTCTAAAAATTCTCTTAAAAAATCACTTTTTAAAGAGTAAATTTTCTAAAAAAATCTTTTTAAAGAGAAAATTTTTATATAAATTTTTTCTAAGAGAAATTTTCCTAAAAATTCTCTTTTAAGAGATTTTAACTTTAAGAGAAAAGTTAAAAAAATAAGAAAATTTTTTATATAATTTCTTTGTTAATTTCATTGCTGCCTTAAAAAATATTTCATCTAAATTCGATTTTGATTTTAATATTTGTAAATTCTCTTTTTAAATAACACTTTCTTTATGTTCTCTTTATTTTGAAGAGTCTTAATGAGAAACCCTGTATTATAGTCTACACTAAACAATACTCAAGTTTCGTCTTTAATGATGATGTTTTCATTATTTTTCCACTATTCTTTTTCAATTCTTTTAAGTATTTTTTGCTTTTGGGAAATCTCTTTTTTTCTGCCTTTATTTCTTTTCTTATTCTCGGCTTTTTTAATAAGTTAGTTGGTTGTTTTGTTGGTTGTTTTGTTGGTTGGTTGGTTGTTTGGGTAGAAGTGCAGTCGTAGAAGTTCTAGTAGTTGAGCGTAATTAGAAAAAAGAAAGAAACTTTTTTGCATCGTAATTAACAGGATTCTTTTTTTTCAGTGACTGGAGAAGGTGAAGTGAGGGAGTGGGTGGTTGGTTGGTTGGTGAAGTGAGTGCAGCAGTAACTAAAATTTGTTCCAACACGTGGGTTTCGTATCGCAAAAATAATGATATTTTCTTGATGCCACCACACAAGCTGTTGTAGCTGGATGTTTTTAAGAGAATTTTTTGTTGTTGTTGTTGCTTCGTTAAGAAAATGTGTTTCTAGTTTTGCTGCTGCTGCAGCAACTGATGATGTTGTCGTTGTAAAATAAAGTTTTGTTTATGAGTGTGTTTGAGAGTATTACTTGCATTTGGCTGTAAGTGTGTGTATCTGTGTGTGTATGAGTGCGTGTAGGTTTCTTTTTTTTTTTTGTGAGAAAAGTTAGTTTGTTTTCAGGGGAATCTTTTCAGTTTTTCTTTCTATCAAATTGGTTTTTGTTGCAATTTTTCTTTTCGGTTTCTTGTTGCAATATAAACTAACTACTTGCTGCCTCTGTTCTTTTTGTTGCTCTTGTTGTTTGATATCCATTTGCCTGCTAATGTTTTCATATTCCTGTTTAATGTTACTTTTGTTGCTGCATGTTGCATGCAAGAGAGAAGATAAAAACTTTTTCCTTTATTTTATCACCTAAACATAAAAGACATATGTTGCAACAGATCTTTTTTTGTTCTATAAAATATTTTTTCAGCACGAGTGTGGCACAAGAGAATGGAAGAGAGTGAGAAAGAGTATAAAAATCTGAAAATTAATTAAAAGCCAAATTAGTTTGACCACACAAACTACCACATACACACACACACACACACAAACCAGTTTCTAATAGTTTAAAGCAATTATGTAATGGTGGTTAATAAGAACGAAAAAGTTTTGATGTGATTTTTATTCCATTTTCTTTTTTCCTCCAAAAACAATATACGCACAGATTTTTTATATAAGAAATCTCTGTGTAATTGAATAAACAATAAAGTTAAATAAAATATTATGAAAAATTTCTTAATGAAAAAAAATTTAAAAAATGAGTGAAAATTTTCCTAAGATTTTCTTTAAGAAAATTCTGTCTTAAACAAAACTTGTTGAAAATTCTTCTTTACGATAAAATTTTCTTAAAATTCTCTTTTAATTTTTTTTTTTAATTCTCTTTAAGGAGATTTTTTCTTAATTCTTCTTTAAGATAAAATTTTATAAAATTCTCATTTAAGAAACATTTTTCTAAAAACTCTCTGAAGAGAAAATTTTATGAAAATTCTCTTAAGAGAAAAATTCCTTCCAAAAAAAAAAATTCTAAAAAAATATTTTTAAAGGAAAATTTTCCAGAAAATCTCATTTAAGAGAAAATTTTCTAAAAAATTTTAAAAAATATATTTTTTAAGAAAAAATTTAAAAAATTATCTCTTTTCTAAAAGCAAACTTCCAGAAAATTTTCTTTTAAAAGTAAATTGCTCTAAAATTCTCTTTAAAGAAATTTTTTTAATTATCTTTAAAAGACATTTTCCCTTAAAATGAAAATTCCCTAAAAATATCTTTTACAAGAAATTTTTCATAATTTTTTTTTAAATATTGTTTTTTTTATTTCCCAAAATTGTTTTTAACCGAAAATGTTCATAAAATTTCTCTTTTTATAACTTTAACTCTTCAAAATTCTTCTATTTATAGTTAACTTTCTCAAAATTTTCTTTTTTTGAAAACTTTCTCTTTTAAGAGAAAATTTTTCTTTTAAGAGAAACTTTTCTCAAATTTCCCTTTATAGAGAAATTTTACTGTAATTTCCCTTTAAAGAGAAACTATTTTTAAAGAAACTTCTTAAAATTCCTTTCTTCAAATTTTTATTTTAAGAGAAACTTTTGTCAAATTGCTCTTTTAAGAGAATCTTTACCCAAAAATTTTCTCAAATTTCTCTTTTAAGAGAAAATTTTCTCAAATTTTTTGTCTTAAGAGTAAATTTTCTCAATTTTTTTTCTTTTAAGAGAAACTTTTATCGAATTTCCTTTTTATTAGAAATTTTACTGAGATTTCTGTTTTGAGAGAATTTTTTTTTTCAAATTTCTCTTTTAAGAGAATCTTTACCAAATTTTTTTTTTATATTTTAAGAGGAATTTTGCTCAAATTTTTTTCTTAAGAGAAAATTTTCTTAAACTTCTCACGTTTCTTTTTAAGAAGAAATTTTAAAAATTTCCTTTAAGAGAATATTGACAAAAAGTTTTCTTTCAAGAAACAATTTTCTAAAAATACAAATTTACTTTAAATTGTATTTCTAATTAAAATGTTCTCTTAAATTTATTCTTTAGATTTGTCGATTGTTTTCTGGTAGATAAAACCGTTCTCTTAACTATATTTTAGCAGAAACTTTTCGCTAACTTTTTTTTTGTACAAAAATTTTGTTTGTGATCCTTGTTTACCGGATTTATACAAAGTGTAACAAGGATTCAATTTATTTTGTATTTCATTATTTTGACATTTCTCCTTCACACACTTTCCTTTTCTCTTAATTAAATAATTTTTTTTTCCAAAAACCAATTCCGTCTTTTTAAATAATTTAAATTGTTATTCAAAAGCTTTTCTATATTTTTCCACTCTCTTTTTTGAGAGATATTTTATGGATTATTTCTTTGAGTAACTTTTTTCGGGAAATATCATAATAATTGGTCTTTGTTTTAATAAACTTTATCTCTGAATATATTTTTTCCTCTTCTCTTTTTTTGTTGGGTTCGAAACCATAAATGTTATTTAATTCTGGGTTTATTTTTGCCATTTAAACACAAAGAAAAAACAACCGAAAACGCCACATTTAAGTTTATGGAATTTATTCTATTGTAGTTTTTAGTTGGCTTCAATGGAACATTCCTCCATTTTTTGTGTGTTTATTTTTTCAAAGGAACGACCATAAAGATATTTACATTATTTCCTTCTTTAATAACGGCCAAACGACTAAAATAAAAAAAGGCTTATTTAGGAGAAAAAAAACTAAAATGATAATAAAATAAAAATAGAAGAAAAAAGAGCAGAGCATAACGGAAATGTACAACTGCACCTGGGGAACTAATAAAGTTTTAGTGTGTGGATGTGCAGGAGGACGGGACAGAGAAAAGAAGAGACGAACATTAAAAATTTTATCAGTGTGGTCAACTAAGCAAGAACGAAATTTGAATAACCTACAAATAATATTAAATCCATTTAAATCCATTTCAATTTAAATCCATATTCTCTATCATTTTTAATAGAATCAGAGGATTATAAAAACTTAGTCCTGGTTTCGGCGCAACATAAATTATTATATGTTTTTTGGAGGGGCTTTTAATATTGAATTTATTTTTTGAAAAATTTCTCTTAAAATATTTTTTAAAGAAATTTCATAAAGAAAATTAAAAAATCTTAAAAACAAAGGAGAATTTTGAGAAAGCTTTCTTTAAAAAGAGAGTTTTGAGAAATTTTTCTATAAAAAGAGAATTTTGAGAAATTTTTCTATAAAAAGAGAATTTTGAGAAATTTTTCTATAAAAAGAGAATTTTGAAAAAAAAACTATAGAAGAGTATTTTGAAAAAATTTTCTATAAAAAGAGAAAATTTTCTATTAGAAGAGAATTCTGTGAAAATTTTCTTAAAAAGAGAATGTTGAGAAATTTTTTTATAAAAAGAGAATTTTGAGAAAATTTTCTATAAAAAGAGAATTTTGAGAAAATTTTCTAAAAAAAAGAGAATTTTGAGAAAATTTTCTAAAAAAAAGAGAATTTTGAGAAAATTTTCTAAAAAAAAGAGAATTTTGAGAAAATTTTCTAAAAAAAAGAGAATTTTGAGAAAATTTTCTAAAAAAAAAGAGAATTTTGAGAAAATTTTCTAAAAAAAAGAGAATTTTGAGAAAATTTTCTAAAAAAAGAGAATTTTGAGAAAATTTTCTAAAAAAAAGAGAATTTTGAGAAAATTTTCTAAAAAAAAGAGAATTTTGAGAAAATTTTCTAAAAAAAGAGAATTTTGAGAAAATTTTCTAAAAAAAAGAGAATTTTGAGAAAATTTTCTAAAAAAAAGAGAATTTTGAGAAAATTTTCTAAAAAAAAGAGAATTTTGAGAAAATTTTCTAAAAAAAGAGAATTTTGAGAAAATTTTCTAAAAAAAGAGAATTTTGAGAAAATTTTCTAAAAAAAAGAGAATTTTGAGAAAATTTTCTAAAAAAAAGAGAATTTTGAGAAAATTTTCTAAAAAAAAGAGAATTTTGAGAAAATTTTCTAAAAAAAGAGAATTTTGAGAAAATTTTCTAAAAAAAGAGAATTTTGAGAAAATTTTCTAAAAAAAGAGAATTTTGAGAAAATTTTCTAAAAAAGAGAATTTTGAGAAAATTTTCTAAAAAGAGAGAATTTTGAGAAAATTTTCCAAAAAGAGAGAATTTTGAGAAAATTTTCTAAAATGAGAGAATTTTGAGAAAATTTTCTAAAATGAGAGAATTTTGAGAAAATTTTCCAAAAAGAGAGAATTTTGAGAAAATTTTCCAAAAAGAGAGAATTTTGAGAAAATTTTCCAAAAAGAGAGAATTTTGAGAAAATTTTCTAAAAAGGGAGCATTTTCTATGAAAAGAGAATTTTGAGAAAATTTTCTAGAAAAAGAGAATTTTGAGAAAATTTTCTAGAAAAACAGAATTTTGAGAAAATTTTCTAGAAAAAGAGAATTTTGAGAAAATTTTCTAGAAAAAGAGAATTTTGAGAAAATTTTCTAGAAAAAGAGAATTTTGAGAAAATTTTCTAGAAAAAGAGAATTTTGAGAAAATTTTCTAAAAAAAGAGAATTTTGAGAAAATTTTCTAAAAAAAGAGAATTTTGAGAAAATTTTCTAAAAAAAAAGAAATTTTGAGAAAATTTTCTAAAAAAAAGAAATTTTGAGAAAATTTTCTAAAAAAGAGAATTTTGAGAAAATTTTCTAAAAAAGAGAATTTTGAGAAAATTTTCTAAAAAAAGAGAATTTTGAGAAAATTTTCTAAAAAAGAGAATTTTGAGAAAATTTTCTAAAAAAAGAGAATTTTGAGAAAATTTTCTAAAAAAAGAGAATTTTGAGAAAATTTTCTAAAAAAAGAGAATTTTGAGAAAATTTTCTAAAAAAAGAGAATTTTGAGAAAATTTTCTAAAAAAAGAGAATTTTGAGAAAATTTTCTAAAAAAAAGAGAATTTTAAGAAAATTTTCTAAAAATAGAGAATTTTAAGAAAATTTTCTAAAAATAGAGAATTTTAAGAAAATTTTCTAAAAATAGAGAATTTTAAGAAAATTTTCTAAAAAGAGAGAATTTTGAGAAAATTTTCTATAAAAGAGAATTTTCTAAAAAAATAAAGAATTTTGAGAAAAATTTCGAAAATTTTCTAAAAAAAGAAGAAATTTGAGAAAATTTTCTAAAAAAGAGAATTTTGAAAAAATTTTCTAAAAAAGAGAATTTTGAAAAAATTTTCTAAAAAAAGAAAATTTTGAAAAAATTTTCTATTTTGAGAAAATTTTCGAAAAAAAAATTTTGAGAAAATTTTCGAAAAAAAAATTTTGAGAAAATTTTCGAAAAAAGAGAATTTTGAGAAAATTTTCCAAAAAGGAGAATTTTGAGAAAATTTTCTAAAATAAAAAAAAAAAGAAATTCGTGAAAATATTTTATAAAAAAAAAAATAATAAATTTGAGAAAATTTTCTATAAAAAAAGAAATTTGAGAAAATTTTCTACAAAAAAGAAGAAATTTGTGAAAATTTTCTATAAAAAAGAAGAAATTTGTGAAAAATTTCTATAAAGAAGAAGAAATTTGCGAAAATTTTCTATAAAAGAAATTTGAGAAAATTTTCTTTAAAAGAAATTTTAGAAAATTTTCTATAAAAGAAATTTGAGAAAATTTTCTTTAAATGAAATTTGAGAAAATTTTCTATAAAAGAAATTTGAGAAAATTTTCTATAAAAAAAATTTTAGAAAATTTTCTATAAGAGAAATTTGCGAAAATTTTCTATAAAAAAAATTTAAGAAAATTTTATTTTTGATAAAACTTTGCTAAAATTTCTATTAGAAATTTTATTTAAAGAGATTTTGAGTTAGTACACTATTGTACGGATAAGTTTAAAGACTGAACTACATTTTGGTTCATTGTACAGTTAAGATCAAAAACCAAACTACCGTTAAGTTTGTGGACTAGCTCACAGTCCAGTTTGTAGACTTAACTACACTTCATTCTTTACTCTCTTAATCCTTTCTTTTCTCTCTGTGTATATTTCGTTTTCAATTTCTCTAAATTGAATTATGTAACAAATGGATTAACTAATTTATTTCTAGCAATTACTAACGAAGTTTAACTTCAGTAACTAAAACTCATTTAAATTCGTACATTTTTTATGTTTTCATTTGCTCGAATTATTTTAATATGAATGAAGAAAAGTTTTCATTACAAAAACTTTATTGTTGGCCAAGAAAACTTTAACTTCTGCTTAATTTCATTTTGCTATAAAGAAATAAATTTTAATTTATAAAAATTTCAGAAACAGAAAAAAAAGCAAAAATGAAAACACATTTGGTCAAAACTTCAAAACTGAACTTTGAACTCTTTGGATTTTCTACACAACAATTTCGTAAGAGATCTTAATCTTTAGCACTTGGAAACTTGATAATTAACTTAAGAATTTCCTTACAAAAAGAAGGGAGTCAATAACAAGACGGACCAATCGACCGTTTGGAATTAGTAGCAGCAACAGCGGTAGTAGTTGTACAAGATAAATATCATATTCACCAGACTTAAAGCCATAAAGAGGTTAGAGGAGGATTAAAAGGGGAGGGAGACTTGCAAAAGCTGTTGAAAGACACAAGTTCCAACATTTGATATTTTTGCCCATTTTTAATTCATTTTGTTATTATTGTTTTTTTCTTTTTTTCTTCTTGCTTTTTTTCTTTCGGAATGCAGATATTAAGAGCAGAAGACCAAAAAAAAAGAAGCTTTAAACTTCATTAAATTTGAACAAGTTTAATACCAAAAGGATTATGTTCAATGCAATGGAAGGATATTCTATGGTATGACAACAATGGGAAATAACCAACATTTTTACATATTCCTCTTTTACATACACACATTCTCACTTACACACATACAGACAACATAACATAACAAACATAAAAATCATGACCGGTTATGGTAGAACAGACTTGAACACAAGTAAAAAATGCAGATAACTGAATCGAGTGAATTTGAGTGAATGAATGTTGGAATGAAATGCCCGACAAGCAAACAAACAAACAAACTATAAAGTTATGTTAAGGACATAAAATGCAGCCCAATGGTACAATAAAAATGGTGGTCGTTTTGGGTATTTGAAGCTTGAGGAGATATTTAATATGAAGGAAGTGAAAAGAATTGCCAATATGCTATAGGAAACATTATTCTTTTAGATGGAACACCTCTATAGTTTTGATTCTATTTGGCTTTCAGGATCAGAGGGGAAATCACTCCCCTCTGGATCAAAAATTTTCTTCAACAGAAGTGGATGTTAAACATTTTGTAGCAAAATTTTTAATAATTTAAAATAATTAATGCAGCCACAAAGAAAGATAATCAGATTATGTCAGATATCGGTATATATCTCACTTCATCTAAGCCGGCACTACTGCCCCTATCCAAAATTTTTTTAGCCCATAAACTTCTATATACAACGATAAAGAAAAAAATCTTTATTAAAATTTATAATTCTAAAGGTAACCTCAGATATCGGTCTATATCTCATTCATTTCACTCTGTTTATTCAGGCGCAAGGGTGATCAGTTAAGAGGAATCATTTTTTGTTTGTTTTGGAAATATACCTGGAACTTCTGATCGGCTATATTGAATTATCCCTAATTTGGGAACTTATAAGTTTAAATAGGGAGGTGTGCGGGCTTAAAAAGAGAGATGATATAAAATGGGAATTCAGGTAGTAAAGCGGATTATGTATTCCTATTTCAAGTTTTTTAGGTTATGTCAGAAATCGGTCTATATAAAATTGTTTAACAAACATATTTCCCTAATTTTAATTCAAAAACCACTACCGAAATCCACAAAACATCTGACCAAATTTCAATTCCGCAAAGGGGATTTAAAATCATTTTGGAAATAATTATTTTAAATCAGCCATAATTTCAGAATTTTATAAGTTTTGCATTAGGACCCGATAACTGGTGTTATATGAAACTTAAAAACGTGATTCAGCCGTTAAAGCAGATTATTTTTATCTTGAAAGTGATATCAGATATCGTTCCGTAATACAATTTATATAAAAACGATTCCCTTAATTTTAATCTAAAGGCAACGACAGGGAATAACAAATCAATTGGCCTAATATAATTGAATTCGAATTTTTATTTCCGACTTCAGGGCAGCCTCATGTTTTAAAAATACAGTTATATTTCCTGATCGTTTGTAGTTATGAGTGGACTAAAAGCAGATTTTTGATATAAAACAAGAACTCTGAAAGTAGAACTAATGTTTTTTAATGTTTTGCTCATTATTTGAGATATCGGCCTATAACTTATATTTAACAGAACCAATTTCTTTCTTTCTTTTTCATTTAAAACAGAAAGCATCTGAGGTGGACTATAAGACATCTGTCAAGGATTATTTAATTAAAATTATTATTTCAGACGAGTGCTGAGTAAAGAGGAATCAAATCAAGTTGTAAACTTCTGATCCGATAAGATAGATAAAAGATATAGCACTGGATATAATCTCAATATGTTTAGGAAGAATAAAGCTATGAGTACACTTAAAATGATAATTAAGCAGTTAAAACAGGATTTACTCTCATATTTTCCATTGATTGTTTTCGATATCAGTCTATAACTAAACCGATTTTCTCAATTTTAACTGTAAAACAACATCCGAAACAAAAACTTCATTTAGAATATTTCTTTTATCAAGTTCCAATATATGATAATTTCAGATATCGTTTAGTAAAGGGACCCCCCAACATCAATCTGGCAAAAAAGCTATGAATGCTGTTAAAAGGGGAACTCAAGTTTTAGATATCGGTTTATAACTAATGTGCTACTGAAGCGATTTCCTTAATTTTAAAAATTCATTACTTAAGAGTTCAATAGAGGAGGATAAAAAAAATTAGGAAATAATTTTATAACTTTTGATCGGTTAACTGGATGATTGAATAAGAAGGATTAAATTAATTTATCTGTGGTATGGAACTTCTACCAGCATTCCAGATATCAAAATATGATTTTTCAAAGTCAAATATATCGGATATAAAAATAATATTGCCCCATTAACCTAAAATATTCATTAATAATTTCAATTTTTTTCTTCCATATCCGATATCGGTCTATATATAATCAAATCATAGTGGTGAAACTTTAAAACGTCTGGTCAGATTTTATTTGATGCTCAAAAATTAGCTGAGGAAAAGAATCGTCGCTTCATTTCGAGAATTAAACCTATAATTTCTGATGATCCGATGAGAACTGGATAAAAATTTATATGGACATACCACGAAAGTGTAGCACTATAACTTTAGAAGTTAAACCCTAAAGCACCCTAAAACATCTCTATTAATAGAGCCGAAAGGAGCCAAATTAGATTTATAGCCGATATTATGGTCTACACTATTTGAAGGATGATATTCATATGGAATATTTTTTGGATAATCGAGGATAAATTAGGCCAATATCCTGTCGGAATTAGGATTGAAACCAAAAGGTACTCTTAAGCAAGAAATAATTTCATCGGAAATAATGTTTCTTGGTTCATAAATAAGAAACTGGTGGGCATATTCTTTTTAAGAAGAATTTCCCCTCTCAACTGTTATGTTTTATTTTCCAGCAACAAAATTAAAGTTTTCAACTTCAAAAGATGAATACAAGAGAATAAAATTTTGTAGTCCAGTTTTCCAAAAAACCAAATTCAATGAAAAACCAAATAAACCCAAAAATTACATTTATAAGTGGCCGCCACTTATCTAAAAGCAGTAGCAGTAAGAAGCAAACAACTACAGCAATTCGCACTCTTACACTCGCACACATACACACACACACACACACACACACACTTTTAAACAGCCTCTCAAGTGCAGTAGTTTTTCTCCCAACTACAAATCTCAAGACGACTTACAAAACGGAAGGAAGTACGAAATATGAACAAGAAAAAAATAAAATAAAAGAAAGAAATAAATAAAAAGAAAACACTACAAATTTGAAAAGATTTTCTTCTTCTTCTTCTTTTTTTGTCGAAAGCGTTGAGTGCATTGGACAACAATGATGACACCATAAGTGTTACGGCATTTTGAACTCTTAAGTTAAGTTAAGAAAGAAAAAAATGCTACAAAAACTGGAAGCCCAAAAAAAATAAAATACTCTGGGAACAGAGAAACAGAGAGAGAGAGAGAGAGGGAAAGTCAAAGTTTGTAGTAAGAAAAATGCCTAAGAAAAATGCCCTTAAATAGAAGCAGACAAATTTCATTTGTTTTGATGGGGCCAACCGGACACAGTCAGCAGCCAAATCTCTCAACACCCCAAAGTTATACACAGAACAGTAATTTTCACATAAAACTTTTTTCTCTCTCTCTCTCTTTTGCATTTAACACAAAACTTCAGCAACAACAGCGAAAATAGAGAATAAAAAGTTCAAAGTTAAACCAAAATAGGCTGATAATGCTCATAATGGTGAAATGAAGGCAGGGAAAATAATGGAACAAGTTGTGAGAAAATTTAGGAAAAAAGTTTTTAAAAAAAGTTAAGTTTCTTTATGCTGCATTAAAACCACAGTGAAACAGTGGGAACTAATCTTCTAAACAAATAGGAATAGGAGGCTTCAACTCAGCGATGTCAGATAGAGAGAGACTTTTCTAGCGAAAATTCCATTCATAGGAAATAGGATATGTGTATGTATGTATGTATGTATGTATGTATGTATGTATGTATGTATGTATGTATGTATGTATGTATATACATAAGGAAAAAATTCGATAGGACTGAGGGTAGAGGTACCGGTCATACAAGGTAAATATTGATTATCGAATATCTCAAGAACTATAACAGCAAGAGTTTTCCAATTTGGTCCCGATAATCAGGGACCAAATTGGAAAAGGGGAAAGGGTACATCCATATCCAATAACAAATATTGGTTATCGAACCCCCATACAAAACAAGTTTAAATTGCTAATAATCTTTATAATAGAATAAGAGTACAACACCAACAGCATCGCATAATTTTTTAATTTGTTGGCAAAACGAAGTTACAAATAGGCCAGGGGGAATGGTATCCCCTAACAAACGAAAGTAGAAATTTTGAAAGAATTTTTCGTAGATTTTATCTGGCAACACTGCTTCAACTTTTCCAGGGCTCCACATCCTGGTGATATTTAAAGAATAAAAATTTAGGCAAGTGTCTAAGAGAACGCCTTCTATGTGGCTACATCACACACAGAGAGCGTTGTCGTAGATAACGAAGAAACGACATTGTCCTATTCAACGGTGGGGATGATCAGTTGCAGCAGTCAAGTCAACTCCTTGGAAAATTGAAGGAATGCAAAATCATCAAAGATTCCTACCACCACATCACTCATAGAGGACCTTTTTCGAGACAACAATAGATAGGAAACTCCATTTTCCTAGAACTTAACTAAAATTAAAATGAAAAAATAATTAAAACAAAACTGAACAATAAATGACAGGCTTTGTTGAGGCCCTACGGTCCTCGTAGCAAAAGTTTATATATCTATATATATAAAAAGGTCTGAGTGTTTGTTTGTATGTAAATTTGTTATATAAATTATAGTTGTTACCGGTAGGACCTTGAAGTAGGTTATCATCCTTACCTCAAGTAAATACTATTTATCGAAACTATTCCGCAATGAAATTGGCTCTTAAAAATGTTTAATGGAAGAGGTCCAGGGGGGAGTTAGCCTATTTATAGGATCTGGAGAACGGCTACTCCCCAATAATTCAAATAAAATCTCCTTAAGATCAGAGAGAGAAAGAGAGAGAGAGACTCACAGCTGGAGTCTGAAAATTTTGAACATAAGAGAATTAAGTGGTCAATATTATCAACATGTTAAAAGCTTCTTATGAATAATTTTAGACCGACTTTTGTTAAATTTTATTTTATGTAAAGAATACAAAATATTATGGACTGATGCCCAATAAATTTTGAAAACCTATTTCTGCTCATTTATTCATTTTAAATTAATTTTTTGGTGTTTTGTATGAGAAGATTTCGAATGCTAAAGGTTTCGTGGGAGCTACCTGAAATATTGAACAGATTTTTCACGATGTCTATAGACATCGTTTGTGGAAGTATTGATCGAAATATGTTTAAAATTGGAACATATAGTTTTCAAAACGTAAAAGCCAACCGGATAAAGAAGTGAGTTGTTGATCGGTATACATTTTGACAATATATATGTATCAAAATATCTGATAGATTATCTAATAGTTTATATTATCGGTATATTATAACTCTTACTAAACCGATTCAGAAAAATCCATTTCAGGGTCTAAACACAAAACCTCAAATTTCGGTGACTTCAAAAATATTGTAACCTAAAAACTCTAAAAGATTTCACAAAAATAAATTTCGAAGTAGAAATTCCATAACACCTACATAACAGAAGTTTTGGTCTCAAAGAGAAAATTTTGGTCTCAAAGAGAAATATCTGGGCTTTTCAAATATCAGTCTATAACTCAGAATTAACAGATACAAGTGAGAAGAGGTCCTCGCCATTAGATATTAACTGATAGATCGGTACTATTATTAAGTCACAAGCTCTGCTGACAGGTTTTACCAACAACATATCGGGTAATTTAAAAATATCTGGGTCTTCTATATATCGGACAATAGAAGTGCAGTAAAGTCAACCACATATTTTCTGAAATTATTCTTATAATAAAGAGACTGTGGACCCAGAAACCATCTATTTAGAACTAATTAAAAAAAGGATGGGTTCAAGGAAAATTTGTTTAATTTTATTATAATCAGGTCACTTTATACAATACAGGGAAATCGTGCTTAAAGAACTCAATTTCCCCACGACTTATTTGGATTGACGTCGAACAAGTTTATTTTTATTGTTTCATGAAATTGAAAGGAATTTTTCTATATTCAATTTGATCAGTTTTCAATTTGAATAAAGTTTTTCATTTAATTTTCTTTTTTCCCCATTTTGTTGCCTCCATGTCCTCCAATATCCTTAATTTCCCTAAATATTTCAAAAACCCCATTAATTTTATTTATAAATTGAAAACAAAAACAAATTAGTCAATGTCGTCTTTTCAGCTCTTTTTTTCAACAAAAGACATTAAATAGTCACATCTTTATTTATATTCACCAGTCATTAGGACCCACTGTTTGTCATTAAAATAGAAAGTAATAGAACTTGTACAACTTGTACACGGAATGAGTTGACAAATGGACCACCACAGAGGTACAAAAGACAGTTCTTTAAGAATTAAAACACTGAGAAAAATGATCAGATCGAATTTTCACTAAAAATTCAATTTTTTTTACTAAAAATTCAAATTTTCACTAAAAATTGAAATTTTCACTCAAAATTGAAATTTTCACTAAAAATTCAAATTTTCACTAAAAATTCAAATTTTCACTAATAAATTCAAATTTTCACTAAAAAATTCAAATTTTCACTAAAAATTCAAATTTTCACTAAAAAATTCAAATTTTCACTAAAAAATTCAAATTTTCACTAAAAAATTCAAATTTTCACTAAAAATTCAAATTTTCACTAAAAATTCAAATTTTCACTAAAAAATTCAAATTTTCACTAAAAATTCAAATTTTCACTAAAAATTCAAATTTTCACTAAAAATTCAAATTTTCACTAAAAAATTCAAATTTTCACTAAAAATTCAAATTTTCACTAAAAATTCAAATTTTCACTAAAAATTCAAATTTTCACTAAAAATTCAAATTTTCACTAAAAATTCAAATTTTCACTAAAAAATTCAAATTTTCACTAAAAATTCAAATTTTCACTAAAAAATTCAAATTTTCACTAAAATTCAAATTTTCTATATTCGACTTTTGTTAAATTTTATTTTATGCAAAGAATACAAAATATTATGGACTGATGCCCAATAAATTTTCACTACAAATTCAAATTTTCACTACAAATTCAAATTTTCACTAAAAATTCAAATTTTTACTAAAAATTCAAATTTTCACTAAAAATTCAAATTTTCACTAAAAAATTCAAATTTTCACTAAAAATTTAAAATTTCACTTAAAATTCAAATTTTCACTAAAAATTAAAATTTTCACTAAAAATTGAAATTTTCACTAAAAATTGAAATTTTCACTAAAAATTGAAATTTTCACTAAAAATTGAAATTTTCACTAAAAATTCAAATTTTCACTAAAAATTGAAATTTTCACTAAAAATTCAAATTTTCAATAAAAATTCAAATTTTCACCAAAAATTCAAATTTTCACTAAAAATTCAAATTTTCACTAAAAATTCAAATTTTCAATAAAAATTCAAATTTTCACTAAAAATTCAAATTTTCAATAAAAATTCAAATTTTCACTAAAAATTCAAATTTTCAATAAAAATTCAAATTTTCACTAAAAATTCAAATTTTCAATAAAAATTCAAATTTTCACTAAAAATTCAAATTTTCATTAAAAATTCAAATTTTCACAAAAAATTCAAATTTTCACTAAAAATTCAAATTTTCACTAAAAATTGAAATTTTCACTAAAAATTCAAATTTTCACTAAAAGTTCAAATTTTCACTAAAAGTTCAAATTTTCACTAAAAATTCAAAATTTTCACTAAAAAATTCAAATTTTCACTAAAAATTCAAATTTTCACTAAAAAATTCAAATTTTCAAATTTTCACTAAAAATTCAAATTTTCACTAAAAATTCAAATTTTCACTAAAAATTCAAATTTTCACTAAAAATTCAAATTTTCACTAAAAATTCAAATTTTCACTAAAAATTCAAATTTTCATTAAAAAATCAAATTTTCACTAAAAATTAAAGCTTTTTACTAAAAAATTTAATTTTAAACAAAAGATGTAAGAATGCTATATTCGGCTATTTGGAATCCTCAATATCCTCCACCACAACAGCCTAAGAAAAAATACATTATGTTTCGTACATGTACATTATATGCACATACACACTCACAAACGCTTACATTATGTAAAATTATTTCTTATATATAACAAAGAAACCTTTATGAGTCATAAAATTAGTTTGATTTGATTCCTTTGTAATCATAATATGTTTATAACAACCATAATTATAATATTATTGTCATTTCTAAAATATCAACCTTTGAAATTTTCTTTACCTGTAAAAATATTTATAAAATATATTCACAAAATTTGTTGCTACAATTTCAAACACTTGCAACAAATGTGTGAAGACTAAAAGTAAACCAACAACAAATTATGGTTTGCTACCATCAACAACAGAAACAACACCAAATATACTATGACGAACAGCAGCAGAAGCAGCAACAACAACTACAACAACTATAAAAACAGCAATATTATCATTATTATCATCAACACCAGACCACCAAAAGAGGATTGTACTCTAATAGTGTGGTAACTGCAGTTGGCCATAAATGAAATGGCATTAAACAGAAAACAACAACAAGAACTTTAGCAACTTTTTGTTGTTGTTGTTTGCACTTGTAGCAACAATAAAAATAAATAAACTGAAAATATTTTACACGTAATAGAAACGTACAAATATTTAATAAAGAATGGGAGAAGAGAAAAAATTAAACAAGATTTTTTTTTTGTGCAACAAAACTTTTTAGTTAAGTAGCAATGTTTCTGCGTCAGCTTACTTGTAAAGTTGCAAGCAAACAAATGCACTATGGGACGGCCATATTGCCAACAGATTTATTTCCATTTAATTTTTCACATGAGTCACTGTGCAACAGAGAGAAAATGGTTAATAACACAAAATCAGAAATGTTATTTCCACCACAGTCAAAACCCACAAATACATTAACAACAAAAATTAGTACTTTTTGCAAATTTAAGGCATAAAAAGTACCTAAAAATTTGGTACTTCTTTCCTAAATCGATTTTGAAAGAAAATTATAAGAATAAAATTGTTATATCCAAAGGGTACCAATTAAGTGAAATGAACGTTAAAATGGGGAAAAACACTTGTATGATACTTTTTGCTAATTTGAGAGTATTTTGCGGAACTTTCTAGATCTTCTTTAGGTACTAACTGATTTTAGCATTATAATTAAAGTATGAATAAGGAATTTTGGATTTATGATTTAAATCGCCTAAAAGGTACTTTTTTCGGTTTATGTTTCCTGTTGGTCCTTTTTAGAAGGATTTAACAAAAAATTAAAATGCATAAAATTAGAAGAAAGATATTTAAAAAGTAGTATTTCATTCCAATGGCCCATATTTCTTGTCCATTCAATGGTACTTTTTTGTAGGTACTTTTTGAATTGAACATAAAAATTAACGAAGAAATACGAAATTATGGATTTATGATCTAAAGTGAATTTCAAATTGCAATAAAGAATTTGTGGTACTTTTCTAATTCAACACGAAGATTTTTATGGTACTTTGAAAAAATGGTACTTTTTGAATTCTCGTTAAAAATTGGAAATTCAGTCCTAAAAAATGTGTTACTTTTTGATCATCCGAAGGAGTGAAGGAGATACTTTTGAGGTTATCTGATAACACTCTATGATTTCCCCAAAATAATTAACGTAAAAATACTTTCTAAAAGTACTTTTTAAGAAGTTTTGTTACAAATTAATTTTAGAACACAAAATTTACAATTTTAGTTCTAAAAGGAAAAGAATCCTAAATGGATCCTAAGTGAAAATGATTAAATATGGGATCATTTTTGAATATTTTTGAAAACTTTTTAATTTTAATAATAATTAAAAAATGTATATTTAGTTTTATTTTTTGTTAAAATTTTCTGCAAAATGGGAAATTATTGTTGACAAATCAATATAAATCTTTAAAAGTTCTAATCGATTCCAATGTAGCTATGGGGTCTCAAATATGTTGTTAAACATTCAAATTATTTAAAAAGAATTAGATCAAAGAAATCTTTACTAATTTTTTTCAAATAATTTGAATGTTTAATATCATCTTTGAAACCCCATAGCCCTGCTCTAGAATAAGTTATGGAGTTTCGCTTTAAGTCATATAATGACACACTCCTCTGGTATAAGTAGATAAAATTTTAAGTTAATAAAAGATGCGGAGCCCTTATAACATTGGGGTGATCATTTTTAAGATAAAATTAAAATTTTTAAAACACTTTTTAAAAGAATGGGAATTTTGGGTATTTTGGCATAGGAAAGTGGGCATTTTTTTAATTGTCTGACTCAAAGACAAGTTTAGGTAAGTTATACAGAAATTTCGATTGAATATCTACTGTTTGTTTAAATTTAATTAAAGTTCAAAGTTCAATATAGATAAAATATTAAGTTAATCCCGTATAGAAGCTTTTTTTACTGAAATCGATGTACAATTTAGGGTTTTAATTTATAATGTTTTTTATGTATGAAAAATACCCAAATGAAATTTCAGTAAAAGTTCAATTTTTAAAACACTTTTTAAAAGAATGGGAATTTTGGCATTTTGGTATAGAAAAGTGGGAATTTCTTAAATTGTCTATATCAAGGACAAATTAGGACAAGTTATACTTAAATATCAAGTAAATGGCAATATTTCTTTATTTTTTATTAAAGTCCAAAGATTAATTTCATTTTCTAAAAAAATTCAAAAATTTTAAATTTACAGTTTTTCAAGAAATTTTGCCCTCAAATAAAATTGCACAAACAATTTCTTTACAAATTGTTAATTGTCATATTCTAGAGTTCTCTTAGGTAACAAATAACTGGGCAAATGGTTCAAAACTATGCTTTAAATCCAACTAACACCAGGGCTTCTTCTAGAACATTTCAACTTATCGAATCATATCAACATATTCAAGACGATTAACTTTGAAAGGCCCCCCCTCAACAACAATGATCAGCGGGAGGGTTATTATTTTCTTAAATCAAATGGAAAACACTGCAGCTGTAATCATGTTAAATTTGATTCGTTTAACTCCAAAAGTGTAAAAGTTATGGAATTATTTCCAACAAAACATTTTGAAACCACTGTGCAGGGTAATAAAAACGCATTGTCTTCTCATACACACAAACATAAATTTTCTTCTTTTAATATTTCTATTTGCGTATGTATGTGTGTGTAAATGTTTAAACTAAAAAAAAACTAAATATTTTATTTTTAGCTTTTTTTGCTCGATCTTCTTCTTCGTATTTATTTTTCATATAAAACCTTAATGGTGGTTATTTGTAGTTCTTGTAACTGTAGTTGTAGTTGTACTTAAAGTTGTATTTGTAGTTATGTAGTTATATAGTTTGTAGTGGTTATTGTGTTCTTCAATTACAACTCAGTTACAAACAATTGTTTTGCTTTAAGGAATAAAAAATACGAACAACAACAACAACTAAAAGAAAAAGTAAAACTAAAACTAAAACTTACATGCATTTGGGTTTGTTGCCTGAATTCCATGAAACTCCAAACTGTATTTGATGTGGCTGCTACCAAAGTTTGACCAGTATTTTGCGATACACAATTCCAGTATGTTGTTCTCCTGTAAATATAAACAACAACAACAACAACATGAACAAAAAGAAAAATTTTATAAATTTCTGTATTTTTTTCTCTTGTTTAATAGAAAATAAAGAAGAAAATAAAACACAATGGTTATAAATGAAGAATGAAAGAGAAGAGGAAGAAGAAGAAAAAAAACATAATTCTCATAAAAGGAATGAAATATGAATGAAAAATAATGGAATATAAGTGTAAGTACCACATGTACAACCAGAGTGTTCTTAAATACACATATTAGACGAGTCCACGATTTAATGTGAACTAGAGAAGGAGAGAGCGAAAGAGAGAGCGAGCGAGCAACCGACAAAAGATATAAAGTTAAAGAGACGTTAAGCTGCTTAATGGTTTTTCTAGTTTCACTAAAATACTGAAAAATATATGAATTTAAGTAGCGACAATATGATAACTCATATGTGGTTACAACACAACAAATAAAGGAGCATTTTATTTGACAGGGCATATTAAAGCGATTAAAAATAAGTTTCAGAAAAAAAAATGATTAAAAAGTTGAAATGTAACACTAATGCGTGATAAATACCCCAGATGGCCCTAAATGCTAATCATATAATGTGTAACGTCAAGAAGGAATCAGTTTTAAGTTCGTTTTAGATATAGTTAAATTCTAGTTCGGTTCCAGTTCAGTTCTTGTTAAGTTCTAGTTCAGTTCCAGTTCAGTTTTAGTTCAGTTCCAGTTCAGTTTTAGTTCAGTTCTTGTTTTGTTCTAGTTCAGTTTTAGTTCAGTTCTTGTTAAGTTCTAGTTCAGTTCCAGTTCAGTTCTGGTTTAGTTCTAGTTCAGTTCTAGTTCAATCCCTGTTCAGTTCTAGTTCAGTTCCTGTTCAGTTCCAGTTCAGTTCTAGTTCAGTTCTTGTTAAGTTCTAGTTCAGTTTTAGTTCAGTTCAATTCCAGTTCAGTTTTAGTTCAGTTCTTGTTTAGTTCTAGTTCAGTTCTAGTTCAGTTCTATTACAGTTCTAGTTCAGTTACAGTTCAGTTCTTATTAAGTTCCAGTTCAGTTTTAGTTCAGTTCTTGTTAAATTCTAGTTCAGTTCTAGTTCAGTTCCAGTTCAGTTCAAGTTCAGTTCCAGTTTAGTTTTACTTCAGTTCTAGTTCAGTTCCAGTTCAGTTTTAGTTCAGTTTTAGTTCAGTTCTTGTTAAGTTCTAGTTCAGTTCCAGGTCAGTTCTGGTTTAGTTCTAGTTCAGTTCTAGTTCAGTTCCAGTTCAGTTTTAGTTCTTATTAAGTTCTAGTTCAGTTTTAGTTCTTATTAAGTTCTAGTACAGTTCTAGTTCAAATTCTCGTTCAGATTCTCGCTCAGATTCTCGTTCAGATTCGATTTTTTTGCTGTAACTCCCAATCTGTTCAATATTTTATCGGTGCAACCTAATAACATGGTTCGTACTCATATTTAAACCCTGCTATTACTTATATGAGTTTTTTGGACGTAGAAAACAAAGATTATTTCAATATGGCAGAATGTGTTTTTTTTTTTTTTTTTTTTTTTTTTTTTTTTTTTGTATAAATGATCTTCTGCTCTTTATCGGAAAATCCAAAAGCATTTCAGATTTTATTTAAAAGAAGAAGAAAAAAAGAAAAATCGTTTTAAAAAAAGAGTATTTAACATTTAAATTCGAGAAGAAAAATACAAAAGTTTTTCTTTTTTTTTCCAATTAAAAATGTTTATTCTTTCAAAAATAAAAATTGAAAGAGGAAAAATACTAAAGAAAGTAAAAGTAAAATGAAAAATACATTTATTTGATGAGGGGAAAATAATGTTTATCCTTGAAAAGCTTTAAATGCTTAATATAGTTTTTTTCGGCATAAATACCCTAAAATAGTTTACATTTTCCAAAAAAAAAGATGCTTAATAAAAAAACTAAGTCTACAAAAAAGGTGTTTTTTCTAGATGAAAAGAAAATGTTATTTTAAGTAAAGAAAGGAAAATAAATTGTATATTTAAAATCTCCTGAAGGCATAAAACTATTAATAAAATTATATTAAATTAAAATGTATCTTTTCTTAGAATCCAGTTTTTTTCATTCAGATTATTTCTAATTCAATTAATTAAAAAATTGAAAAATAAGGTAAATATGGGATAATCGGTCATGCTGACAAATAAACAGCCACTTCCTCTTTGGAATAGAAAAAAATTGACAAGAAAAACTTGTCGAATATTACGATTGTACTATTCGAAATCTTTGCGGATTTGTATACTAAACAGCGCCATCTAGATTTTTATAAATTGCCATGTGACGATTTTAAAAGTTATGTTGTTTTTTATATTCTGATATGACATTTCCTGAACAGTTCTCTTATAGTTTAAATTAAAGTCGAGTTTCTAGTTCAAATTCTAGATCTGTTCTAGTACCTTCTTAGATTTAAGTTTAGTTCGAGTTTAGTTCTAATTCTGAGCAATACGGATTCTATTTCAGATTCTAGTACAATTCAAAATCAGTTCTTGTGCAATTCTTTCTCAGATTCTAGTCTAGTTCTAGTTCAGAGTTTAGTTAAGATTTTAGTTCCGATTGAAGTTCAGATTATAGACCTTGTTATGGTTGAAAAGCAGCCCCTGTTAGCTCAGTGCTCGGACTATTTGGTATGAAAAGTTAAAGCTAATGATGTTTTAAAAACATCAAGGCTCAAAAAGTTTCTGCAGAAACGTTGTTAAAAATTAAGAGGTCAAAAATAGACCACGGGAATTGAAGTTAAGTTTTCTAAAAACATTCTTGACGAAACGTATGTTCTGGCGGATTTTTCGCAACTTTCTAGTCAAAAGTTTTATATTGCTTATGATCGTGGGAATGTTGAAGAAAAGTTTATGACCCAAAAGCAGTTAAAGTTTCTATAAATACCGGAGTTTACATCAAAATGTATCCACTAACAAAAAAGTGGAGACATTATCAAAAAAAGGCTATTTCCGTATCCCGTCACTATTGTAAATAAGCCTTTGAATAAGACCAAAACAATAATGTGATCTTTGTACCTTCAAACTGCCCGAAATTGATTTCAATCGAATTAAGATTAAAACTAAATTTAGTGGTTTCGTTTTGATTAATATATATGTATGTTAAGAATTTTTCGATCTCATTCCTTAGTTTAAAATATTTAGTTCAGATTCTATTACAGATTTTACTTCTGTTTCATGTTTAGATTCAAAGTCAGATTTTAGTTTAGATTCAAGTTCAGTTTTAATCAAGTTCAGATTTTATTCCAGATTCTAATTCAAATTCTGGTTCAGGTATTAATTCAGATTTTTAGTTCAGATTCTTAATTAGAATTTTAGTATCAAGTATTATATCAGATTCGAGTTCAGTTCTAGATTAGTGGAATTTCAGTTATTGGACAGATTTTAGTTCAAATTCTATTTGAAAATCTATTTCAAAGTCTTGTTCAGAATCTAGTTTTGATTTCAGTTCTAGAATCTGTACTGGTTCAGGTTCTAGTTCAGATGCTAGTTCAAAGATTTGTTCAGAATCTGGTTCAAATTCAGAATTAGAATACAGTTTAGGTTCTAATTTAGATTTTAGTTCAGTTTAATTTCAGATTCTAATTCAGATTCTATTTAGCATTCTATTCATCTCAAAATCAGGACAGATTCTAGTAGAGATGTTTGTTCAGATTCTAGTTCAAATACAAATTTTAGTCCTGGTTCAGATTCTAGTTAATATTCTGAGTTAGAATTTTAGTTCAAGTTTTATTTCAGATTCGAGTTCAGTTCTAGTTAATTTCAACTTTAACTTTACTTCTTGTATAGATTTCAGTACAGATTTTAGTTCAAATTCTTGTTCAAAATCTACTTCAAAATCCTGTTCAGAATCTATTTCAGATTTCATTTAAAATTTCAGTTTAGGTTCTAGTTGAGTTGCTAATTTAAAGTCTTGTTCAGATTCAGAATTAGATTAAAGTTTTGATTCTAATTTAGATTTTAGTTCAGTTCAATTTCAGATCCTACTTAAGATTCTATTTCACATTCGATTCATACAAATTCGAAGACAGATTCTAGTGGAGATTTTTTGTTTAGATTTTAGTTCAGATTTGAGTTCAGATTCTTTATTAGAATTTTAGTTCAGTTTAACAAAAAGTTTTATTTCAGAATTCTCTTCTAGTTTAGTTCAATTTCACTTTAGATTTTAGTATTGATTCAAGTTCAGATTCCAGCTCAAAGTCTTGTTCATAATCTAAATCAGATTTCAGTTAGATTTCAGTTAAGAGTTTAGTTTCGATTCAAGTTCAGATTCAAATTCAAAGACATATTCAGAATATTGTTCTGATTTTAGTTCCGATTCAGAATATTTTGTTTGAATTCAATCTCAGATAGTTGTTCAGATTCTAGAAAAAGAAATTTTTAAAAACCTGAAATAAACTCCTTTTCACATTTTCTCAAAATATTTTTGAAAATTGAAACCTTAAATTAAATCATATTAACCCATCATTTTAGTGAAGTGTTAACAGATAAAAAAAAACAAACTTTCATTTCAATTACAACAATTTCGGACAATATTTTTATAACAACAAAAAAAGAGGAGGAAAAAAAACTAAATACAAAGAAAATAATATAAAGAAATTCTTTTTTAGTTTTCAAGTTTAGTTTAAGAACTAAAAATGTTTATTTCCTTTCATTCTTT
>PYHX02000494.1:74322598-74350557 GCA_004302925.2 Cochliomyia hominivorax | reverse complement strand
TTGCAAATAAAAGTAAAATATGTTGAAGGGAACTAAGTCAATATCGCTATCATTAGATATATCACAGATAAGAGGAACTCAACTGATCCAGGGATCAGTTTTAAAAACACTGGACTAGAACTACAATGAACTTGAAGTAACTAGAACTGAACTAGAATTGAACTAGAGAACTAGAAAATAATTAGAACTAAACTAGAAAATTTACTAGAACTGAACTAGAAGTGAAATAAAACTGAACTGGAACTGAACTAGAACTGTACTGGAACTGAACTAAAACTGAACTAGAATTGAAGTAGAACTGAAGTGGAACTGAACTAGAACTGTACTGGAACTGAACTATAACTGAATTAGAACTGAACTACAATTAAAATAGAACTGAATTAGAACTGAAATTGAACTGAACTGAATTAGAACTGAACTAAAACTGAACTAGAACTGTACTGGAACTGAACTAGAATTGAACTAAAACTGTACTGGAACTGAACTAGAATTGAACTGAACTGAACTAGAACTGAACTAAAACTGAACTAGAACTGTACTGGAACTGAACTAGAATTTAACTAGAATTGAACTAGAACTGAACTAAAACTGAACTGGAACTGAACTAGAACTGTACTGGAACTGAACTAGAACTGAAATGGAACTGAACCACAATAAAAGAAGAACTGAACTTGAACTAGAACTAAACTAGAACTAAACTAGAACTGAACTAGAACTGTACTGGAACTGAACTGGAACTAAACTAGAACTGAACAAGAACTAAAAAAGAACTGAAAAAGAACTAAACTAGAACTGAACTAGAACTTAATTTTGAAAAAAAATAAATTTAATAACTGTTTCATTTTGGGGTCATAAAAATAATTCTCAATTACATTAGTAAATCATAATATTTTCTAATTTAATTTAAACTCTTTTAAGAAAAAAGTATATAAATTAAATTTTTCTGTATTTGAAACTAACTTAAGTTAATAAATCAGTTTCTAGTTAATTCGTCTTTTGTTATTGAGAGATATTGTGCAATAAATCTACGAAATGTCATTTCAAGATTGTCTTTAATGATTTCCAATGTAAAAGAAAAACTTATAGATTTATCCACGTGACATTAGATAAGAGAAAATATGAAAATCTTCACATTTTATACAAGAGAAAAATAACTTAAATTTAATAAAAAAAACTTAAATTCTAAAGAAAATATTTCCATAACCTCAAACTAAATTTATTTCTTTCTAAAAATTACATTTTTTGACTGTTGGGCAAAATCCAAAAATAATTGCAAAACGGAAATCATTTTTCCTCACATCTAATAATAATGATGCTACTGAACTGTAAAAGGAAATTTCTATTATTTGTATGATTTAAGAATAGAAAAAAGATAAAATTGCAAAAAAAATAGAACAGAGAAAATAATAAAAATATATTTACAAAATAAATCTTTTACAAAGAGCCTGAACACATTTATACACACGAAGATATGATTATGAAACTGATACACAGACATAGAGCCATTGACACACACGCACTCACTCACTCACGCTTTTTCTCATCATCATCCTCATCATCAATGTAACACTATAAATGTTGATTGTAAAGAGTTTTTTGATTTTCAATCGAGTGAGAGAGAGAGAGAGAGAGAGAGAGAGAGAGAGGGAGAAAGAGAGAAAAACGCTTTCAGACATTAACGAGTTCTTTTAAATCATTTTGTTAAAAAAGGGATTTGAAAGGCTTCATTTTTTTTTACAAAAATGAAAAGGACATTTTTTATGATACCAGCAACAGCATGAACAGGAAATATAAAATAATAATGATAATTTGTACAAAAGAAAAAAAAAAGAGTTAAATGAGACAAATGATTATTAATTAAAAAAGGAAGAGATTATTGATAATTTTATTTTACTTTATTTGATAAATTTAATGAGATAAAACTTTAATTATGGAATTTATATTTTGATGGGGCAAAATCAGTGCGTTTTCAAACAAAAAGAGGGGAAGGACAATGTGGCCAAATCGACTTGTTTTTGTAAATAATTTGGTCAATTTTGAATGGCTGGAGAGATCTTAATGAAATTTCACATGGTTAGAGGTCAGGTATCTTGGAATTGATCTGGAGGAGTTCAAGAGTTTATGTAGTCACTTCATGTATGTTAATTTTTTAAAATTCGCCAAAAATTCATTTATGAATTAAGACAACAAAAAATTTTTATATGGATATAGTCCTTCTATGTTTCCATAAAAAATTGATTCAACCTAATTTATCCTTGTTCTTCATTTTTTAAGATTATTTAAGTGAAAATAGTCAATTTATTTAAAATGATTTACACGGATTGGGATTTTGGGTATTTCCGTGTGGAGAAGTGGGGATCTTTCTAATTCCTGATTATGAACAAGTTCATATACACCATATTAAAATCTGTATATAATGTGTGTGCATGCATGTATGTATGTATGTATGTATGTATGTATGTATGTATGTATGTATGTATGTATGTATGTATGCATATATGTATGTATGAATGTATGTATGAATGTATGTATATATGTACGTATGTATTTATGTATGTACGTATGTATGTATGTATGTATGTATGTATGTATGTATGTATGTATATATGAATGTATGTATGTATGCATGTATGTATGTATGTATGTATGTATGTATGTATGTATGTATGTATGTATATATGAATGTATGTATGTATGTATGTATGTATGTATGTATGTATGTTAGTATGTATGTATGTATGTATGTATGTATGTATGTATGTATGTATGTATGTATGTATGTATTTATGTAACGTATGGACTCTAAAACGGCTGAGCCAATTTTGATGAAATTTCACAGAATGATTCCAGTATACCCAAAAGTAACTATAAAAAGTTCCTTTAGGACCAGAGGAAGGGGGTACCACCAATACAAAGAAATATTGATTACCGAACATCTAAAGAACTATAACAGCGAGTGTTCTCAAATTTAGTCACAACTGCCTCCTCAAGGAACTGTTTCGCTTGATAAGAAGTAGGACGAATAAGGTCAGGGGGAGGGTAAAGGGCAGGGGGATTTTGCTGTAATTAAGCTACTGTGAAACACCATCACTAAAAAAATATAGTGCTGATAGGATCAGGGGGAGGTACCTCCAATACAAAGCAAATTTTAATTACTAATTATCTATTTTAATCGTTTGATAATAAAACACGAATGTTTGCTTGGGGCCAACAACGTCCTAAATAATTTGTTTTGAAAAAAGGAAGTTTTTTTAAAGGAAGTTTTTTCAACTGAAAACTAAACTAAACTTCTTCAAGTCAAATTTAAAGATTTATAATACACAAAATTTTTAAAAAATTAACATACCCGAGATGGCCGAGATTGGAGTATAACCGACAATCCTTCAGATCATATTCAAAATATCTCACCTCGAACCATTAAGTGTGTGTTTAATGGTTCAAAACTAACAGAATTTAAAAAAAGAATCGATTTAGTCACTGTGGAAAAAATTTCGGAACATTAATTTAAGCTAAAAAATTGTTTTTCCACGACCCCAAACAGTTCGTAAAACTGACGATATAGAAGAAACAGCGTATTCGATTTGTATCGTCGTATAAAGAGTTGAATTAATATCTGTGACAGATTGAATAAAGGAACTCACAACGAAAACGAGTGAAGAAACTTGATGTAATAATGAAAATCTTACACTCATTTTGAAAATCCTTTAAGCACGATCACTTGGACATCCCTGCCAAACGATTCATTTTTAACCGACTGAATAGTTTATTAAATATCAAATATTTTAAGTTTCTTTAGTTTGAAATTAACAAGGATTCTATTGAGAATCTTTTATGAAGCGAATATCTGATCGCTTAGCTACCGATCAAGCGGTTATTCTGTAATTTTTTCGAGAACTTTCCCATAGAGTTCTTGTTATGGCAATCGTATGTTACAATAGACTCCATAAATACCGAAATAATGTGTACACTTATTTTGGGCCTGACTTATCATCCTGTCACTATGGTAAACAAGCCCTAGAGTGGTACAAGAACAATAATGTGGTATTTGTACCAAGAGAGGCAAATACTCCAACCTGCATTGAGCTAAGGCGGTAAGTTATTGGGTTCTTGGTTAAAAAAGAACAGAAGAGCATAAATAGATATTTTGGATACATTTTTATGATGCTTTCAATCGATCAAAATGACTGACGCAAGACTTTTTCCGAATGGAACGGTTACTAGAATAATAAGAATATTCTAGTAACCGTTTCATTCAAAAGAAGTCTTGTGTCTCTAACGATCAACCATCAATAAGCGATTCTGAAGATTTATTATCGGGTAGAGAATAATAAGAGGACAATAGGAATTTTGGTCGGAGTGACAATCGCTCTCATTGTATAAAACTCCGAAAACGGTAACTGTTCCGACCAATCATCAAAACAACTGTTCTGATCACTAATCAAGGAAAAATACTAAACTGTTTCAAATGACTTTTATTCAATTATACATCGAGTTTAAAATCCGAATAACTGTTATCATTTCTCGGATCGTTAAATTTAAAATCATTATCAAATTCAAAACTTAAATAGAAAGCCTTGGATAAAATAAGGATACAAGCGTCGTCGAAAACTTTTCGGTTCAAGAATGTTATCACATTCGTTAAAATGAGAATGTTTTTTCAAAGAGGACTAATGAAGCTAAAACACGTAGAACATTCGAACGGTGTATATATCCTACATCGTATTCCCTCTGTCTCAAAAATAAAAACCAACAACTCATATTCACTGCAGTAAACAAGGGGAAACAGACACTTCCACAAAAGATAAACTAACGTCATCACTAAAATTGCTATTTTATTTATTCGTAGAATAATTAGTCGCAAAATGTAAATAATTTTAGTACTAAATTAAGATTTGGCAAAACCAACTTAAATATTTAGTATAAATTAATATAGAAATACGGAACTTTAAAAAAAAAAAAAAAAAAAAAAAAAAAAAAAAAACTTTAAAAAAAATATTTACAAATTGCAGTAAACAAAATTGTCATTAATTAGTTTCAGTAACTGCTGATGATGACGCAGACAGTGATGTTAATTGGTAAACTAATTTAGAAATAAACTTATTTTTCAGTCACATTATTTATGCATTTCCTTTTTAGTTTAGTTTAGTTTATTTTATTTAGATTTCACTTTCCATACCTTTTACTAACAGCGACATATGATGGGGGTATATTTAGTTTAATACACCGTATGTAACGTAAACGATATTGCTTGATATTCACTATTATAGTGACTGTATTCTAATGAGTATAAAAATAATAATTAAATCTTTAGAATGGGAATTAACTAAAACTGAACTAGAAGTGAACCAGAACTGAACTAGAACAGAACTTAAAATGAACTAGAACTTGGACTGAACTAACACTGAACTATAACTCAACTACAATTGAACAAGAACTAAATTAAAACTGAACTAGAACTGATCTAGAACTGAACTATAAATGAACTGGAACTGAACTAGAACTGAACTACAACTAAACTAAAACTGAACTGGAACTGAACTAGAACTGAGCTAAAACTAAACTAGAACTGAACTAAAACTAAACTAGAACTGAACTGAACTAGAACTGAACTAAAACTAAACTAGAACTAAACTGGAACTGAACTAGAACTGAACTAAAACTAAACTAGAACTGAACTAGAACTAAACTAGAACTGAACTAAAACTAAACTAGAACTGAACTAGAACTGAACTAGAACTAAACTAAAACTGATCTATAAATGAACTGGAACTGAACTAAAACTAAACTAGAACTAAACTGGAACTGAACTAGAACTAAACTGGAACTGAACTAGAACTGAACTAGAACTGAACTAGAACTGAACTGGAACTGAACTAAAACTAAACTAGAACTAAACTAGAATAGAACTAGAACTGAACTTTAAATAAACTGGAACTGAAATAGAACTGAACTGCAACAGAACTGAATTAGAACAGAAGTGAGCTTGAACTGAACTAAACTAGAACTAAACTAGAATTAGAACTGAACCGAGTACTTTATCATAACTAATGTCAACTATATAATTTATACTTTAATGGTGGAGGGTACTTCCGGTACTTCTCCGCCCAAAAATGCATTCTAAATTAGTTTTCCTTCGTATCCATGAAAAATAGTCTGCTTAGTTTTCACAAAATTTTCACAAAATTTTCTCATAAAAAACTGTCAACAACAAAGTCACATATGGATACAGCCAAAAAGAAAACATGTTATTCCTGCTACTGATGCTGCTGCTATTTAATTTAATGTTTGTAAATTTATGTTTATTTTTTCCAAATTGTGAAAGAAAATTTGTCATCTAAATTTTACATTATAGAGAATATTTGATGAATTTACTACGATGATGACAAGAGATGTTGAAACAGTGTTGATGTTGGTTGGTTGTTTGGTTGGTTGGTGCCTCTCTCTCTCTCTCTCTCTCTCTCTCTAAATCCTTTGGAGAAATATCCTAACATGCACGGGGATAAACTGAAAAGTTCTTGCCGACAATTCGTTATATAAAGTGGAACATTTCAAAACTGTCAACGTATATGTGTATAATTGGGAACAAGTACGTATATGTGTATGTGTGTTGGCACATTTATTATGTTACACATACTAACGAATGTGTTTGAGTGTAAATGTTACAAAAAAAAAATAAATAAAATAGAATTTGCTTTCAGGTGCGCTACTTTCTAACGTTTTTGAATATTTATGTGTAAAAGCAAACACACACACTTAAATATGAATATATGTGTTAGTGTGGTAAAAGTAACATAGAGCATATTAATATACACATACGTGTACAAACGAATGAATATATGACTGCATAACATCTAACGTATTTTATATACATAATTGTATGAATATATTTATGTAACCTTTTTGGAAAAGTACACACTTACCTGACACTTGAATGCCAATGTGGTTTCATTTTCTGAATTAACAGACAAAATCTTCATAGTTTCCAAAACACGACACGATGACTTGGGCAACAATTGTACCGTGTGTACAAAAAATTTACCAACATCCTTGTCACGATTCTTGTCGGTTGAACGCATACGTAAAACTTAAAGAGTCGAATTGAAGAGGTACAAAAGCACACACATCCATATACATATCAGCCCATCACACACACACATACACACACACACATATTGCAAATACCGCAATCCATATACAAAACCCCAAGAACAATAAGGTGTGTGGATGTGTGTGAGTTTTAGAAGAAGAACCAGAGAATCATGAAAAGAAAAAATATAAAAAAAAATATGTTAAAAAAGAATAAAAACAAATTTCGATTTCATTTTAGTTTAAATAAAAAAAAGTATTTGAAATGAAATATTACAAAAATAAATTTACTTTGTATCTCAAAAAAAAAGTGTTTGAATGAATATAGAGCAATCAGATGGGTTCAAAAAGACCAGAGTATAACCAGAGTACATTACGGATATAATAATTCACAGACCAACTATTAGATACAGTAGAGGAGTTAGGAATTATGACGGATGAAAAATATAACTCTAATTGAGTTCTAGATCAGTTCTAATTCAGCTCAAGTTCAGTTCTAATTTAGTTCCAGTTCAGTTTTAGTTCAGCTCAAGTTCAGTTCTAATTTAGTTCCATTTCAGTTTTAGTTCAGTTATAGTTTAGTTCTAGTTGCGTTAGTGAACTAAAAAATCAAATTTTCACTTTTCAACAAAAATTCAAATTTTCACTGAAAAATACAAATTTTCACTAAAAATTCAAATTTTCACTAAAAAATTCAAATTTTCACTAAAAATTCAAATTTTCACTAAAAAATTCAAATTTTCACTAAAAATTCAAATTTTCACTAAAAATTCAAATTTTCACTAAAAATTCAAATTTTCACTAAAAATTCAAATTTTCGCTAAAAAATTCAAATTTTCACAAAAAAAATTCAAATTTTCACTAAAAACTCAAATTTTCACTAAAAATTCAAATTTTCACTAAAAATTCAAATTTTCACTAAAAATTCAAATTTTCACTAAAAATTCAAATTTTCACTAAAATTCAAATTTTCACTAAAAATTCAAATTTTCACTAAAAATTCAAATTTTCACTAAAAAATGCAAATTTTCACTAAAAATTCAAATTTTCACTAAAAAATGCAAATTTTCACTAAAAAATGCAAATTTTCACTAAAAAATTCAAATTTTCACAAAAAAATTCAAATTTTCACTAAAAATTCAAATTTTCACTAAAAAATGCAAATTTTCACTAAAAAATGCAAATTTTCACTAAAAAATTCAAATTTTCACAAAAAAATTCAAATTTTCACCAAAAATTCAAATTTTCACTAAAAAATTCAAATTTTCACTAAAAAATTCAATTTTTCACTAAAAATTCAAATTTTCACTAAAAATTCAAATTTTCGCTAAAAAATTCAAATTTTCACTAAAAATTCAAATTTTCACTAAAAATTCAAATTGTCACTAAAAATTCAAATTTTCACTAAAAAATTCAAATTTTCACTAAAAATTCAAATTTTCACTAAAAATTCAAATTGTCACTAAAAATTCAAATTTTCACTAAAAAATTCAATTTTTCACTAAAAATTTAAATTTGTAGTAAAAATTAAAGTTCTGCATAAAAATAAAAATCTTATTCATTCAAAGAAATCTTGAATATTGACTATTAAGAATAATTACAACAATATTAAAGCAAATTTCATATTCTGTTCTTTATGTCCTTTTATCGAAAAGCTTCTTAATACGAATATCACTGACCATCATTTTACATTAATTCGTTGCTTAAAGCTTCAAGTGTTTTTAATGTTTAATTTTTAATGACCTTCACTAACGGAAAATATTTAAGAAAATCTTTATCGGTCATATTTCTTTAGAATTATACTGTATCCTTCCGTTAGTAATGAGAATAATTTTTTTTTTCACATTTGTGATTGTGGTTGTGATGGTGTAAGTGTAAGTGTATCTGTAGTGGTTAGTTAAAATTTATCTAAAGTATTATCATCAACTTCAATGCACTTTCAGAGCTAAAAGGAATAAAAAAATATATATAAAATCAGACACACATCCACAAACATTCTATATATATTTTATGGTGATGATAAATTGACTTAAATTTCACATAATAACCTTCATTTCTTTGTTACGTGTATACTTTACAGTTAACCCATTGGAATAATATAACTATTTGTCTTCCTCTTTATGACTATCAATAGGTAACTAAAGACGAAAGGAGTAAATAATAAGAAAGATGAGGCTTCTGAGGAAGTAAATATTAGAGTTGTTGCTTCACTATAGAAGGAACTAATTTAAAATTTTCAGATTTAAATGCTACAAATTGTTAACACAACAAAAAATTTGTTATTTTTGAGAGGTAAAAATACAAAAATCCTTTATGAGTTTAGATTTTAACAAAGATTTCCTTACAAATCCTTTTCCTTGCTGAAAAATTCCCAGCGGGTTATTTGATTACTTGTTAATAGTACAAACAACTTGGGCAAAATATAAAAAATTGCTGAATATGAGAACGTTTTTTTACTGTAGTATGAGCAAATAAATTCAAAATAATGAAAATACTCATAGCTGCACCACAAATGAACTAAACTAGACCTGATCGATGATATGAAATCTAAAGTGAACATTGGACAAAGGCATATTCCAAATTATGAACTAAACTGTGAACAGAAACACCCATTAGAACTGAAGTAGAACTAAACTAGAACTGAACTAGAACTGAAGTAGAACTAAACTAGAACTGAACTAGAACTGAACTAGAACTAACCCAGAACTGAACTACAACTGAAATAGAACTGAACTAGAACTCAAATAGAACTGAACTACAACTGAACTAGAACTGAACTAGAACTAACCCAGAACTGAACTACAACTGAACTAGAACTGAAATGGAACTGAACTAGAACTGAAATAGAACTGAACTAGAACTGTACTAGAACTGAACCAGAACTGAACCAGAACTGAATTAGAACTAAAAAACAACTGAACTAGAACTGAACTAGAACTGAACTTATTCATATTTTCTTGCCCATACGTTAGTTGCTTTTTCACACCTGGAAAATCTTAAAAAAGAGACCATAACTGGAAAAACATACAGAAGCACCAACACCAACTATAACACCAGATACAAGATGATGTATTTCAAAAATTGTTGTAAAAATCGTTAGATAAGTAAAAATGTTTGTGGTATTTTTGTGTTGATATTTTATTAGCACCATTTTTACAACGTTTCTTTCATTCTCATTCTCCTTTAAATTTCATTTTTTTTGTTATTTTTTTGTGCTTTTTGACAAATTGACAATTTGTCACCTTTACGACCACATCACTTCCATGACCACAAATAACTACTTGCAATCAAATGTCTATTGCATTGATTTGCTGCTTTTACTTTTTATTAGGATTATTTTCATCTTTTTTTTTCATCTATTTTTTTTTCTGGCTCTTCTTCTTCTTCTTTTATGCTTTCATATTCTTTTTGCTCTAAATTCACTTTTCACAATTTTGTTTTTGGTTCAATCTTTGTTTAAGTCGTATGTTAGAATTGAATTGAATAGAATCGATTCGAATGGAATCGCATTGAAGTAGTAGTTGTTGTTGTTGTAACTTACCTGCCCATGAGGCTTGTGGTGGCACAAGAATAAAATCTCTTTGTATTGTATTTGGTTGGAATTCAATACTGCCATCACTTTTTTGTGACATCGGCTGATAGAGACGCGTTTCTTGGCAATCAACAGTAGATGGTTGTACAACGGTTACGGGAATTTCAAATAATGAACCCTTTTGTACACATGATGTATCGAATGCACGTATACTGCAAAGAGAAAAACACACAAGAAAGAGATAGAAAATAGAAAAAAAATAATAATTGACAGCAATAGAATACATGTTCTGAATTGATGGGACAAAATCTTAAACAATTAATTGAAATAAATGTTCAAGTGGTTTTGAAAGTGTTAAAAGGAATTTTAAATACTGACGACCATTTGGAATATATGTGGACTGTTTCGTTTACATAAATAGAAAATTGGAAAGAAGAAGTTCTTTACAATCTTTCATGTTATCTATTAAGTCGAATCTTTCCGATAGGAAGAAGAGAAATTCTTAACACACATTCTTCGTTAATTTTAAGCTGAGTATTATGTGACAAGAGATAAAAATTTTCAACAAAACCGAACTTGATCCTACAAATAGTTGGCCAAATATTCAAAGGTCTGCCATGACACTGTTTCTAATGTTTTTTAGCAGTATTGGAAGAACATGTCCATTGATAGAGAACCTAATTCAGGGAAAAGGCATGGTCCATATAATGTTGAGCTCCCAACACATCAGGTAAGAAAGCTGCCCGATTAGCTCTGTGCTCAGACTAAGGTAGTGCATATAGAATTAAAAATATACAAGGCTCCAAAAGTTCCGCTGCTAAAAACAGAGAAAAAATAGAGCAAGAAAATTGATGTAAAGTTTTTTTAATATTCTTGCCGCATAATGGTTAACGTAACGCATGTCCTGACAGATTGTTAAAAGTTTTTTGTTATTGGTGCTCCAGGGAATGTTAAAGAAAAGTTTAGGATCCAAAAGCAGTCAAATTTTCCCCACTTGGTTCTTAAAATAGCAAGCGATAGGTAGCGATGGCAAAAATAGCGGAGCTCTATAAATACCGAAATTTACATCAAGAAGTTTTTACCTAAAATGCTGCTTCCATTAATAAAGCTTTATAATGTAAAGACTGACATTATAAAGCCTTATTATTATGGTCTACAAGCCCTGAGTATAGCTTAATATAACGTTGAATTTCATTCTAATTTGTCGATTAATAATTGAAAATTCTACGGAAATTCTTCGCTTGAACATAGATGTTGTTTCAGACATCGGTATATATCTTTTAGTATAGTAAACCGATTTTGCTGGTTTTAAGTAGAAATCTTCTCAGGACTATAACAAATACTTAAACGAAATTTCATTCAACACTGTCAATTATTGTGTAAGTCAGCGTGCCAACAACAGACAGGCAAACAAACGAACATACAGACGGAAATACCTAAATCGACTCAGATTTTGATTTGATGCAAGAATATATACACCTTACATTATCTGAGATGATTCCCACTTAGCGTTTCACACGGTGTGGTAAAGTTAATATACCCTCCTCACTACCTGTGGTTGATGGATGATACAAAAACTTTAATGGAAAGATTTTCGAACCGGTTCAAAATTTTTTCACTAGTGATTAAGTGATTTTTTTTGTAAATTGCAATAACAATTTCAACCAAATAAAAAAATAAAACTTTAAGTTAAATGGTTTCGTTTTTATTGACATATATGTGTGTTAAGAATTTTCCGATCTCACTCCTTATATCTAATATTATAGATTTGAATATTTTCTTCAAAAAAAACATTTTTCAACCTCCTCAAATAAATCACATTTTTAGTCATTTCCTTCCATACAAGATTCACATCCTCAACATCAAAATGATATAAATTTAAATTCTCTTTATGTAATTTTAATTCTCTTCTAATTTCTCTCCGTTCTTATGTCTAAATCAAATTTACATAAATAATCGTATAAATCATTTCATTTAAATTCTTGTTAAGAATGATTTTATTTAAAATATCAAACAATTAAAAACTAAATATGAAGAATAATTGCAAAAATAAACATAAATTATTTCATTTTATAACATTTAATTTTCATTTACAAGAAACAGACTTAAAAGATTAACATTATGAACGATGTTAATTACAAATAATATTTTTCTTTTTTCATTTTTAATCCAAAGTTCTTAGTGAAAAAAAAGAAATAAATAAATATAACTGTTACATGTTTTGAGGGGGTGGGGGGATGGGTGACTATAAAATATAAATAATAAATTTAATTGTAAATTATGCAAATAAGTTGAAAACCCAATGAACATGTAGCCCTACTGTAGGGAACCCGGAGTAAAGTTATAGATACTTTTCAAAGCAGACTTTTCTCTACGTAAAAGAACTTAATTGGCGCTACTCTAAAGAGAAGTGTTAACACTACACCAAAGAGAAAATTTTACTGTATAAATAAATTTCTCTCTTTTATCACCCAGAGTACACATTCCGACAGCTGAGTTTTTCCTACAGTTATATCACGAGCCGGAATTTAAACTAGAAATTGAACTTAGGAGTGAGATCTAAAAATTCTTTACATGTATGTTAATATAAAAAATAGAAAGTGTGTGAATATATGTATGTATGAATTGATGTATGTAACGTACAGAATCTTACACGGTTGGGCCAAATTTAATGAAATTTACAAAGAATGATCCCAAAATGTCCTAAAGTAATATAGACTATAAAAAATTCCGATAGGACCAGGGGGAGAAACACTCCCAACCAAATCAAATATTGAATTATAACAGCGATAGTTCTCTAATTTTTTCCCGACAACTTTCTCATGAAACTGTTTTACTGGACAAAATGTAGGAAGAACAAGACCAGGAGGAGGGTTACCACCCATACAAATCAGCATTTTTTGACAAAAGAAGTTTGCCGGATATGCTAAAAAGCAAATTTAACGCTACTCTAAAGAGCAGTGTTAACGCTACTCTAAAGAGCAGTGTTAACGCTACTCTAAAGAGCAGTGTTAACGCTACTCTAAAGAGCAGTGTTAACGCTACTCTAAAGAGCAGTGTTAACGCTACTCTAAGAGCAGTGTTAACGCTACTCTAAAGAGCAGTGTTAACGCTACTCTAAAGAGCAGTGTTAACGCTACTCTAAAGAGCAGTGTTAACGCTACTCTAAAGAGCAGTGTTAACGCTACTCTAAAGAGCAGTGTTAACGCTACTCTAAAGAGCAGTGTTAACGCTACTCTAAAGAGCAGTGTTAACGCTACTCTAAAGAGCAGTGTTAACGCTACTCTAAAGAGCAGTGTTAACGCTACTCTAAAGAGCAGTGTTAACGCTACTCTAAAGAGCAGTGTTAACGCTACTCTAAAGAGCAGTGTTAACGCTACTCTAAAGAGCAGTGTTAACGCTACTCTAAAGAGCAGTGTTAACGCTACTCTAAAGAGCAGTGTTAACGCTACTCTAAAGAGCAGTGTTAACGCTACTCTAAAGAGCAGTGTTAACGCTACTCTAAAGAGCAGTGTTAACGCTACTCTAAAGAGCAGTGTTAACGCTACTCTAAAGAGCAGTGTTAACGCTACTCTAAAGAGCAGTGTTAACGCTACTCTAAAGAGCAGTGTTAACGCTACTCTAAAGAGCAGTGTTAACGCTACTCTAAAGAGCAGTGTTAACGCTACTCTAAAGAGCAGTGTTAACGCTACTCTAAAGAGCAGTGTTAACGCTACTCTAAAGAGCAGTGTTAACGCTACTCTAAAGAGCAGTGTTAACGCTACTCTAAAGAGCAGTGTTAACGCTACTCTAAAGAGCAGTGTTAACGCTACTCTAAAGAGCAGTGTTAACGCTACTCTAAAGAGCAGTGTTAACGCTACTCTAAGACAGTGTTACGCTACTCTAAAGAGCAGTGTTAACGCTACTCTAAAGAGCAGTGTTAACGCTACTCTAAAGAGCAGTGTTAACGCTACTCTAAAGAGCAGTGTTAACGCTACTCTAAAGAGCAGTGTTAACGCTACTCTAAAGAGCAGTGTTAACGCTACTCTAAAGAGCAGTGTTAACGCTACTCTAAAGAGCAGTGTTAACGCTACTCTAAAGAGCAGTGTTAACGCTACTCTAAAGAGCAGTGTTAACGCTACTCTAAAGAGCAGTGTTAACGCTACTCTAAAGAGCAGTGTTAACGCTACTCTAAAGAGCAGTGTTAACGCTACTCTAAAGAGCAGTGTTAACGCTACTCTAAAGAGCAGTGTTAACGCTACTCTAAAGAGCAGTGTTAACGCTACTCTAAAGAGCAGTGTTAACGCTACTCTAAAGAGCAGTGTTAACGCTACTCTAAAGAGCAGTGTTAACGCTACTCTAAAGAGCAGTGTTAACGCTACTCTAAAGAGCAGTGTTAACGCTACTCTAAAGAGCAGTGTTAACGCTACTCTAAAGAGCAGTGTTAACGCTACTCTAAAGAGCAGTGTTAACGCTACTCTAAAGAGCAGTGTTAACGCTACTCTAAAGAGCAGTGTTAACGCTACTCTAAAGAGCAGTGTTAACGCTACTCTAAAGAGCAGTGTTAACGCTACTCTAAAGAGCAGTGTTAACGCTACTCTAAAGGGCAGTGTTAACGCTACTCTAAAGAGCAGTGTTAACGCTACTCTAAAGAGCAGTGTTAACGCTACTCTAAAGGGCAGTGTTAACGCTACTCTAAAGGGCAGTGTTAACGCTACTCTAAAGGGCAGTGTTAACGCTACTCTAAAGGGCAGTGTTAACGCTACTCTAAAGGGCAGTGTTAACGCTACTCTAAAGGGCAGTGTTAACGCTACTCTAAAGGGCAGTGTTAACGCTACTCTAAAGGGCAGTGTTAACGCTACTCTAAAGAGCAGTGTTAACGCTACTCTAAAGGGCAGTGTTAACGCTACTCTAAAGAGCAGTGTTAACGCTACTCTAAAGAGCAGTGTTAACGCTACTCTAAAGAGCAGTGTTAACGCTACTCTAAAGAGCAGTGTTAACGCTACTCTAAAGAGCAGTGTTAACGCTACTCTAAAGAGCAGTGTAACCGCATTATATGAATATCCAATATTTCTTAAATAAATAAAATAAATTTATTTATTCTCTTTTAGTCTTTTTTCACATAGCAATCAAAAGTTCCACCTCCATTATGATATTTTTATTTCTTAATTGATGATTTTTTCATTTGTTGTACTCTTTTGTCAATTAAAAGAATAAAATTGAAATTAAAGTCATTAAAACTATAAGGTTAGTTAGTTATCCTCTCTCTCTCTCTCTCTCTCTCTCTCTCTCTCTCTCTCTCTCTTTTCTTCCTTTGTCTTAATTCTTATATGAATTGTTTCCTTTCGTTGTTGTAATAATACTTTATTAAATACTTTCAACTCTTAAACTTGTTGTTTTAATTCACATTTAAGTTTTATAATTAATTAAGAGTATTAACAGCAACGACTTCATCAGCGACAATCTCATGTCTTTATTTCCTTCATATAAAATTTTTGTGCAGTTTCTTATGCTTTTCTTTTTCACAACAATTAATTTTGTATCGTTTTTCTTCTTTTTTTATTTTAACTTTAATTTTCTTTGGTTTTTAATACTCACACAGCTGTATGAACGCCTGGCGGAAGACCCGTTGGATCAACTTTAACGGTTAGCGAACGTGTCGAATAGCAAAGATCCAAGAATTGTCCACATTGCACAAATGGTTGAGAGGAAATCAAATTTAAACGTACATTAAAACTGAATTTATCTTTTGGCGCTGGAAAGAAACAAAAAAATACGAAAATGAAAAAAATAAAATTTATATAAATTAAATGAGTTCAAATTGCCGGAACAAGGCTACAGAGCAAACTATACGGAATTATTATTATATTTTTATTAAGAAAAGAATATAAAAAATAAAATGAAATTAAAACCATAAAAAGATAAACAACAAAACTTAATATAAATGATAATAAGAATAAAAGGGGTGTAATATATTCGGTTATAGAGAATCTCGGGGAGATCCTACATTTTCAATTTCCATTTTTTATTGAATTCATTCTCATTTGTATACTGCTCTCGAGGGCAAAGTTTCAACTAATCTAGAGTGGAGGGTATTTCGCTACTGCAGAGAGAGAAATTTACGCTTCTCTGGAAAGCAAAGTTTACACTACACCAGAGAGTAATGAAGTTTTAGATATCGCCAGCAAAGCAAAGTTTACCCAATAACACAGAGCAGAGTTAATGTCTTAAATATCGTCGATTTCAATGATTCAAAATGTCAAAATGCTTAGGAATATAAAGAACAGAAAAAATGCTTAGAATATACCTTCAGAATGTTTCTGATCCAAGATTTCGTTTAAACCCTACAAAATAAGTTCTTGATGTAACAAACTCAGCAAACCCTCATTAATACCACTTGTGATTTTAAAGATTTTAATAAAATCGTCATGGCTAAAGAAAGAAAAAAAATCACCTTATGGATACAAATGGCAAACAAAAAAATGGAAAATATACATAGAAAACAATTACAATAACAATAATAAATTAAATGTGAAATAATGAGCAAAAGATAAATAAATAAATAAATAAACAAAGGAAAGAGATTAACAAGCCTTTAACCCTTTAATGATTTAATAATTATAAAAATATTTATTTTCAAGGACCCATTTCGAGGAAGGAAAGAATCAAAGAACATGCCTTATAATAATTAAAGAATAAATGAAGCGAAATAAAGGGAGTGAATAAAAGCCGTAATAAAGAAAAGGATTTTGAATAAGAATTGTAAAAAGACTAAAAAATTACAAAATGAATAAAATAATTAAAATGTAAAAGAAAAGGAATCCAAACAAAGAAAGGTGATATTTTTTGATTGGAATAATTACAGAATTGAATTAAGTGGAAATTTATTTACTACAAAAACGCTACTAATTAAAGAACAATAGAGTTTACTCTGGAGAATATAAAAGAAATTTAAAGCAACTTTAGAAATAAGAGATAACGCTACTACAAAGAGCGAAGTTTACACTACTCTAGAGAGAAAAACTAAAGTGTACAAATCTAGAGAGTACGTTACTCTATAGAGAGCAGAGTTTACGCTACTCTATAGAGAGCAGAGTTTACGCTACTCTATAGAGAGCAGAGTTTACGCTACTCTATAGAGAGCAGAGTTTACGCTACTCTATAGAGAGCAGAGTTTACGCTACTCTATAGAGAGCAGAGTTTACGCTACTCTATAGAGAGCAGAGTTTACGCTACTCTATAGAGAGCAGAGTTTACGCTACTCTATAGAGAGCAGAGTTTACGCTACTCTATAGAGAGCAGAGTTTACGCTACTCTATAGAGAGCAGAGTTTACGCTACTCTATAGAGAGCAGAGTTTACGCTACTCTATAGAGAGCAGAGTTTACGCTACTCTATAGAGAGCAGAGTTTACGCTACTCTATAGAGAGCAGAGTTTACGCTACTCTATAGAGAGCAGAGTTTACGCTACTCTATAGAGAGCAGAGTTTACGCTACTCTATAGAGAGCAGAGTTTACGCTACTCTATAGAGAGCAGAGTTTACGCTACTCTATAGAGAGCAGAGTTTACGCTACTCTATAGAGAGCAGAGTTTACGCTACTCTATAGAGAGCAGAGTTTACGCTACTCTATAGAGAGCAGAGTTTACGCTACTCTATAGAGAGCAGAGTTTACGCTACTCTATAGAGAGCAGAGTTTACGCTACTCTATAGAGAGCAGAGTTTACGCTACTCTATAGAGAGCAGAGTTTACGCTACTCTATAGAGAGCAGAGTTTACGCTACTCTATAGAGAGCAGAGTTTACGCTACTCTATAGAGAGCAGTGTAAACGTTACCAGAAATTTATAAAAATTAAAGTTTATAAATTTTAATTCATATTTATTTGTATTAAATTTTATACTGATTCAAAATTAAATCAGTTTATCTATAAAAGATCTTAAATAAGTAATAAAATACTCAATTCATTCCTTCGAAATGTACAGCAATAAATAGAATATCGTAATTTCTTAATAATCATCATCCAACAAAACAAACACATTCAATATGTTTCCTAAAACTATTAGATTAACAAATAACCAAATTAATTGCTGTATCAATGACATAAATAGTTTCTCCCAAAATATATAAATACTTCAATTCAGAATGCTATCAATATTCAATCAATATTATAAACATCACCATGACAACAAGAACAATATATATTGAGAGAGAGAAGAGAAAATACTTCAAATAAAACATGTAATTATTTACACTATTTAATGTCATTTTAACAACATCAACTGTAGCAAATGTAAATAACGTAAATGACAATTTTAAATTTTGTTATATTAAAGAGAAATATAGTGTTAATCACTTTAAATGACATAATTCATTTAAAGGGTTAACAAAAAATAAAATACATAAATAATGTATGAAATTATCAATTGCCTTTCTCAATTGTACCATAACGAGACAAATTAATTTAAAATATTAATTAAAATAGCATAATGTGGCTTTAAAACTTTATATTTATTTGATCTCCTCTCGTTCTCTCTCCCTCTTTCTCTCTCTATTTATGTAAATACTTATATTATGCGCATTTTTTACTATTTAAGTACTAAGTGCGATTTTACAACATACCCATAGTTTACATTGTTAAGTACGAGGAGTACGGGCATGTAAAAAGCACGTAAAGCTGTATTAAAATGTAATTAACTGTAATAAATAATTAAATGTATAATGATGTACGAGACGGCAATTCACAAGTTATATTGATGGAGAGAAATGTAGCATAATGTAGCATAAACCATAAGTTTTAACTGCTCTAAGAAATAAGGGAAAACTCAAGTATATATATCACTACTTAATTGAGGGTAGCGATTGCACTACTCAATTTAAATTTGAGTAGTGCAATCTAATGAGCAGAGTATGAAGCTCTTTACTCAGCAGCAGAGTGTAGGGACCTCTCTGCTCAGTAAAGTGTTGAAGAGAGACGTCCCTCGGCATAGAGTATAGATTTCTCTACTCAGCATAGGATTGAAATTTCTCTATTCAGCAGTGGGTTTCTCTACTCTACAGAGAGCAAAGTTTTCTCTACTCTAGAGAGAGCAGAGTTTTCTCGACTCTAGAGAGAGAGCAGCGTTTTCTCGACTCTAGAGAGAGCAGAGTTTTCTCTACTCTAGAGAGAGCAGAGTTTTCTCTACTCTAGAGAGAGCAGAGTTTTCTCTACTCTAGAGAGAGCAGAGTTTCTCTACTCTAGAGAGAGCAGAGTTTTCTCTACTCTAGAGAGAGCAGAGTTTTCTCTACTCTAGAGAGAGCAGAGTTTTCTCTACTCTAGAGAGAGCAGAGTTTTCTCTACTCTAGAGAGAGCAGAGTTTTCTCTACTCTAGAGAGAGCAGAGTTTTCTCTACTCTAGAGAGAGCAGAGTTTTCTCTACTCTAGAGAGAGCAGAGTTTTCTCTACTCTAGAGAGAGCAGAGTTTTCTCTACTCTAGAGAGAGCAGAGTTTTCTCTACTCTAGAGAGAGCAGAGTTTTCTCTACTCTAGAGAGAGCAGAGTTTTCTCTACTCTAGAGAGAGCAGAGTTTTCTCTACTCTAGAGAGAGCAGAGTTTTCTCTACTCTAGAGAGAGCAGAGTTTTCTCTACTCTAGAGAGAGCAGAGTTTTCTCTACTCTAGAGAGAGAGCAGAGTTTTCTCTACTCTAGAGAGAGCAGAGTTTCTCTACTCTAGAGAGAGAGCAGAGTTTTCTCTACTCTAGAGAGAGCAGAGTTTTCTCTACTCTAGAGAGAGCAGAGTTTTCTCTACTCTAGAGAGAGCAGAGTTTTCTCTACTCTAGAGAGAGCAGAGTTTTCTCTACTCTAGAGAGAGCAGAGTTTTCTCTACTCTAGAGAGAGCAGAGTTTTCTCTACTCTAGAGAGAGCAGAGTTTTTCTACTCTAGAGAGAGCAGAGTTTTTCTACTCTAGAGAGAGCAGAGTTTTCTCTATTCAAGAGAGAGCAGAGTTTTCTCTACTCTAGAGAGAGCAGAGTTTTCTCTACTCTAGAGAGAGCAGAGTTTTCTCTACTCTAGAGAGAGCAGAGTTTTCTCTACTCTAGAGAGAGCAGAGTTTTCTCTACTCTAGAGAGAATATGGTGTTCTCTGCCCCAGAGAGAATATGGTGTTTTCTACTCCAGAGAGAATAGGATGTTCTCTACTCTATACAGAACAGAGTTCTCTACTCTGCAGAGAACAGAGAATTTCTACTTTTGGGAGAAAATGGAGTTTTCTTCACTCTCAGTTTTTACTTCTTCAAAACATATTTGCATTAAATCTTCTCATGTGAATTTTCAACATATTTTCTTTACAACTGTTAAGTCACTTTAAATAAAATCAAATTTTTTCCGTTAAAAACAAAATTGAAGAAAATAAAAACAATGATTCTGCTATTTTCTCTAACACTTTTGTACAATTACTTTTACAATATGTACAGATCGCATTAACAGCTGCAATATAGTTATGTTGTAGTTATAGTTGTTTTTGTATTTTATTATTTTCAATCTCTTTTTTTTTCGAATACAATAAACGTTAAAAAGCACTTCGTTCAAATTTATAAAACGAGAAATAAAGTCAATGAATAGAGAGGGTGATGATGGTGATGATGATGGTGGTTGACTGATTTTCTAAAGAAGTAAATGGAAATAAAATGTGGGTACAAACCAGCAAACAAATGAATGAATGGGTAAATGGATGGATAGATGACTGGTTGGATGGATGCAGAAATGAAATGAGTGAATGTGAGTGAGAATAAATGGAAACGAGTAAAAATCCATAGGATTCAGAGTGGGGTTCTATAACAACAACGAGAACAAAAATAAAGTTATTTATTTTGTTTTGTAGTTGCTGTTGTTGTTGTTGTTGCATGTTGTGCAACCAAACAACAAAAATTAATGGATTACACTTGATTTAATATGTATGCGAAGATAAATTGCTGTAAGTACTTGAAAATGTGTATTATAATGAAATATTTCCATGCACATTTCCATCATTCCCTCTCCTTCTCTCTTTACCTCCTGCATTTCACTCTCTTTCAGACTTTTAAATTTCCAATTGTCGTTGTTATTGTTATAGTTTTTTTCTGATTTAAAATGATGAAAGAGTAAAAAGGAATTAAATAAAAAAAAACATTAAAACAACAGCAACAATTGCAATAAAGAAAATTATTATCAAGAGATAGACGAAAAATTATAGTTAAAATAAACGTTATTGTTTTAAAGAGAATCATGAAGAGAGACTGAGACAGAGAATGATATTCAAATTTTTAGAGTTTGTTTGTTAAAGTTTATAAAGCATATTTTAAGGATGCAAACAAATTATGTTTTCTTAGTTTAATCGTCTATAAATTTCTAATGAACTTAACGTTATTACATTATGTCTGTCTGTCTGTCTGCTGTAATTAAGATTTAATGATTTGATGATGTAAATATTTGCCAAAAAAAAAATAAAAAAATAACATTTTCAGTTTTATTTGTGTAAAATATTTAGTTAATTGAGAGTTAATTAATTGATATTATAAATTTCACAGAACTTAGTTTAATTAAGCCGTTAAATTACCAATAACATTAAACGTCTAATGGGTAGAAATGTAACTTAATTGCGCGATTTCCGTTAAGGAGATTTATAAAAAAAGATGAGTCTTATGTGATTGTGATTTTAAGATATAAATAATGATTAGGAAATGTTTATTTTATAGTATTTCTTTATCGATGGAAGATTATTTCCAACATTGTATAGTTTGGCAATTTGAATGAAAATGTAAAATCGATAGACTTCATTTTACATGGAAACATAATGGAAAATTTTGAAGAAAAAGTGAGTGATTTAAATGAAGTTTATCTTTTCAAGAGACATATATTATCAGATGAAAATGATTCGAACTCTCTTCGTGAAGAAGGTTCCACATATATATTTTTCAGCTGAAATTGCTGTTAATTTTCTTGCATCCTACTTCCTTCATTGAAACCGTTAAGAATTTGAAAATTAAATTCCTCATGAAATTTATAAAAAGAAATATGTAAAAAGACTTGCAGCAGAATATAAATGATCGTGTTCGAAGGCCAATGGGAAATAATCTTCCTTTTTAATTCTACACAATTCGCTTTGATGGAGACCTAAATTAAGTGAGTTTACGAAGGATATTTTTTTAATGACAGTGGATTTCAGATAACGCTATGATTGAATTTATCAAAGGCTTGTTTGTATCCTAATTCTTTCTGTTGAAGCCGTAACAGATGAAATTCCCCGTAAAATTTTTCAAACTGAATTTCCGTAAAAAATAAAAGATCTTCTCTTACAGATCGTGTCATCAAAGGCCAATGGGAAATTCACATAATCTCGTTACAAAAATGGATGCTTATAAATTATACACTAAGCGTTTTGATGGAGACCTCAATTAGTAGTGTTTGTGGGGGACATTTTTATATGACTGTGCGCTTCAGATATCACCATGAATCAGTTTATTTAAGCCCGAACGGTTGGAACACCAGTTGAAGCCAGTACAATATTTAATCACTTCTCATATTTTCTATGGGAACTGTACATTCAGGTCTGCTTAAAGGCGCTTGCGTAATTTGATTTCTGTGTAACAGTGCTTCTAGGCAATCGTGTTTTAAGAATATTGACTCTAACCTTTCTTTTTGTTATTCCTTATTCTATAGGATCCACGATTCGCTGAACTAAATCCTATACTTTTCAGTTTCCGGAACGATTTCTTCTTACTGAGTTCTAAATACCCTTGAAAGCTCTAAAATCGTAAACTTCCTTATAGAGATGAAATTTATTTATCTTTATTGCGAGCTGTGAAACACTGGAATAACCACAGCCCCTTTTCTGTAGTGCAAGCAGTCGAATTCTGTAGTGCTTGAAGTACTTTACTTGTAGACAAGCACTTTAGCCACTTAGCTTATACACCACGCTAGAGGTTTATATTATCTATTGTGGTCGTGAACAACGCCCTCTATGTTATTGTAGTAGGTACCTTTGCTAATTCATTCATTATCAGGAGGTGATGAGGCGGCATTTACTTTTAGCCCGTGGACTTCTACGTTATTTTGATTTCGAATTGAGATAAAGCAAGCCACACTTTTGTAATTGAAGAATTACGTTCTAATTCGAATCTGAGATGATTGCGGCACTTCTTTGGTAGATCACTACACTACGACAAAGCCTTATAGCATACATAATACCATTGCTTTATCATATATTCTTTCCCAAGAGCTTGGGTAACGACACCAACTGAACATTCTCTGATGTTTCTTTGTTGAGGTAGAGTTGGAAGGGAGATAAAGTAAAACATATTTTTATATTAGAAGATCATGTTGTTAATTTTTCCTGTGAATCTGGAATAACTGAAAGATATCTTTTGTAGATAAGCATATTTTCTACTGCACCAAGCCACAATCATATCGTATCTATATGTGATGTAATTTATTTTATTTTCCGAAGGTTGGGTCACATCACTGGTCATTCTCAGACGTTTCTTTGATTTCACATTACAATTGTTGCCTGCTGACGGATTATAATCCACGTCATACTCTTACAAGGCAGATAAATGGCACTACACACTACCAGTGATAGGAAATCATAAGCGGTCAGGTGATGGTAATGTCCCACAAATTTAAAGAAGAACAGCAAACAATTTTTAAAATGTTATTGACACCTTTTGACTAAATCAAGAATGAAGGGAACTTATAAATTTCCTTGAATGTTTGAAAAGGCTGTAAATAATCCATAACATGATGAGCGATTTGAATATATTTGCAAAATCCTGATCATAACCTTTCACACTTTAATTTCCAGAAATTTGATTTCTTGGGAATGACGATTAATAACAACATTTTTGAAACTCAACATGAAAAGAATTAAATTCCATTTCCATAATTGAAAAGAAAATTAATTAAGACATAAAATTTCATCATCTTCTCCCCAATAAAGTCCCCAGAATTGCAGGGTATTGATATCTAAATAACGAATACCATTCGAGACCTTATAACAATAAGCAATTTTGTCTGTCTGTCTGCCACTTTTTTCATTTTGTGCTAAACTAAACACAAAAGAAGCTGTTAGTTTTTAATTAAAATAATGTGAATGATACAAAAACAATACAAACAAACAATGAGCAGCAGAAAAAAACAGGTAATTTGATAGAACTTTCATTTTGCAAAACATTCACACACGTCGCTATTGTACTTACAAAATACAGGTAATTCACACATACAAACACATAAAAAATTAATACAATTACACAAAAACGTAACAAAAATAATAGAATTAAAAACACAAAAGGAAATAAAAAAACCCTAAATTCTCATGCACCTTCCACCCCCCCCCCTCAAAAATATATAAAACAAACACCAACACATAAACAAATATTGCAAAAAAAAAAAATAAATAAATAAAACAGGAAACAAAAACAAATTGATTACAAGGATACAAACAAAAGGTACAAAACAACACAGAGAAAGAGGAGAAGAAGAAAAAAACTAAATAACAAATTCAAATAAAAACTGAAATTCTTTTTATTTGTTGTTGTTGTTGTTTTTGTTTATATTTAAATACAATTGTTAAGTATCATTATTATTATCAGCAGCAGCAGCAGCAGCAAAAAAGCAAAGAAAAGAAGATAAGAAAAAACAACATCGACAACGAAACAGACGGAAAAGGAAGTCTGTTTTACCCAGAAGTAAAAAAAATAAGAGAACTGAAATTGAAGCAGAAAAAAATCTACATTTTGCCTGAAGAAAAATTCAATAAGAAAGAAAAAGTTTAAAAACTCTTTTTCACTCAATTCTTATAGAGTGAATTGTTTTTTAGGTGAATTGTAGAAGAACAAGAACAAGAACACCAACGCCAACAACAAAAAATCAAATAAATATTTAAACAAAAACAAAACCAACAAAAAGTAATAAAAATAGTTTTGAAAATAACTAAAATCGACTTGTTGCAAATGTATTCATGTCAATAATAAGGAATGAGATTGCAAACTTCGTAACACACGTTTTTCATTAACACTTTTAATTCAAATATTATAAAGTTTGATTTAGCCATAATCCAATTCCTGTCGGGTAGTGCCTTTAAAAGATGGTCGATTAGTGATACATAATGCTGCTCCAGTTTGGTCTCTTTCGCTTGGTGATTTGCAATGGAGAAATATTCAAAATTGCCAAAATGCAGCCTTACGAACCGTAACGAGCTGTATAAAAACATTCTCAATGCAACATCTTCATAAGGAGGCGTAAATCTTTACGGTTTAGGAACATAATGAAATGCACAATAAACAGTTCCTTCTTGGATGTCATCGCTAGTATCATCCTAATTTCAATATAACACAATTGGAGTTCTGCACGAGGCATATTAGAAAAGATCTGAACAGTTTATGTGCAAGATCCTATTGATCAGCTTTGAACGACATTCACATAGACTCCACGAATTTCAAGTTAAGGTATGAATTTCCTACATTTCCTATCGCAGACACAGAACAGAATCTGCAGGGGTCTATAAGAGTAGTTCTAAGCACAACAACGTTCGGCATGGAGCAACTGTGCCGTACCTAATATTTGCCCAGTTTGTGGCCAAGGACTACATGACACACAACATTTGTTTAAATGTCAAGCCTATTCTACCTCCCTTAGTCCACAAGATCTTTCAACTCATCTTATAGAAGTGGCACAATTTCTTGGTCTGGAGTTAAACCAGAACCTAAATAATAACAATCAACTAACTTGATTTTACAGCTGACAGTTCTTATGTTTAATATCAAATTAATGTCAAATGTTATTAATGTGATTAGTGATCGGAAAAAAGTATTAAATATTTTAAATAAAATCCATCTTGTTACTACAACAAGTTGGCCAAGCATTCATAAGTCTGTCGTCAAACATTTTCCACAGTTATTAAAAAATACCGGAAGAACTTGACTGTTGATAGAAAACCTGTTTCAAGTAGAACGAATGATCCACATGATATTCTTAAGCCAAAATTTTGAATACATCCGGTAGGAAAACCAGTTGAATACTCGGACTATTTGACACGAAAAGTTCAAGCTAATGCAGGTTTAAATACACACAAGGCTCAAAATGTTCCTGACAGTAATGTAGCTAAATATTTTGAGGCCAAAAAATTGAAGTCAAGTTTTCAAAAAAGTATTCTTGCTGCATAATGGATGACAAATTTATGATGTGGCAGATTTTTTCGCAACTTCCTGCTCAAAAATTTATGTTGTTGATGCTCGAGAGAATGTTGAAGAAGAGTTGAGGACCCGAAGGCAGTGAAAATTTCCTAAAATGTTCTTGATACGGCAAGTCAATCATTACTTACAACTGACTCTTTTAATACCGAAATTTAGATCAAGGAAATGTTGGCATAAAAGGCTGCTGCTTTCATTTATAAGACTTTTAATATGAGACAATTATTTTTGGTCTGACTTGGCATCCAGTCACTACGGTAAACAATCCCTTGACTGGTACAGGAACAATAATATGGTATTTGTATTAACAAGATATAAAATCCTTCAAACTGCCCGGAGCTCTTGTTAAAAGTGAAATGAAGAGCACAAAAAAGTTGTCTAAAAGTGTGGTAGATTTTAAACGGATATGGATTATCTATTCGATCAAGGTGACAGAAAGGACTATAAAAGCATTATTCAAAAATTGTTCCACTATTGATTTAAACTTTAATATCCTCTTTTTTTGATAAATTGTTAAAAATAACTTTAATCAATTAAAAAAACATTCAAACTGTAGTTTAGTGTTTTGTTTTCATAACATACATTATATATATAAAACTTTTCGATCTCACTCTTAAAGCAAAAAAAAGTTCCTTAAAAATCTGCAATTAACTTTATGATGCAAACAAAAAGGAACTTTGAAAATATTGAAAGGAAATTTTAGTGTTAAAAATTTAACAAAATTTAAATTGAATCCTCCAACAAAATTTATATATCAATAATAAAAGAAATAAAGTTTAAATGTTAAATAATTAATTATACTCAAAGTAATTAAAAACAAAACTTTTACAACAACAACAACAACTAAAAAAGTAACCTTAATTACTTTCAATAACAATAATAACAACATGAGAGTAAAAAAATAAAATAAAAGTTTAATGAAATTTTGACATAAAATATTAGAAAATGTAAAATTTCTTAATAATTTTGTTAAAATGCTTTCAATTAGCGAGAAGTGCCCTTATTTAGAAATTCATTAAACATTAAAAAAAATAATAATATTTTTTAAATTTTAGAACAAGAAGGATTCGATTCAAAACAAAGGGCCTTAATTAGTGATCACTCTTTATTATAAAGAAAAATAGAATTTTTCAAAAAAAAAACTGAAAAATGAAAAGGGCTACCATT